>JBAMNC010001765.1:0-447745 GCA_037902135.1 Cetoscarus ocellatus | reverse complement strand
ACGTGGCAAAAAAGTCATGTTAGCCTTAGTGTTTTTTCAAATCCTGAGCTGAGAGAAAAAGGCTAATAAGTCCATTTTTAAGCCAAATATGACCAAACCGTCTGCACTAGCATGTTTTTGGGCCTGTTTTACACCCAAAAAGTCATGTTTGAGCGTATTTTTTCTGGGGTCAAACATGGAAAAAAGTCATATGTTAGCCTTAGTGTTTTTTCAAATCTTGAGCTGAGAGAAAAAGGCTAATAAATCCATTTTTAAGCCAAATATGACCAAACCGTCAGCACCAGCATGTTTTTCGGCCTGTTTTACATACAAAAAGTCATGTTTGAGCATATTTTTTTTCCGGGTCCGAAATGGAAAAAAGTCATATGTTAGCCTTAGTGTCTTTTCAAATCCTGAGCTCAGAGAAAAAGGCTAATAAGACCATTTTTAAGCCAAATATGACCAAACCGTCTGCACTAGCATGTTTTTCGGCCTGTTTTACATACAAAAAGTCATGTTTGAGCATATTTTTTTTCGGGGTCTGAAATGGGAAAAAAGTCATATGTTAGCCTTAGTGTCTTTTCAAATCCTGAGCTCAGAGAAAAAGGCTAATAAGTCCATTTTTAAGCCAAATATGACCACATCATCTGCACAAGCATGTTTTTTGGCCTGTTTTACACCCAAAAAGTCATGTTTGAGTATATTTTTTTTCGGGGTCTGAAATGGCAAAAAAGTCATATGTTAGCCTTAGTATTTGTTCAAATCCTGAGCTGAGAGAAAAAGGCTAATAAGTCAATTTTTAAGCCAAATATGACCAAACCATCTGCACTAGCATGTTTTTCGGCCTGTTTTACATACAAAAAGTCATGTTTGAGCATATTTTTTTTCCGGGTCCGAAATGGAAAAAAGTCATATGTTAGCCTTAGTGTCTTTTCAAATCCTGAGCTCAGAGAAAAAGGCTAATAAGACCATTTTTAAGCCAAATATGACCAAACCGTCTGCACTAGCATGTTTTTCGGCCTGTTTTACACCCAAAAAGTCATGTTTGAGCATATTTTTTTTTGGGGTTTGAAATGGCAAAAAAGTCATATGTTAGCCTTAGTGTTTTTTCAAATCCTGAGCTGAGAGAAAAAGGCTAATAATTCAATTTTTAAGCCAAATATGACCAAACCATCTGCACGAGCATGTTTTTCGGCCTGTTTTACATACAAAAAGTCATGTTTGAGCATATTTTGTTTTGGGGTCCAACGTGGCAAAAAAGTCATATGTTAGCCTTAGTGTTTTCTCAAATCCTGAGCTGAGAGAAAAAGGCTAATAAGTCGATTTTTAAGCCAAATATGACCAAACCATCTGCACTAGCATGTTTTTCGGCCTGTTTTACATACAAAAAATTATGTTTGAGCATATTTTTTCTGGGGTCCAACGTGGCAAAAAAGTCATATGTTAGCCTTAGTGTTTGTTCAAATCCTGAGCTGAGAGAAAAAGGCTAATAACTCCATTTTTAAGCCAAATATGACCAAACCGTCTGCACCAGGATGTTTTTGGGCCTGTTTTACACCCAAAAAGTCATGTTTGAGCATATTTTTTTCGGGGTCTGAAATGGCAAAACAGTCATATGTTAGCCTTAGTGTTTTTTCAAATTCTGAACTGAGAGAAAAAGGCTAATAACTCAATTTTTAAGCCAAATAAGAACAAAACGTCTGCACTAGCATGTTTTTCTGCCTGTTTTAAATACAAAAAGTCATGTTTGAGCATATTTTTTTTCGGGGCCTGAAATGGAAAAAAGTCATATGTTAGCCTTTGTGTTTGTTCAAATCCTGAGCTGAGAGAAAAAGGCTAATAAGTCCATTTTTAAGCCAAATATGACCAAACCGTCTGCACTAGCATGTTTTTCGGCCTGTTTTACACCCAAAAAGTCATGTTTGAGCATATTTTTTTTCGGGGTTTGAAATGGCAAAAAAGTCATATGTTAGCCTTAGTGTTTTTTCAAATCCTGAGCTGAGAGAAAAAGGCTAATAATTCAATTTTTAAGCCAAATATGACCAAACCATCTGCACGAGCATGTTTTTCGTCCTGTTTTACATACAAAAAGTCATGTTTGAGCATATTTTTTTACGGGGTCTAACGTGGCAAAAAAGTCATATGTTAGCCTTAGTGTTTGTTCAAATCCTGAGCTGAGAGAAAAAGGCTAATAAGTCTATTTTTAAGCCAAATATGACCAAACCATCTGCACGAGCATGTTTTTCGGCCTGTTTTACATACAAAAAATTATGTTTGAGCATATTTTTTCTGGGGTCCAACGTGGCAAAAAAGTCATATGTTAGCCTTAGTGTTTGTTCAAATCCTGAGCTGAGAGAAAAAGGCTAATAACTCCATTTTTAAGCCAAATATGACCAAACCGTCTGCACCAGGATGTTTTTGGGCCTGTTTTACACCCAAAAAGTCATGTTTGAGCATATTTTTTTCGGGGTCTGAAATGGCAAAACAGTCATATGTTTGCCTTAGTATTTTTTCAAATCCTGAGCTGAGAGAAAAAGGCTGTTAAGTCCCTTTTTACGCCAAATATGACCAAAACCGTCTGCACTAGCATGTTTTTCTGCCTGTTTTAAATACAAAAAGTCATGTTTGAGCATATTTTTTTTCGGGGCCTGAAATGGCAAAAAAGTCATATGTTAGCCTTAGTGTTTGTTCAAATCTTGAGCTGAGAGAAAAAGGCTAATAAGTCCATTTTTAAGCCAAATATGACCAAACCGTCTGCACTGGCATGTTTTTCGGCCTGTTTTAAATACAAAAAGTCATGTTTGAGCAAATTTTTTTCGGGGTCCGAAATGGAAAAAAGTCATACGTCAGTCTTTGTGTTTTTCAAATCCTGAGCTTAGAGGAAAAGGCTAATAAGTCCATTTTGGCCCGTTGGCATGTCTAGTTAGAATTGTCCTGAAAGAGTTCTTAACAGTGTGAAATCCGTCAGTTTTTCACATTTTGACAATAACAATGTTGGAATTGCCTTGGCGTATTCGTATGCTCACTAAGCACTTTTAATTTTATTGTTGAGTTCTGTGCTTATTTCGGTAGCCATTTTAACTAAGACTTAATTTTGAGACAAATATGCAGTTGAGCCATTTTTGCTCCCTTAAGTTTCACTTTAGTTTCATCAAACTGATATTCAACAGCATTTCAGTTATGGTTTAGTCAATCGAGATCTTTACATTTTAGTGGTTTCTTTTGGACTAAGGGTTACTTGTATAAACCAAATTCGCCAAATTCTAAAGCAAATAATTTTATTTAACTCCTTCAAATGGACTATGAATAGTTTTCATAATAAACTCCGGGCATACTTGACTGAAGAAAGTTGTGGTTGAGTTTGTTCTCGAAGGGTTAGATTTATTTAGACTGTTATCCGTGTTGATGCTCCCCTACAAAAATTGTAAAAAATGGAAAATTAACTTGAGGTTATATAGCGCTATTCTGGTCTTTGACAACTCAAAGCAGCCTTACACCGCAGGTCATACCCACCCGTTTAACCCTCACTTACTGGAGTTTCTGTGTCAGTCCATTAGTATCAGCTCACACTTTCATGTTCTTTCATGCTCATTGACACACCACTGACACAGCACTGAGAGCAACTTGGGGTCAAGTGTCTAGCCATGTGATAGCCGGAGCTGGGCTTGAACCTGCAACCTTGATTACCTAACATGTGCATTATCAGCCTAAGCCACTGATGTCCTACATGAACACGTCTTTGTTGATTCCAATATCAATACTTAACCTCTATACTAGTACTCATAACTATTATATTAGCAACCCATTCTTAGGTAATACTAGGGGTAGGCGATATGGTAGAAAAAAATCTTCAGTTTTTTTATGGCAATATCAAGATCTGGATTTTATCACAATTCTTTTTGTACTCATACAGGTAGTTAATAGTTTTTTGCCAATTACCAACCAGAATAAAATTGAAATCCATAAAGACTGTTTTACCGCACAAATACTCAACTCACGATACAAGTCAAAAGGGTTCTTATTCAAAATGCTTACTTGTCATAAACAATAGTATGTTGATCATACAAAACCCAAAACCAGTGAAGTTGGCACATTGTGTAAATCGTAAATAAAAACAGAATACAATGATTTGCAAATCCCTTTCAACCTATATTCAACTGAATACACAGCAAAGACAAGATACTTAACGTTCGAACTGGTAAACTGTGTTATTTTTTGCAAATATTAACTCATTTTGAATTTGATGCCTGCAACATGTTTCAAAAAAGCTGGCACAAGTGGCAAAAAAGACTGAAAAAGTTGAGGAATGCTCATCAAACACTTATTTGGAACATCCCACAGGTGAACAGGCTAATTAAGAACAGGTGGGTGCCATAATTGGGTATAAAAGCAGCTTCCCTGAAATGGTCAGTCATTCACATAAGGATGGGGCGAGGGTCACCACTTTGTGAACAAATGCGTGAGCAAATTGTCCAACAGCTTAAGAACAACATTTCTCAACGAGCTGTTGCAAGGAATTTAGGGATTTCATCATCTACGGTCCGTAATATCATCAAAAGGTTCAGAGAATCTGGAGAAATTACTGCACGTAAGTGGCAAGGCCGAAAACCAACATTGAATGCCCGCGACCTTCGATCCCTCAGGCGGTACTGCATCAAAAACCGGCATCACTGTGTAAAGGATATCACCACATGGGCTCAGGAACACTTCAGAAAACCACTGTCAGTAACTACAGTTCGTCGCTACATCTGTAAGTGCAAGTTAAAACTCTACTATGCAAAGCAAAAGCCATTTATCAACAACACCCAGAAACGCCGCCGGCTTCGCTGGGCCCGAGCTCATCTAAGATGGACTGATGCAAAGTGGAAAAGTGTTCTGTGGTCTGACGAGTCCACATTTTAAATTGTTTTTGGAAAGTGTGGTCGTCGTGTCCTCCGGACCAAAGAGGAAAAGAACCAGCCGGACTGTTATGGGGCAAAGTTCAAAAGCCAGCATCTGTGATGGTATGGGGGTGTATTAGTGCCCAAGGCATGGGTAACTTACACATCTGTGAAGGCACCATTAATGCTGAAAGGTACATACAGGTTTTGGAGCAACATATGTTGCCATCCAAGCAACGTCTTTTTCATGGATGCCCCTGCTTATTTCAGCAAGACAATGCCAAGCCACATTCTGCACGTGTTACAACAGCGTGGCTTCGTAGTAAAAGAGTGCGGGTACTAGACTGGCCTGCCTGTAGTGTGGCGCATTATGAAGCGTAAAATACAACAACGGAGACCCCGGACTGTTGAACAACTTAAGCTGTACATCAAGCAAGAATGGGAAAGAATTCCACCCGAAAAGCTTCAAAAATTGGTCTCCTCAGTTCCCAAACGTTTACTGAGTGTTGTTAAAAGGAAAGGCGATGTAACACAGTGGTAAAAATGCCCCTGTGCCAACTTTTTTGCAATGTGTTGCTGCCATTAAATTCTAAGTTGATGATTATTTGCAAAAGAAAACAAAGTTTCTCAGTTCGAACATTAAATATCTTGTCTTTGCAGTGTATTCAATTGAATATAAGTTGAAAAGGATTTGCAAATCATTGTATTCTGTTTTTATTTACGATTTACACAACGTGCCAACTTCACTGGTTTTGGGTTTTATACATCATGAAGTATTTTGGTATTGTCATTTACAGTTTGAACTACTGGGAAATTTTCATATTTGACGTCAGCAGTTAAAGTCCACTGGCTCAGGGTAGCAAGTCCAGTGTAAAGCAGAGACTGAATGAATGTTGAGTTGTTGACAATATGGTGCAGAGCAGCGCTGAACTGACCAGTTCACACAGAGCAGACCTTTAACTGATCGGAGGGGGAAGGGAGCATTAAAGGGGCAGCAGATCTAACAATATCTCAGACTGACTGAGAATACAACTGGATCAGGGGGACTCAGTATATGAAAAACAGAAGGTTTTTGGAATATTTGTGATTGTGAAAATACTCTGGCACAATTCAGAAATGAACATATGAACCTGCATTTAGGAAATATGTGGACTCTTTAAAGAATGTCTGAAAAGGGTGAAGGAATGTGAAATGGGGGCACTCACTGGTAAAGACGGATGAACTGAGGGTGAGGGTTGACGGGGTCCAAGGGTCCGTAGATCATGTGCACTGAAAGACAAGTAGGAAGGAAAGAGGGTCGAAGAGGAGGAGGAACAGTGAGTGGGACCATTTTGTAGGGGTATGAATTTGATAGAATTTTAATTGAAGTAATACAAAAGTTTGTTTTTCTCTTTGTAAAATATAAAAAAGAGGGTTTAAGAGGAAGGTGGCTAACTATAGATGTGCTAGAAAGAGTGCTGTGCTGATTTTATTGCTGAGCCTCTGGCACATATTTTTAACCTGAGGTTTATCAGTAATAAAATCCTGAAAGTTTGGAAGTCTGCTTTCGTTCTCCCCCTGTTAAAAGGGGGTGAACCCACTAATGTTAATAATTACAGACCAATTTCTAAATTATGTATTTTAGCTAAAGTTTCTGAAAGGATCGTCAGTGATCAATTAAAGGATTTTTTTAGAGTCAAAAAATATTTTATCATTGTTTCAATCCGATTTAGAAAACAGCATAGCACTGCTACAGCTGGAGTTTTGAATGATTTTATTGAGGCTCTGGACAGTACGAAATATTGTGTTGCTCTTTTTATTGATTTGTAAAAAGCCTTTGACACAGTAGACCACAGACTCTTGACTGCAATTTTACATAATATTGGTATTTCTAAATCTGCCACTTTCTGGTTCAGTGATTATATAACAAACAGAACACAGTGTGTGCAGGTGGCTGGATCCACCTCCGCTGTTCTGGATGTTACCAAAGGAGTGCCCCAAAGCTCAATTGTAGGACCCATTTTATTTTCAATATATATCAACAATCTGTGTACTAATGTGTCAAATGCATTTAATCATTTTTATGCAGATGACACCATTATTTATTGCTGTTCACCCTCGCTCACTCAGGCTTTTGAGTTTTTGCAAGCTGCTTTTAATGTTGTTCAGTCTCGTCTGAGAACTTTAAAATTGGTTTTAAACACTGAAAAGACTAAGCTCATGGTCTTCTCTAATTCAAGTGAGTTACTAGTGAATATACCAACTATTGTAACTCAACAAGAAAACCCAATCGAGCTGGTCTCCAATTATAAATACCTGGGTTTTCATCTGGATCATGAGCTTTCTTTTAAAGTACACATTGCAAGATTAGTTGCCAAGCTCAGGGTGAAGATCGGGTTCTACTACAGAAATAGATCCTGTTTTTCACTCAGAGCCCGGAAATTGCTCGTGTCAGCAACATTTCTTCCTTTAATTGATTATGGAGATGTGCTGTATATGGGTGCTTCACTTAAATGTCTCCAGTCCTTGAACACCGTTTATCACAGTGCCTTGAGGTTTGTCACTGGTGATGGCCGCCTCACGCATCATTGTAACTTGTATGTCAAATCTGGTTTGCCTTCTTTAAGTGCGCGAAGGTATACGCACTGGCTGATGCTGATTTTTAAGGCTCTTCTTGGCTTAGTTCCAGCTTATTTATGTACTTTTCTTCAGAGAACTAAAAGCCACTATGCCTTACAGTCTTGTGACGTTCTTCATCTCTCTGTTCCTCGCTTCAGAACTGAACTGGGGAAGTTTTGCTGCCCCCACAGCGTGGAACACTTTACAGACTGAATTGAAGCTCTCAGAACTGATTTCTCTTGGAGCTTTTTCGGTCCTTGTTGATGGATAAACAGCGTGAGACCTTTGAACAGTGCCTGTGTTTCTGAATAGTTATTTATGTTAAAATTCACTGCACTTTATCGCAAAACCTTGCACTCACAAAATATGTGTATTCTAATTTATTGTATATTATCGCCATTTAATGTTTTTTCATGACGTGTGCTGCTGACCTCTTAGCCAGGTCACCCTTGTGAAAGAGATCTTGATCTCAATGGGTCTTTCATCTGGTTAAATAAAGGTTAACAAAAAAAAAAAAAAAGAAAAAAAGGCTGCCTACAGATCATAATAATGGACCAAATATGTAACTGATGGTAAAAATATCAGCCCGCATTGATGTCATGGTGGAAAAGCTGTTTATTTTCAGAACAGTCAGTATAAGATCAACATTGACTTTAATATTAAGTCTGTCGTGTCTGCCACCTTAAAGTTGAATCAGTCAAACACACATCCCTACCCCCACTTCCCCTCTTTGGCACAGATGGACAGTGAGGCTTTTCTTCACTAGCTAAGCAGCTTAGCATCAGAGACAGAGGCTGCTGGGTAAATACAACTTAAAGGAACTGTTGGCCCTGGACAAATAAAACCCATCCTTTGATTAATGTAAACACAAAAACAAATACTTAACACAGCTTGTGAAACAACTGTGGACTCACATGGGACGAGGGTGGAGGAGAGCACGCCCACCCATCGATCTCTGTGTTTTAATCTCTGGTTGATGTACTGCAGAATACTAGAAGAGCAAGAGAGATAATCAGAGCAAAGATACATAGAAGCAATGAAATTTAGAGATGAAGCAAAAACATGCACCTGTCCAAAACTAAGTTGCCGTCATTGTAGCGTACACCGGTCCACATGTCCCAGAATTCAGCTACTGTGGGCTGAGTGTACGGACCAAACACGTCTCCAATCCTGACAGTCAACAGAGAAAAGACACTGAAACTGAAACGAATGTTCATGAATTCACATGCTGCTCAAATTTGATCTCTGCTGTTCATACCCTTTCTGGAAGACGATAAAGTTGGTAAGACGAGTAAGAAGAGGAGCCAGAAAGCTGGAGTCCTTTAGGAGCTTACAAAGAAGACAAAGTGGTAGATGTTGAAATTCACATCAAACATATGAACAAATTAATCATCCTTGGCTGGAACTGTATATTTTAAAAGTGAATATGAAGCTGCAATTACCCATTTGGTTCCTCTTAATTTTCTTTTGCATACAGCAAACTCATGTTTTGTTTGATAATGAATTAGAGTATAACACATAAAGAACAGAAAACTATTGGCACTGTATATCTCTATGGAGCTAAAGCGGTGAAGCCATCTTGGAAGGCTCTGTAAGCACATGCATTTGAATTTTGAAAGTCTCCACAGCCCAGTAGTTAAACATCTAAAAAAAAATTTAATTCTTAATTGTTGTTCCTGTGGGATGATATTCAGGAGTGGCACTGGCTGTCTTTGTTTTGTTCAAGTTCAGTTTTGTTTATTAAGTTGAGCACTGGTGTCTAGTCTTTTGATAGTGCTGCGCTCTGTGCGATGAGAACAAAAAATATTTTGTAGCAGAACGGCAAAATCTCACTTGATCTTGATTTTCAGTATGAATACAGACCGTGAAAACGGGGCCTCACGATCCTTCTGACGTTTTGAGTTTTAAGCAGGAAGTGTCAGAAAAGTTACCACAGGGATAACTGGCTTGTGGCGGCCAAGCGTTCATAGCACCGTTGCTTTCTGATCCTTCGATGTCGGCTCTTCCTATCAATGTGAAGAAGAATTCACAAAGCGTTGGATTGCTCACCCACTAATGGGGAACGTGAGCTGGGTTTAGACAGGTTAGTTTTACGCTACTGAGGATGTGTTGTTGCAATACTGATACAAGGAAAAGAAGGAAAATTAATCAACCAGTTTGAGCCAAAATCTTGGGATCAAAGGAAGATTATATTAGTTTTGTATTACATTAATTAAAGTTCTACCCCCTCTTGTTGGCAGTTTTAACTAGGGTTGAAGAATTACTTCAAAGTATTTGGTAAATATACAAGAAAAAATGTTCTTTCAAGTTGAGTCCAAAAGGTAACTGAGCTGTTTTGTTTCTCACAGAAGTTTCATTTGCTTTCTCTAAGACTTCAGTTTTCCCAGATTTAGAGGAGGTAAGAGGCTAAACTTCCTTAAGAAATTCAACCAAAGCTGGATGCTTTTTAAAGTCAGATTAAACCTCCGACAACCAAAATTAGTGATGACATTTACAGAGATAAATATACAAGAGTTACTTACTGTCTGCAATAGACGGGGGTGATGTGTTTCTGGGAATAATCCTGGAAAAGATACCACATCAGAGCATCAGATATTAGTCAAATTAATGATGAATATCAATCTTGAGCAAAGTTTCTGATCCCCAAAGTAGTATGGAACTTTTAATCTCAGAAAAACATGTTTGTTACTTTATCAAAAGCAAAAAAAAACAAAAACAATATGAGCATATTACAAGAAAAGACAGATTTGGAAATATCCTCTTGGTTTTTCTCACTTCCACTCTGCAGTAAGGCAGCTTGTTTATGGCAAAAATTAAAATTACAATTATTCTGACTGACACTAAGACCACAATTGTGACATAAACCACTTTATAACACCAGTTAAAGCACGGCTAGTAAAACAGCAGTCATTACAGCTTGATTACACTCTTTATGATCACTGGAAGCCAAAATCGTCATTGAAATGAAATCTCTTTTAATTGATAAGCAGTTCTACACAAATTGTGTTTTCTTCTGCTGTTGGAGTGGGAACAATTCTACCTTCAAAATGACAAAAAAGACAAAAGAAAGAGAGAGAGACAGAAAAAATAACAACACAAAGTGCGCTGTACCTCCATTGGACAGACACAGACTGTTGAAGTTAAGGTGACCAGTGCGGTTTTGGTGGCTCCTAAAAAGAGATGAACAAACAGACACAAAGATACGGTTGGTCAGAAGGTTCCCAGTTGTTTTTCAAAAAATCTGCATGTATACACAGGCAAAACAAACCCACTACCTGTAGAGCAGCTCCAGAGCCACGGTGTCTCCATAGTCATGGGAAATCACATTTACTCGCTGGTTGATCAGACCGAGATGAGCCACCAGAGCTTCCACCACGCTCGCCTGCTCAAAGATGGAGTACCTGTGAGGTCGCTGGAGCGATGTGGCAAAGAAGGGAAAAGAGTCATAAGCAAAGTAACAGAGCCAATGAGTCATTTAAGCTGTCCAATTGTACTCACTGGCTTTTCACTGAAGCCAAAACCAAGGAAGTCCAGTGCAATGACTCGATGGAAGCGCTGAGTGAGTGGCTCCCAGATCTGCAGGAATAACAGATACACACATTTGTAGTTCATACATGAGCAGCCTGACAGAACGTGTGCTTAGCAGCGAATGAGTGATGCAGTGAGTACCTTATTCCAGTCGTAGCTGGAAGTGGGAAAGCCGTGAAGCAGGACGACGACATCAGTGGTTCCCAAAGCACCGTAAGAATCTGCTTGGAATGGAAAAGATAAAACATTTTTGATCTGATCTTTATAATGTCACATCTGTCTTGCAAAGGATTTGTCAATAAATCACAGCAAAGTGGCAAAAACATCAAACAATTGATAAAGCTCATTTAGCAAGATATCTTTTGGATCACTAAGTACTACTTATCTGCAGAAAAAGCTGTTGGTGTGCTTTTAATCAGACAAAATCATCTTTACTTGAAGAACTTTCAGACTGCCTTTTCTGCTCTTTCCGTCATTTATTTAATTTTATGGTTTCAAGACTTAAACTGCTGTTGAGACAAACACTACCTACAGAGGCCTTCATGGTCAAAAAATTTGGCCAAATACAAAAAATTAGAGATGCCTCAATCAGGCTTTTTGAGGCCAGTACCAAACACTGATTACTGATCACTTTTCACCTGTCAGTGTGATTGGCTGATCCTGATATGATTATCAATTATGTTTTGTTATGACAACTAGCTGAGGGTTTGTTCAACAGAGAAGTGCAAAAAGATCTCAAGGAGCTATGCAACAACTATATCACATTTTAGTTACTTCTGCCAAGGAGGTTATGTTTTTGCTGGCATATGTTTGCTAGTTTGTTTGTTTGTTAGCAAGATTACACAAAAAATTCCAAACAGATTTTGCTGAAATTTTCAGGAGATGTTGGTAATGGCCCAACTTAAAAATGATAAAAATTTTGGTGGTGATCAAGATAACCGCCATTAGCAAATGATCATTTTTGCTCAATAACTGTCTTACTAAGAATGATACCTTTTTGTGTTTTTTTTTTTACTTTTTGTATTATCAATTTGTTTTTTTCTTCTTCTCTTTCCCCCCTCTGTTTGTTTGGTTTTCTTTGTTTCTTTTTTTATTTACTATTTGTTTGTTTTCTTGATGTTGCTTGTTTTTCCTTTTTCTTTTTTGCACATTTGTCTATTCTCTTTTTGTTATTGCTTTGTTTACTTGTTTTTTCTTTCAGTTTTACGTATTACTCGCGGTAGTGGTTGGTTTTGTATATATCTGCTTGTATGTCTTTGTATGTGTGCATAACCAAAATTAAAAAAAAAAAAGAATATCAACGATATTCGATATTCCGAGTCCTAGGTGTGTGTTTTCAGGGTCAAGGAATCATATTATGACAGTAACTTTATCATGGAACTATGGTTAGATGCAACAGCAGTATGTGAGCTACCTTGGAGGTTTGCGCTCTCTGAGTGATTTCTAGTTATTAATTTATTACCTGTGTTTATTTAAGTGAATTAGCAAACTTATTGACAGAAAAAAAAATTATCCAACAGTCTACCCAGTGTAAATAATCGAATACAGTTTCTAAATAAAAAGTCAACATGTTTAAGAACATCAACTCAGTTACAGCATACAAATGATGCTATGATTTCTTACAGCGGTAAAAACAAAAAACAAACATTTCACCCTCACTCAACATTTATTCAAGGCTCAAAATCTAAACTTTAAACAGTGGAAATTACATTTGCTTACATCAAGTACTTATCTTCATGAAATCTGTATATTATCATATCATAATATTTCCCACACATTATAAAAAACAACTTGCATGTTGAGTAGCTCATCAGCTCTGATCCTGTTGGTCTCAACACTGATATCAACACAGACTTAAACACTGGATTCATATTTTTTGATTCAGAGGACTGAAAAAGTTTTGGAGATTCTGCCACAGTTTACTTTATTTCTTCTGCATAATCCTGTCTTTTTGTCAAAGCACTTTGTAAACCTATGTTTTTAAAACTGCTTTGCAAATAAAGTCATCATTATAATCATTATTATTATTTAAGAGGATGACAGAGCAGCAGGAGCAGCAGACAAATGAACGAGTGGGCAAATGATTTTTTGACACTCAGCAGACTTAAGCCCAAGTCCAACCTCTGACATCCCATGGATGTGGTTCAACACTATCATTACAATGAATGAAGCCACCTTCAGGAGGCATCTCTGACCTCGGTAGAAGATCTCCCTGCCTCTGAACTCGAACACCTCCCCGGCACTTTGCCATTTCTGCAGCGCAGGAGAGAGCTGGGGGGGCGGGATGTTCAGGTACACGGCCACCAGAGGGACGCAGATCAAACCCACATGGATCCACCACTCTTTCATTTTCAGCTCAGCGGTGTGGGTGTTTCATTCCTGACTGAAAACACAGAGCACACATTTACACAGGGATGGGTGAAAGCTTGTAATCTTCATCAGTGTGTTTCCATGTGATTTTTAGTGCTGTGATGATTATTCACAATTACTCTCACGTATTTGGCATTTGGAAAGCTGTCTGGGTCATCTATCAACCACAGGCTGTATTTCTTTAAATGTGAGTTCTATTTATCAAATGGAAATCTACCAATTTTGCAAACAGCGATGTTTGTATGTGTGAAATTTTATTTATTTCCTTTTAATTTTGTATTTCAGTTTTCTAGACCCACTCATGCACGAGGGCTGCATCTGATTGACCCCAAATTTATTCTGCAGCACAACACCAACCAAAAACATACGGCCAATGTCATTAAGAATGACCTTAAGCATAAGGAGGACAAGGAGCCCTGGAAGTGACGATATGGTCCCTACAGATCTCAACATCTTTGTCTGTGTCTGGGTTTATAAGACCGCGTGCAAGTGTACCTACAGGAAATGATGCTGCCTGGAAGGGTTGGTCCTACCTGGGGCTGACTTTGGAGGAATCATTCATTTTCTATACCGACTTTCCCTTTCGTGATGGCGGGGGGCGGGGCTGGAGCCTATCCCATCTGTCATTGGGCGAGACGCGGGGTACACTCATACCTTTAGAGTGACCAATTAACCTAATGAGCATGTTGGTCTGTGGGAGGAAGCTGGAGTGCCCGGAGAGAACCCACGCATGCACGGGAAGAACATGCAAACTTCACACAGAAAGGCCCTGCCCAACCCGGGAATCGAACCAGCAACCATCTTGCTGTGAGGCACGTGCACTACCTGCTGCGCCACCGTGCCACCCCTCTTACAGAAATGATGACTTAAAACAAGGTTCCTCCCTTGTGTTTAATTCTCTCAGACCACCCACTTCAACAAATATTTCACCACATGCAGACTTTAAATCATAGCACTATTAGTAATTAGCAGTAAATTAGTTTTACACCATTACAGTAATTGTGTTATATGTTTTCCCCCAAAAGTAACTAATTGGCACAAGAGTATTCAATATTAAACTAGAAAGCTCTCGGAGAGCGCAAAACTCTGCCAAGGTAGGTCAAATATTGTTGTTACATCTATAAGCAATAGTTCCATGATAAAGTTAGCATCAAAATATGATTCCTAGACCCTGAAAACCCACACCTCGTACTCAGAATCATGTAGATGTCATTATTTGTTAGACAGTTCTTGAGCAAAAACAATGGTTTACTAATGCCGGTTATCTGGATCACCACCAAAATCTAATCATTTTTAAGTTGGGTCATTACCAACTTGTCCTGAAAATTTCAGCAAAATCAGTCCAGTAGTTTTTGTGTAATCTTTCTAACAAACAAACAGACGCTGGCAAAAACATAACCTCCTTGGCAGGGGTAACTAGTCCTTCCACAAAACCGTTTTTAACATTCCTGTCAAGTCAAAGGGCCTTTATACACAATTTCTTACCAAAAAACATCTTTTGCATGACTAACTCCTGTCATTTATTAAGAAATACATTTATTTCCATTGCATCCTGACATAATTTTCATTCAGAATTCAGGGATTTGTCTGCTAAAACGAAAACCAAGGTTTTATTTGTCATAGTAAAAAGTCTAGTGGGGAACTGTCCATATATGTTGTTATTATTTGAAGGTATTTTTTAGAAGGTTGCTGGCTTGATTCCCATTGGTCAGGGCCTTTCTGTGTGGTTGACATACTCCCCCTGTGCATGTGGGGGTTCCAGTTTCCTCCAAAGACAAAAAATATGCTCATTAGGAGACTCTAAATTGCCCTTACCTGGTGTGGCCCTCTCTGTGTGGCCCTGTGATTGGCTGGCAACCAGTTCAGGGTGTATCCTGTTTCACGCCCAGTGTCAGCTGGGATAGGCTCCAGCCCGCCACGACCCCAGAAGAGACAAATGGTATCGAGGTGGATAGATGGATAGAATTTGGTGTTTTTCTTACTAAAATGCAAACTATTTTTGTCATAGTGAAAAAATCTAGCTATGTTATTATTTTTTAGGGAGTTGAGGGATTTTAGGGGGTTGCCTCGGTCCCCTAACAAAAATAAATATTTATTATATTAAGTCTCTACTTCTTTTCATTCAATTTTGTTAGTTTGTTGTTAAAGATAAAGTGTTTACACTCATACTTATTCACACCTGTCTGAAATTTCTGTACATAACTATAACCTGTTCTCGTTCAGCTAAGCAAGTATCGCGATATGATATCCCGATATGACGTATGTCTATATTGTCCAGCCCTTGTTAACATTCGGCTCCTACAGGTGAGATCATGGGTACAATGGTGTGTTTCGAGGAAGGACGGGAGATAACGTTGCCGCCCCACCCACCCTAACGACTTTAATGTGTTTATTTGTAACAGTTATTGAAGTAAAGTATACCTGTATCGGCTTCTGTGACAAGAAAATGCCGGAAACTCGGCCGAGGGAGCACAGTGACACAAATAATGACATAACATTGCAGCAAATTAGCCTTGATGTTACAGTAAGTTACAAAGACAGGAGAAACGCGACAGCCAGGTCTGTCCAACGGGACGCCTTTTGTGTATCATATGCATTAGATTATTAGAAAGATTTATCTATCTGGCCGCGGGACTTACAGAAATGCTTCGACCTGTCACCAGCAGACCTTCGCCCGGTGTTTAGGTTCCATTACATTCCTGCAGAGCGGAAAGGAGAAACGGTGTGCAGAGGGGACGAAAGAGGAGACGTCTCACTCCGTCACATTTCCTGGTTTTATTAAATCTTTGTTTGAATCGACTATTTCAAATCAGACAGGTAGTTTAATTTCCGCAGGTCTTAGAGGCGTTACAAGGAGATACAAGTGGCGCTGTGAGTCTTAAGTTTCGCCATCCGTTAAGACAGAGAAGGCCGAGTGACTCATCTTAGTAATATACAAGCTTTGTTTGAATGTGTTTCAGGAGAGAACTCCACCGCCCTCTGCTGGCGTGGATGTGTAACTACACTGTGCCGTTGCATATAACAGATCATCACATTCATTACAAGGGCCAGTTTTTTTAAATTGACTCTGGGGGCCAGATTTTCATATAAATAGGGATAATTCAAATATTTTGGTGTAATTTACATATTTTTTATTGAATATTCCTTTTTTTTCCAAATGAATGTTAAAAGTGAGATCACCCATACAGCTGCAAGTCCTGGCTTCTTGATTATGGGACTGTCTGACTCTAAAATACTCATAGCCTTAGTAGGATCTTTGCTGACGTGGATTTCTTTTAAAAGGAACAAATATGAGCCCATTCCTGATAAAATAGTTTCAATTGCACTTGTTTGTGTTGTGTAAACAGTAATAGAGACAAAGTGGCAAAAAGATACTCTTAAAACCCCAGCAGGTTTCCCCCCATTATATTTTTAGAATTAACAGAACTCTAAGGGCCACATGGGAAGCTGTAGGGGGCTGATTTGGCCCCCGGGCTACCAGTTGATGATCATCGGCATACAGCATGAATAGACAACTTTAATTACCAAAAGGGACACATAAAACCATTTTCCACTGCCTAAGGGACACTTTGTAAAAACTGTCAGATAAAAAATAAATATATAAGCCACAATAGCAAATATACGTCAAAAAAAAAAAAAAAAAACAATTAGACCAACATTTTATAAATGTATATGCATTTATATATAGACTGTTCAAAAAAATGTGGAAATGTTATTTCAGTTTATGTCTCCACCTTCATAGTGCGAATTGGCATTTAATTTAATATCACTGAAAAGCCTGATTAGCTAACTTTACAACAAAGTACAACTTTTAAGGATTGTGACTTAAAGGAATGTTTAACTCAACTAAACCCTTTGGGTAGCACTAAAAAAAAGTGCCAAAGTACCCTGCAACTGGAAACTGGATTTCCAGTATGCAAAGTTGCAGCCTTATTTGGTGTCAGCCCTGATATCATTTCCAAACTTAGGACCAAGTTTTGTGAGACTGGTGAAATCAGACAGATCATGGAGTGAGCGTACCAGGAAGACAACACCCCAAAAAGACCTGTTCCTCACCCTTGCTTCACTGAGCAACTGTAGGCATTTTTCCAGGGGAAGAGGGGATTTTGGCAGAATTTTGGGGTTACTTCTCACATGTGTAGCTGTTTTGCTCATTCCACAAATGCAGGATCCTTGTAAGTTGTTCCTTGTTGTAAAAGTGACTAACAAGGCTTTTCAATGATTCAAAATACAGTACCAGCTGGTGTTATAAAGGGGGGGGGGGGGTATAATCAAGCAAAATAACACTGCATGACTTTTTTGGAGGAGAATAAATTATTAACTAAATAGTAATGTATGATTTAATGAGCCTGACAGAATTAAAGACAATTTAGGAATTTTTTCAAATTCGTGCACCAGTTTTTAGAGCTCAGACATTTTACATTTACCATTTATTTCCAATCAAGTACAGAATAATTCTAATATTAGATTATAAAGATTTATAAAATAAATTAAAAAAGCAGTTAAGTAGAAAAAAGTTAATAATTTAAAGACCATGGTTTAACCCTTCTATTATCCTCAAATATTACTGACACTTTTTACCCTTGAGGTCAATCTAACCCCAGGGATATTTGTCTTCAAAAAAATGGTTTACATAAAATTGTTGACCAAGTTTTTGTGTCAGGCAATTTGTGTATTTGTTGAATACATAAATAACCCCTTGATAATGAAACCAGTGAGTCGACATGTCCCCTAGTGCCACCATCAGGCCAAACTAAAATTTAAATAAGAATGAATGTATCTTGAAAATTTTTCATACAAATCGTATCAAAGGACCTCTTTCACAATACATGTAATTTTGCCCACAGCCCAATTTTTTGTTTATTGTGTGGTATTTGTAGTACACCCAGAGACTCCCAAGAATATACCTTTAGAAAATCCAAAAGTCATCCAGGGCCTGTACTATGACCTATTGTATGATCATTGCCATAGGTGTGAGCCAGGGTGCACACTTTACCCCAAAACTTACTCAAACACAAATAATAAATCATCAAATTGGGTCAAATCACCTTCACTGAAGTCTGGTGCATCTTTTGAAATCAAATGTAAAGCTAAGTATTACAATTGAAAGAAGTTATTGAATTTGAACTGGAAAAAAATTAGGTTTTTTTATGATTTTTTCAACAAATTCAATTCTTTGGAGATGTGTCTGACCAACTTACAGTTGCTGTACACCTAAAATACTTACAAATTATTTGGCCACATATATATTCTCAAAGTGGGAAAAAAATCATCAAATTCTGAGACCGGTAAAGTTGTTCAATTAACAGGTTGGGTTACTGTGGTAGAATCAGGATACTGTTCCATTTCTTGTATATCAGGGAACCTTTAAAGATTTGTTCAGAATTCATCCTTTAAGTATGATTTCTTTTAGAATTTGAATGCTAGATTCAAAACAAACATTTCACATGAAATGTTATTCATTTTAATATTGAACAGCCACAAAGGGCCTGTATATTATGCCTTTGTGATGAGATAATAATGAGCCATTGATACAAGTAAAAACCAATGCAGTTTTGGATTGTTGTAATCAGATTGTATATATCTACAATGACAGCAATACATAAACATTACTTCTGTCAATTTCTGTTTCTAGTACTTATATATACATGTAATCTGTTTTATGGCCTTCGTGTCTTTTTGCATAGCAACGGCTTGGACAATTTTAATTTGTAGACTGGAACTATAGTGAGGGAAAGGGGATCTGAGAAATCCATAAGATGTATGATTGGCTGGTTATTTCATAGAATGGAGTCTTTGAATTTGCTTGTGTATGGTTGGAGGGGTTTCTGATTTTGAAAATGTTTATAATATCCCAAATAATAGATTACAGATGCAACATGTGCACACATGCCAGAGGTTCTCTTTCCAGCAGGACAGAGACAATAATATGCCTTCACAGGATCATCTGATGCATTCTTGTCAAATTGAATCCAAACATTGTATTTTATATATATATACCATCATTTTTTTTTTTCAAAATATCTGCAATTGTATGAAAATATCTTGACAGTGTAGCTTGGGAAAGATTAGTAAGCATGGTCATTTGATTCCATGAAAGGTTTGAAAAATAAAAAACAAATATGTCACGTAGAGCTCGTAGTGAATGGCAGAAGCTTGAAGCATCTGATATCTCGTTCCCTCATGTGGATCTGGAATACCTTGAGACCATAACATGCGGTACATACCAAATCAAACAGTCCCCTGGCTACATTGCTGAGCATCAAAAAAATGATGGTGACTATGAGATTTGGGTTTACCAGCATGATGCTGATCTCATTAGGGGACAGATTCATTCTCGTCACAGATCTCAAATAAAATACAATGTTTGGATTCAATTTGACAAGAATGCATCAGATGATCCTGTGAAGGCATATTATTGTCTCTGTCCTGCTGGAAAGAGAACCTCTGGCATGTGTGCACATGTTGCATCTGTAATCTATTATTTGGGATATTATAAACATTTTCAAAATCAGAAACCCCTCCAACCATACACAAGCAAATTCAAAGACTCCATTCTATGAAATAACCAGCCAATCATACATCTTATGGATTTCTCAGATCCCCTTTCCCTCACTATAGTTCCAGTCTACAAATTAAAATTGTCCAAGCCGTTGCTATGCAAAAAGACACGAAGGCCATAAAACAGATTACATGTATATATAAGTACTAGAAACAGAAATTGACAGAAGTAATGTTTATGTATTGCTGTCATTGTAGATATATACAATCTGATTACAACAATCCAAAACTGCATTGGTTTTTACTTGTATCAATGGCTCATTATTATCTCATCACAAAGGCATAATATACAGGCCCTTTGTGGCTGTTCAATATTAAAATGAATAACATTTCATGTGAAATGTTTGTTTTGAATCTAGCATTCAAATTCTAAAAGAAATCATACTTAAAGGATGAATTCTGAACAAATCTTTAAAGGTTCCCTGATATACAAGATATGGAACAGTATCCTGATTCTTCCACAGTAACCCAACCTGTTAATTGAACAACTTTACCGGTCTCAGAATTTGATGATTTTTTTCCCACTTTGAGAATATATATGTGGCCAAATAATTTGTAAGTATTTTAGGTGTACAGCAACTGTAAGTTGGTCAGACACATCTCCAAAGAATTGAATTTGTTGAAAAAATCATAAAAAAACCTAATTTTTTTCCAGTTCAAATTCAATAACTTCTTTCAATTGTAATACTTAGCTTTACATTTGATTTCAAAAGATGCACCAGACTTCAGTGAAGGTGATTTGACCCAATTTGATGATTTATTATTTGTGTTTGAGTAAGTTTTGGGGTAAAGTGTGCACCCTGGCTCACACCTATGGCAATGATCATAAAATAGGTCATAGTACAGGCCCTGGATGACTTTTGGATTTTCTAAAGGTATATTCTTGGGAGTCTCTGGGTGTACTACAAATACCACACAATAAACAAAAAATTGGGCTGTGGGCAAAATTACATGTATTGTGAAAGAGGTCCTTTACTGACAACATTAATGATCACATGAGTATGAACCCTATTGGTTTTGGTGATGATATGACCTTTCCTGTAGCTCCACCATCAGGTCAAACTCTAAGTTTTAGAGTTAGTGTATCCGGAAAATCTTTCATCCAAATAGTTTCTAATTTG
The DNA here is from genome assembly GCA_037902135.1 of Cetoscarus ocellatus. Classification (NCBI taxonomy): domain Eukaryota; kingdom Metazoa; phylum Chordata; class Actinopteri; order Labriformes; family Labridae; genus Cetoscarus; species Cetoscarus ocellatus. Next base: position 426,708 of record JBAMNC010001765.1, on the reverse strand, counting down.
GGGTGCACATTCATGACACTCACAGAATGAACCATATTGAGTGGTGTTGGTGGCCCCCCTTCCTCCCATAAACATCTTTATTAACTTATTTTTATCTTCTTTTTTGTAACACACCCCTCCTCTTCTGTTATTCCAAAACTTGGAAGGTCCTCAGAGACATGGTGGCTGGAAATATTGCTCTACCAGCCTCAGCGTTCCAAAGGCTTGCTGTTGCTTCACCTTTGAATCGTAAAGTCCTGCCAAAATGAGCAGGCCAATGTAGGCTTCCAAGTCAACTACATCCAGGTCTTTCCAACTGTCTGCACACACACACTTCCACTCTAAATATGTCATCCCAAGTCCAATATGTTCAATCCGTGGAGTTATGAAGAGCTCTAATGATGACTTGATAGTTGGAAAGACTTGGATGTGATCAACTTGCAAGCCTACATTGGCTTCCACATTCTGGAAGGAGTTCACAAGTCAGGTTGTTTCCCACATGCCCACACCACCAGAAGTATCGAAGTTCACATGGGAACAGTTGTTTTTTCCACCCCTCTGTTATGTAACAATTCAAATGTGTCAACTCTGCACCTGCAGGTGTGGGGATGCTAGGTCACACACACAGACAGACAAGTTTTACACAGCTAAAACAGCTTGGGGTCAAACTGACCCCAGAGGAACACAATGTGGGCAATATGTATTCAGCACATTGAAAAAATATCATCATGATAATTTTATGCTTAATCAGTTGACGCCATCAAATTAGGAGAAGCCATGAAATATGAAGCAAAAAAAAAAAATCTATTATTTTTTGATTTTTTGATAATTGTAATGTCGGATTGATGTCTTTTCTATCATATTTTGGACACTCAATTGTAACGTTGGATTGAAGTCTTTTTCACTCTAAAAATGACTTTTCAGTCATACTCCTTCTAGTCAATGCTTCATAAAAAAATTAATGTACTGTAACTTTTTTTTTTTTAAATAAATTTTCATAAGGACAAAAATATGCCAAAAATTACTTCTGGAGCATTTATCAGGCAGGATATGTGATTTTTTTTTTTTTTTTTTTTGACATTTCTCACTTAAGAAATTGACTGAAAATGACTTTTCAGTATTTGTCTCTATGGTCAATTTAAAAAAAAATAAAAATAAAAAGAAAGAACCCCACCCCCCACCCCCGACATGCCAGCATATGACTTTTTGATCACTTTTCATTATGACAGAAGATATGACAACACCTAACTTTTGGGCCATTTTTCAGGCAGGAAACCATGCCAGTACATGACTTTTGGTCAGATTTCACTTAAAAAAAAAAGACTTTTCAGTATTTCCCTTCTGGTCAAAATTATCAAAAAAAACCCAACATCCTAACGTGACTTTTTGGTCAGTTTTCATGACAACCCCCACCCCGGCCAAAACATGACTTTTGGGCCATTTTTCAGGCAGGAAATCTTGCCAGTACATAACCTTTGGCCATTATTCACTTAAAAATGACTTGTCAGCATTTTTCCTTTCAGTCAATGTATTGGGAAAAAATGCTAAAAAAGACGCGTTTTGGTCAGTTTTCATGATGAAAAAAACATGCCAAAACATAATTTTGGGGGGTGTTTTTTGAGGCAGGAAATCATATTGGGACACGACTTTCAAAGAACACATTCCACAGTCTTTAAAGTAACTGGAATCAAAGTCTTAAAAAAAGTCCCATGATTCAGGCGCATTCGCTAACTACAGGCCTATATATAACCTTCATTATTTTCAGTCAGGATTCAGGGTCAGCCATTGCACATAGACTGTTCTAGTTAAAGTGACAGATGATTTACTCTTAGCTTCAGTCAGTGAACTACTCGCTGTGATTGTCTTGGTAGATCTCAGTGCAGCTTTTGACAGATCTTGTTGCTCAAGAAATGGTTGGGCCACCCGAAAGACTTAATAGGGACCCTCTATAGCATGCAGGTACGTAGAAAGTAGCATCTCATTTGGATGTATGGCTATAATATAATGATACTGTGCTTAAGAAGATAAAATCACATGGTTCGGTCACACTAAGCATTACATCATAAAGTTTAAGTATTCACGCCAAACTGCAGTAAGTTTCCAATAAGTGATGTCTTCAGTTCACAGCTAACATGAGAGATACACCTGTTTTTGCTGAGGTTTCAAAATGATATGCTTGAAAGCTGAGCAAAGCATTAACTTGAAATTTTTGGTGAAATCGCACAAAACAGCAACCAAATCTTTCGTACATTAATTGAGGTGCATGGGGAACACATGCACTAAGTTTGATCACACAAAATGTTTTGTGAGGGCAATGAGGATGTTCACCACCATGATCGTCCTGTGTGCCCATTCACATTAAAAACTTCTGAAAGCAAATCGTTCGAAACGATCGACTCAGTATAAGAACGATGGCAGAAATGGTCTCCATTTGGCAAACCTTGCATTAAAATTTGCACGACAAAAGTATGCGCCAAAGTTGTCCGAAAACTTCTGACTCCTGATCAGAAGGAAAACACAAGCAAGTTTATGCAGACATGTTTTAGAGGGAGTGATTACATATGATGAAACTTGGATCTTCCAATCAGATCCTGAGACAAACTGGCCGTCAATGCATTGGAAAACACCATCGTCACCAAGGACGAAAGCACAACAAAGCAAATCCAAATTCAAGGCCATGATGATTGTTTCATTAAGGGTATAGTTTTGGAGGAGTGGGCTCCAACAGTAAATTAGCACTATTACAAACAGGCTCTAGAAAAACTGTGAGATAAAGTCTGAAGAAAGAGACCACAGCTGTGGAAAAACAGTTTCACACTTCATTGCGCCAGCTCACACTGTGCTCTTGGTAAATCAGTTTCTGGCCTGAAAACAAATCACACTGCTTGATCACCCTCTTTATTCACCTGATCTAGCACCTAGGGATGTGCAATATTGGGGTTTTTGCCAATATCCGATATTCAAATATTCCCAAGTGCATTGTTAAAGAATTGTCTTGCTGCTTTTAATGTGAGACTTTTGTGTAAGGAACAGCTTTAAATAAGATAAAAACATCAAATTCTTGAAAAATGAAATTTTGGCTTAATAAATGTACCCATATAAAAATGGTGAAGTGAAACAAAATGGTACATTTGTGTACTTTGACGATAATACTGCCAATATAATAAATTGGCTGTTAATATCGGCAAACATTTCAATAAAGGCAGGTACCAATATTGTACTGCTTACATCATCATCCCTACCAGCACCGTATGGCTTTTTCCTCGTTTAGCTCAAATGTCATAAATCAAAGCTCATTTCAGCACTGCACAGTAAAATGAAAAACATGGCCCTGCAGTTAGGCTAAATACATTTTTTATTTTTAAAAACCATACACATTACTCGACAAGTTTCAAATGTAAATCCAATCACGATATCCATTTAAAATGCTCAAGATAAACAGACATGAAGTACTTTTATTTCCAAATGTTAAAAGATAAAAAAATAATAATCCATAAAACAGATGGAAAAACATTCATTCCCATTACAGGAAGAAGCTACAGAACAAACTCCTCACGTGGATTCCGCTCGTCTCTTCAATCTCTCACTTTGCTTGCGATCCTAGCTGCTATTTTTGTCATCTGTAAAACAAGGAAAACAGAACTTTGTCCCCCCAGACAACGTTGTGACTTAACATCTCCACTTTAATCCCCCTCCCGTGTGATTGGTGTGTGCGGCCAGAAGGCTGCAGGAAGAATCTGTAGCCTGCTGCCCGAGTCGTCCCGTGTTTTTTTATTTTTATTTTTTCTTAACAAGCACCGTCCCAAAATGCTGACTTAAGAGTGGAAATGTACAAACTCAAAAGGAGGCCTTGTTCTCTCTCACACCATTTGCACCCTGAGATGAAGTATCCAGAACAACACACTTTTTAGTGGCCTAACTCCCCTCCCACTTCCCCCATAGAACGTGATTGGTGTCAAATCATCCAAAATCAGATTAGTGCGATGAAAGGTATCATCAGTTTTATCATAAAAATACAAAGGTACATTTACTTTATCAGGATTTGTATCAAAATTCTTTCCCCCGAGAGGAACGCTATGAAATAAAGTACCCTGTGCAGATAGATACCAGTGTATGCCTAGTCTTTATTCTTGAAAAAATGCACATGTCCAATTCTTTAGCGTTTCCAGTACATCAGGTGTCAAAAATATCTTACAAACAAATCAAATGCAGCAACATTTATTCATGGTGAAAGGAGTCTGACGGACAGGATCGAAGAAAAAATAAGTTTCTTTTCCTCCTCTCGGCTCTTTATTCTTAAAACGTCAACAAACTAGAAATCAGAGGAGTCAAATTAAAATCCTAAGGCGTGATTTTGATGAAATATGAAAATAATTCACTTGTTTATTTTCTTTAACCAAGACAATTTTTAACTATCTAAATACACAAAGTCTGCAGTTAAAAGGTTCTCCCTCTATAGGTTCCTTGAAATGAAATACTTTTCTATGCCTGAGTAAACAAATGTCCGTATCGTACATTGGCAGGGGGCTGACAAAAACGAATCCAAATCATTCCCAAAATGAAAACAGGGTCCATATTTAACAAGCATCCAAAGGCGAGATGATCAGGACGAGGATTTGAGCTGGAGGCGCAACAGTTACCTAAAAGTGGCGTTAGCTAGAATGTTATTGTAGCCAAGGCACATTTTTGTCGAATGTTATGTTGCTGAATCAAACAGCTCACGACTGAAGGCAAGGCCGAGCAGTTGGTAAAGTGACTCTGGTGCTGATTTAAGCTGACAACACAGGAGACGTTTATAAATGTTTGTTTAAAGGTATGAGCCATCAGACTTAAGGACTGTCCCGAACAATTTCTAACATAATAATCATCTGAATGAACAAAATAGATTACTTCCCAGATGCCTTAAAAAAATCTTTTGTGCATGAAGAAATTAAAAAAAGGTTGTTAATTTGTAGAAAATAGTCATGAATTTATGAGAAACCACATTTTCTGTTTTAAATGCATTAAATGTACAAGAAATAAACCTTTACATTTGAGTTTTTGACTTCATAAACTCAAACATTTTGTCTTGCATCTGTATTTCTTGATGGTAAAACAATCAACTTACCCAGATCAGTCTTTTGTTTTCCTCTGAATACAACAATATACAACAGTATCTCTTTAAAGTCCAGGACCTAATGATACTCTGAGCCATAACCAGGAGTATTTACTTATTACTCAGTCCAAGTAAAAGTTAATCAAGCTCACAATTACAGGCATGACACAAGGAAATAGCTTCCTTTGGTATTAATTTCCTTCCTGCAATTGTCTGTCATACTTATACGCTGAAAAATTTTGAGTTTCATTAATTTAAAACTTTTTAAATCGAAATATTGCAAACTAAGACATTTTTAAACTTAAAAAAAAAAAATCATTTTTTTAATATATATATATTCAACTTTACAATCCAAAAAAACAAGTTTTGGGGTAAATGAAAAAGCATCATTTCTATTTTTGAAAATGGCCCAAAAACACTAGACAGCTCTCAGACAGCACAAACCTCCATCAAGGTAGCGCACATATTAATGTTACACCTACAAGCATAAGATGTTAACCTTGATCACGAAAACCTGCCCTGAGCACTTGGAATCATGTTGATACCATTCTTAGTTTGACAATTACTAAGCCAAAATATAATGATATCAGTATCACCATCAAAATCTAATCATTTTTTAGTTGAGCCATTACCAACTTCTCCTGAAAATTTCAGCAAAATCTGTTCAGTAGTTTTTGTGTAATCTTGCTAACAAAAACAAACAAATGCAGGCAAAACATGACCTCCTTGGTGGTTATAAATTACAGATTTAACCCGGTTACTCTAAAAATACAGAGAGCTTCACAAATTTATTAGACCACCATCCAGCTTCATGCCACAGCTGCCCTGAAGGAACAGCATTGGTAATCACCAAAGTTAATTTGTATGTTTCTGTAATGGTTAATACACCAGAATGTAGATACTCTTTAACCAAAATGATATTTTTAAAGCTAAAATTTAATTAGTATTGTTATCAGTGACTTTTCAAATTTATGGGAGCCTCTACGTAAGACCAAACACTTGCTGTTTGTAGTAATGATTTTGCAAACTGGTAAGATCAAACACGCCAGACAAATGTGAGGGACAACTGACTGTCAGCTGGCTATCCTGATATGTACTCTATTTAAAAAACAAAAACAAAAACAAAAAGAAACATAAAAATAAAAAAAGAAAATAATCTGTGTGAAACCCTGGCTAAGAGGGTGGTTGATTCGTTGAAAGAGTGTGACGTCCTGTTGGTGATGCACCATCTGCTCACTTTGGCTGAAGTGGGTATACCATCATAGGCAGCCTACACTTGTTCCAGGAGGCTTTGACTTGATACGTAGCAGTAAAATATTTGTAAAAAACCAACACCTTTTTGAGTTATTTGGACAATAATCTGCTCTCATAAGCCTTAAAATGGTCACTGTGTGGGGCGAATTGTCCAAAAACTGCTTTGGAGTTGCCCTCCTGGCCGGCCTTGTTTTATGATTTTGGAAAAACATTTTAGCCTCAATGAGCAAAAAAACAGCTCATTGCAAAGTGATTTTTCTATCATCAAATGCTTTAAATAAATAGTAAAAAAATGAAAATAAGGGGAATATTGAAATAGTAGTTATTATCCTTCAAAAAGTAAAAATAAGGACGACTTTACTCTCAATTTAAAATAAATGTTCCATCATTTCTCAAGCTCTTGATTGTAAAATGGCACGATGGCATCTATCACCACCAGTTTAAGACCAAAAGAGGAATCACTTGTTCCATTTTACTTCCCAGTGTAAAGTTAATGTTTCTGTTCTGTCGTTGCCTATCATCTACAAAATTGCTGCATTTCAGAACATAAAAAAATGCTCTGCTACTGAATGAAAACAAATATTGTATTATCCAGTTAACAAATTGTTTTTGAACATGTAACAGATTGAAATTGTATTAAACCCACTCACCGTGAAAAGTGATCGATTGTGAAACAAAAGGAAATCATGAAAAATGGAGATGAGAGGTTTGTGCTCAAAAGTGATGATTCAGTGTTTTCAAGTAAATGTTTGGTTTTGTATGTTAGAAGCTTACAGCCTAAGATGGATTTCAGTCTGGCTTGTGGCCTCTTTCCCTCGTGTCATCCCTTACTCTCTCCCATGTGCAAAGGCATAAAAAAAAAAAAATTCTTAAAAGAGGTTATCATCATGATGTAATGCTAATTCTGTTAGCCCATTAATGGCAATTACCATTATGTATTAGCTCAAAGCTAACCAGCTTGAATGTTCTGACCTATCTGCTCAAAATTAAAATTACTTAGCAAAAGTAAAGAGAAGCTTCTGTTACCTTTAAAAGCGACATCATTAAAACCTCAACTTTGCCTCTGAGGTTAGACCCGTGTACTGCTCCAGCTGTTAGCGTGACTCCGCCCTCCATCCTGGGATGCTGGTTAAATATGGCGCTGTGAGCCTTTTTAAACTCCCTTTTAATGCGTGAATCTTTCAACACATGGAAATCCTTGAACACAACAGAATGAATGAAAAGAGAACCCAGAACTTCAGAAGGTTTTTGTGCACATGAAATAAAACTATCGAAGAAACGGAAGAAGTAAATATGTTTATAGCAATGTCTGCGGACAGAGGCCCCGAATTGTCTTTCCCCGTCCCTGTGTTCATGTGAAAACGCCACGGCCCTCCCCGGACCCTGGTCCTCTTCTCTATACAAGCCTTAGTGTTTATCGGTTTGGCTAGAAGGTTCTACATTTATCTACAAATATATAACAAATAAAACTTGCAGGCAAAAATAGTTAAGTTTCAATAGAAACACCCTTTTTTCCTGAAAATACAGCAGTATCTGAAATAATCCTCATTCATTTTTATTCTGTCCCAGTTTTCTGCATCATACATCAGGAAGCTCTTTTGCCTACAAACAGAAAAAAAGTATCTACAAACTTTGTAAACAGACCTGCTTTTTCCAAAAACATAAATAAACTCAAAATATTAACAGCCAATGGAGCAGAAATAAGTTTTGAATGAGCAAAGGGCCAAAGAGATAAATATACAACACCATTCAGATAAAAGAGAAGCTAAAAGGTTCTTTCAGATTTCTTACAGACGGTCTTCAAGCCAGGAGGAGCTCCTCCCCTTCTCAATCCAAATAATAATAATAATAACAATAGAATCATAAAAACAGGTCACTTTCAATCTGAGTTTATAATCACCCCTTGTTTACCGAGAAAAACAAAAAGGAGGGAGGGGTGGAGACAGAGTCCTCGTGTCCCAGCAGGGTGTTTTTAAGAAGAACCAAAAATAAAAGAAGACCAAAGCATCCACACCAAGCCGTACATTCCTCTGAATGTTTGCTGTTCTTGTAGTCCGGCCCCGAAGCTGAGCTCACGCAGGACCCCGCTCTCCTGCTGGCCCCTCCCTCTCCCTTCTCGCTGAGTCGAGCTCCTTGGTGGCGGGCAGAAAGGTGGCGGTGACGTTGTCGTGTGTCGTCGGTTCCAGATTTTTCTCAGATCAGAGGGACGTCTCCAGGCTGTGTAGCGGGCTCCCCGGGGCCGACGGGGTTCCTGATTTGGGGGGGCCGCCCGGGAGGAGGTGGTTGCTGCTCTCCACAGCGTTATTGTTCTGGTTCGGAGAGGGCGAGACCGGCGTGGTGGTGGTCGGTGGAGCCGTGGTGGTGGGTGTGGGCGTTGGGGAGGGCGGCGTGGGCGTGGTGTTGCGGGGGCTGGCGGAGTTGCGCTTGGTGGGGGCGTCGTCCTCGGCGTCAGTGTCGTCGATGAGGGGGATGTGGGGCTCGGAGTCCTCTATCCGGAACTCGGGGTGGGTCATGAAGTTGTGGATGGATGTTCGCGACTCGGGCTTCTCCAGCCCCTCATAGAGGGAGATGGAGCTGCGGAATGCATTCACCACCCGGATCTGCAGGGAGGGGGAGGGAGAGGAGGAGCGTTTAGTGTCATTCAGAAAGGAAACGAGTGCACGTCATGACATCTACAGTTAAATCACAGATCAACAACTAGGGCGCAAGTTTACTGGGTCAACTACCGGTGAGTTTAGGGGCAGAATCTATCGGTGAGGAGGTTAACTCTCAGAGAAACGTGCAGGTGTGCTGTTATGATGAGTTTTTAAGCTTTTTGACTCATTATGATGTGGAGTGGGTTCCACAAATATTCAATTACATCATTAACTTTTCATTTCTGTCTCTGTGTCTCATTTTCTGTTGGATAAAGAGTCTTCTGTCCTTATTGCATCATGCTTTAAGGGCATCATTTGCTCTTTTTGAAGGCACTAATGTCTATGCCGTGTTGTTTTTCCTTTGCAAAGGCTACAAAGAATTAAAATGAAGGCGGATGATGTTCATGAGAGCCCAATATGTGTCAATGAGTGGTAGTTAGGGGTGTGCCTTGACTTTTTTGACAGGAGTGGATTAACTGCAGGACTGATTCCCACAGAGGTGGCATGAAACATGTGCGAAAGAGCAGCTTTATTTACTTTTTCTGTATCTTCTAAATGTATTTACCTCAACATTTAACACTGATACTATCATATATAACATTATGTGATAAATACTTACAAAAATTACAAAATCTGGCAACCAGCTCTACACCAAGATGAAAAGATGAACCCATTCGATAATCTAAATGTATAAACGCTTTCCCCTATTTCTCTGTTCATTATAAATGTACTCTTTAGTTTCAGTTTTAACCCTCTTTTGTTTTTAAATTTTACTTTTTTCTTTTTAACTCACCTCATTGTTTTTTCATTTTAAGCCTATGAATAAATAATTAATTATCATAATGCTGTAATAGAGCAGGTACTCATATGTAATTGGACTATTTAAAAAAGTCTTAAACTGTTTTTTTATGTATTTTGTTCATATTGACAAAAAAACAATAGTAGAAATACTATTAGAAAGATGTAAAATGAAAAAAGGTCAGCAAAAGTAACACACCAGAGCATGTTGCCAACAACACTGGTGAGGAAACTGCTTTGTATTATTTTTTTAACCTTTCAAGTTTGAATCAAACAATTAGTGAGAATAAGCTTCCTACAATAAGTAGGGATCTATGACATTTCTGGTATGATATCTGTATTGGCAGATAATAGGTCCAAAAGCTAAATATCGGTATCGGCTGATTTGAACATTTCTGCTGATATTTGCAGCCGATATTTTGGCCCTTTATATTCCATGTAATGGCTGAAATATTGGCAGAATGTACAAATGCACATTGATGGTAGTTCTAAGTCTACTTTAAAAATCAAAATTAAAATGTACAACAGAATTAAATGTTGTTTTACTTGCTTCACATCTGCTTTCAACACAAATAGACGGTCACATTGGAAGGAACAGGTCAAATTTAGTAAAGTGGACGCTTTGTGCTCTTGAAGTTTGAAGTTTCTAGTAGATGTCAGAACCTGTCCAAAGATTTTCTTTACCTAAAGAGTTTTGTCTCTAAAAGGGGGGCTCATGACTTGGTATTTTGGGGTTGGCCTCAATGGTGGCCTGTCAGGTGTCAGACCAGCCCCTGTCACTCATAGGCAACCTCTTAACACATCTCTGCAGGTATCCTCAAAGCAGTGGTGCTCAAGTGGAGGGTGGGACCTGGAAGTGGGTCATGACAGTTTGCCTGGTAAATCTAAAAATATGTGTGAGGCTCTTTTTTTAACAAGTTTGGTTTGTTCTGTCTGTTTTGTCATGTGTTTTATGGTGTCAGGGTCAAATGTGGGTCATGGTGTCTCACTGAGGTTGTGTAGTTGGGTCTTTCTGATGGACCAACTGCCCAAAAGCAGCCCCAACTTTGCCGTCAGACCATAAACTCAGTTGAAAATTGATTACTAACCTGCAGTCTGATGCCTTCTATGGGGCCAGCAAATAACTTAAAGGATGTCAGGATCAACATGTTTTTGCTAACAGATTTGTTTAAAAGTATATCTGAACATTTTAAGCGAAATTGTACAAAAATGCATTTTTTCCCCTCTGTTTTACACTGATGTTACACCCTTTTCCTTTTTTTCTTTTGGGGGACTTTTTTGTTGCATTAGTAGGCTGGAACCACTAAGTGAGAAAATGTTCGCTCAAGCAGTAAGTTAACAGAGAGGTAGGATAGTTTTGCTACTCGTGGAGTCGCCCTCTAGTGGCGATTAGAAGCAATGTGGGTTTAAGTTGTGTCAGCACTGGCTTTCCTTTTCAAGCAAAGAAGCTACGTCCACTATTAACAGTGTACCACAGGAATGGAAATAAAGATCATATTGATGGCTTATATGTAATAATAGGTTAAAACACAACTGTTAATCTAAATCAGTGAAGTAAATTCAAGGAAATCCCAGGGAAGGGTACAAACCACTTTCAAACCTGATGCAATGTGTGTGTTTTGTTTGACTTTTGTAAGTTCAGTAGTAGAATTTCACAAAAACACTTGGTAGATCTCTCTGTGTCAGATTAATCAAAATGCAAGATATCAAAAGACGAGTGAAATGCCGTTCTTTGGGAAAGAACGCATCGAGAGAGGACAAAGGGACACGCGTGTTTTGCTGTTGTTTGACATGCTTAGAATAGATTAGAGAGAGAGAGACAGGACAGAGAGGAGGAGGAGATTAGAGAAAAAGAGACAGAGAGACGGACAGAGAGGGGTGGTCAGTTACAGCTCATGTTCGTGGAGTCAAAAACAACAAGAAGCTGCGGCAGCCAAGCATGTCTACAAGCTGGTTGTTTTTTTTTAACATGTCAGAAAAAAACAGCACAACGAGAGAAAACTCACAAACGAGACCAGAGACTTTGAACCCATGCAGAGCGCGGCGCTACCTTGTGTTCAATGGTAGTAAACCTTTGAGTATAGCCCATGACACATTTCACAGAATCTAAGGAAGAATATGTGGGGGGTCAGTCGGATTTTTTAAAAAGGGGGTGGGGAATGAGGGGACAATTTTGTTGACAAACAAGTATTTCAAGGCTCTTAAAAGACACCTGAAAGAGAGGAAAATGTTAAGAAAAGTCCAGAAATGCTCCGTCTTTAGCGCCATTTCAGTATTTTTGCATCATAAAAACAACAATAAATCAGCTGTTAAGTGTCTGGAAGACTCCAATATGTTTACATTCAGAAGCACAATCATGTGACATAATTTAGACATTCAAAGTGATCTCCTGGTCATCCTGGAAGAATCTGAAAGAGAAAAATGATTGTCAAGCACAGGAAAGTTCTTGGAACTCATCCAGATCCACTCTTTCTCATCAAGCTGACCCACTTTCTGCTGCAAAACATCTACAAAACAGCACATTTTACACCTCTCTTTTGCCACCTTGTTTCTTCACTGGATAGTTTTTTTCTCCCACAGCTGCAGAGAAAAGATCATTATTTCATCAGACTTTTTCTACCTCTTGGTATATTCCCGTGTCATGGTTTGGCTCTACAGTTTTCGGCCGTGATCATGGGCGTATACTCAAAACATTTACCCGATTAGGGACTAAGAAAGCTGCGACACAGACCCATGAGTGCTACAGGGGGCACAGAGCAGACCGAGGCAGCTGCACACACAACCTAAATCCAGAATGTCATGGTTTGTCTTTTTTTGGCAAATGAGGGAACAGTAAAAACTCTTTTCCAGTTTTTGAGACCGAAGCAGAAGCAGAACAGAAAACATGATGACACAGAGATAAACACCTTGTTACAGAGTACATACATAGATATAGATATAAATACAGCTGTGTTATCGAAGCATTATGGAAGATGTGGTACTTTTGGTGTCATATTTGGTTGAAGAGAACAAGGGGAGGGGGGTAATTAGGAGGAGCATGAGAGAGTCAAAAGTGTCAACGAGGAGGAAGATGTTAGAGGAACAGAAGAAGAAATACGAAAATTGAAAAAATAAAGTCTCATGCACTAGAGGAGAACACGCACTCACACCCCACAGTGGCAGAAGCGGAGTTGGCGGCAGTGGCAGTAGTGGTAGTAGTAGTAGAAAAGGCTACATGTGTAGGGCTAGAAACATTGGTTACATCGTGCTGTTGTTGGCTGGAGTTGGAGGCCTGCCGCCTTAGAGCCCCCTGAAAGGAAGTTCCACTCTGGAACGCACTCACTACATCCATCTGCAAAGAATCAGACAGCGTGACAGGAGAAACAAAAACAAAGAGGCCCAGAGGAAAAAAGAAAGAAAAAGAAAACACAACACAGCCAGAGGAGAGAGAAAAGAGAGAAAAAATAAAGAAAAGGCACCAATAACCATAGGAAAAATGTCACTTGGAATTGGCATTGAAGGGTGCTTTTCGACCAAATGTGCCAGGAACTTTTCGTTTCAGGAACTTCTCTAACAGGAACCAAATAGCTCTCAGGACCTACCATTGTTTGCATTTCTATAGCAACATACAGTCCTGAGAACAATAAGTATACCAGGCCCCTAAAATGGGGATGTGTGCATTATCGGTAAATTTCAAATCATTACAAGCCCTCAGCTCTGGTCGGACGCCCATGTATGAATATTTTTGTGAAAATTTCTCAACACAGGGGCTTTGTCGAGGAAAAGTTAAACGTCGTCAAGAATCTTAGCCGTGTATTGTCAAGCCAACTTAGTTTTGTTGGTAGTTTTAACCCATAAGTGGGTTAATTACAAGGCTTATGGTAGCATCATGTGCTGCTATGTACTGGCTACCATCCACCCCCTTATATCTCCCTCAGGGACAAAGCTTCCACGTCCCTTCATTCACATTTTCTAGTGCCATGGGCTGCAAGAAACCCCTTTTCAAAAAACCAGAACTAACCCTTTAATGGCAAAATGCCATTTTATCTAGATTAAAATAAAGAACATTAAATGAAGTCTTTGGAACAAAGGAGAAAAGCTGTCGAAGGAGCTGCTAGCCTGGTAGCTTGAGGTTATCCATGTATCTATCCATCATCTATACTGCTTATCCCTTTCAGGGTCACAGGGGGCAGGAGCCTATTCCAGCTGACATTGGGCGAGAGGTAGGGTACACCCTGAACTGATCACCGACTAATTGCAGGGTCACATAGAGAGAAGGACAATCATTCACACTCATCACTAAGGGCGATATGGAGTCACCAGTCAACATAATGAGAATGTTTTTGGTCTGTGGGAGGAAGCTGGAGTGCCCGGACAGAACCCACGCATGCACAGGGAGAACAAACTCCACACAGATAGGCTCTGACCCACATGGGAATCTAACCAGCAACCTTCTTGCTGTGTGGTTCGTTCACTACCTACTATGCAGCTTGAAACTAAAACACCCCTGTTTATTTGTACTGCACCCTACAGTAAACTTACGTACTTGCTCTGATATGTAGCCATGAGCTCAGACACAAGTGGTGACTCTTCGAACAGCTTTTTTCCCTCGTTTCGTTGTACAAATGCAGTTTAAGGATATGCCATTAAGCAAAAATAATTCTACAGGGTGCTGGTTCGTTGACAGTGAGCTCCAAATACAGGTTGGAAGATGGGTTGTTGACCCAAAGTGGAAATAAAATGCTGCACGTACTCGACAAATCAAAAAACATCCCTTTCCAGTTCCCTGACCTTTGTTAAATATTACTCTCCAAGCAGACGCTTCAAGTCTCTAGAGCTAAAATTAGACCCTGGCTCCTGCAACTAAAACACAGGGTTCCTCAAAAAATCCAGTGAAAAGTTCCTGTTGTCGAAAAGCACCTGTAGTTAAAAGAGAAAGGGGAAAAAGGGAGGAGGGGTTTGGTCGGGTTTAAAGGCACTGATCGAAGAGACTCCAAAAATCTGCCCTCACTTTCACTCTTTTCTCTGCTGAATCCCTCCCAGCTAAAGCCATGCCAATCCTCCTCTAAACATTCAGCTCTTTTAGCGTGCTTTTCATCCAAATCTTCTCATCAGTACCTTCAAACTAGTCTAAATAAATCGAGTCAGAGAAAACCCGCTTTAGCTCAAAAGCAGAACAGGAGAAAAAATTAGAGGGGGTGTTTTTAGGGCACAAGCCATTCTTAAAGAATGCCGAGAGAAAGAACCAAACAGATCTTAAGCTGGAGGAGCAATAGAGAGTTAAAACGGTTTATGGCTTTTGATTCCCTTGGTGTTGTGTGCTGTTTGGTGAGACACTGTCCAGCCTGCGAGCCGTTACCTGAGTCTGGATGCGATTGAGGCCCCTGAACCAGAGGATCTGGCCACGGCGAAGCTCCCGCTCGGCATGGTCGATCTCATCCATGTCCTCCAGCTCTTCCAGCTCCTCGTCTGGGATCTCCTCCTTCTGTGTGCCATGACCTGCCGTTTTCAGGAATTTTAAGCGGCTGGTGGGTATTGAAGAGATTACCTGGAAGAAATTGAGGTGTACATGAGCAGCACTGACGAGAGTTAAAGTTACAGCGGTCGGTGTGGTGAAGTGACATCTCATTATGGCAGAACGAGCCACGTTTCAGGCTGCATCACCCTGAAATAAGCTGCTCTGACAGCTGAGACACTCGCTTTGACGTCACTTGCTCCGTCTCACAAAGATCATCCCTCAGAGAGAAGTAACCCATGCACTGATAATAACACTTTGTGGACTGTTCCTCTGAGCTGACAGAGATGAAGTTCTCAGTAATTATACCCACGTTTTTAATCATGTTAATGCCCATGTGCGTGCTTCATGACTATCTGGTGTCCAGCACAGACCATTTAGAAAAAGTCAGATAAACATTAAAAATGTTAAACTGAATTAATCTGAGGCTGCCATGAAACAAGAGTTTTAGACTTCCACTTGATTCAAGAAAAAAATCCATACTGATACTTGTTTCAATAAAACTGGAACAACAAAAAGAATTCCTGGACATCTATATTTGGATTATTTCTGTTTTTTTGATGATCAAAAACGCAAACAAGCTCCTTCACACGATCTAAAAAAACACTCTTATGATGACCTTTATCATGTCAAAAGTGACAGCAAACTTAATGAATGTGTTTTCGTGAAGAAAACTCAGAAAAAAACAAAAAAAAAAGTTGCTACCCTGGTCACTTCAACACAAGGATAGGCCTAAAGTTCAACCATTTATACTGCAACTGTTGTTCTATATCTAGGACAATAATTACGGTTGCAGAACAGAGATGCTAAATATTGGATTTTTTTATGCTGATATTTCCAAGTGCATCATTGCCAATACTGATGCTGGTGTTTTTGGTTACGAGCAGAGAGTTTATTTACATTTTGCTTTCAGTCTTGAAGTCTATTTGTGTAAGGAACAGATGCTAATCAAGAAAAAAACACATTTAACTAAAGACAAAAATAATATCTTGCTTTTTGAATGTACCCCTGCAGTGAAGATGAGGTAAAGCAACATGGTGCATTTGTGTATTTTGCTGGCTGATATGTATGGCCGATCTACTGGCAGTCAGCATAAACTTCGATACCGGAACCGATATTTAACTTTTTAAGCCAATATCTTCCAATACTGATATTGTACCTATAATATCATGCACCCCTATTGCATTACATGTACAATAGTAACAGATTACTGCAAAAAAAAGTTGATTATCAGTGTTGGAAGATATGACCATTTTTGCACTTTGGCCATACATACTGGTCATATAAAACACCTACACTGACTGTAATACTGGCAGAATGTACAAATTTACCATGACAGTTTACCAAATCCTCATTCTCCAATATCCCATATTGTGCATCCCTAAAAATAATCACCTGATTTTTTAAGAATGTAAAAATTGTACTGCATATTAAGCCAATGATCACTGCATTGGAAAGGATGGATTTTAATCTTGTAAATGTTCACTACTACCAGCCAGCCTCAAAACTGCATGAAGATAACTTAGGTATAGTCCCTAATCAGACCAGCAACAGCATCAAAATCATCATCAGCACTCTGAGACCTGACCTAGCATAGACAATGTCTGGGCTGGAGCAAATACATGGTTCCTCTCCAACACCAGAAGACAGCTTTACAACTATTAACAGTTTGAACTTGCATGCCCCCGCTGCAGCTCTGTTTATGAGCGTCTAGTCACAAAGATGATAGTAATAATGTGAGTGGGTAATGACACATTAAGTGCACAGCTCTGTCGGATGATTGAGGCAGTAAAGTAAAAGACATTTATTATGACTCTTTGCGCCATAAACTAAGACTGAAGAAGTCTTATGGACCTCAGTCTCTCCAGAATTAAAACAACTTCCTATTCAGGCAAATTCAAACATTTCTTATATAATGACAACTGACAGAAATGATTAACAATTTGAATCAAATTACTGTGTAGGAAAAATGATTCAACATGCTCTCTGAAGCAGGTCCTTCACCCTAATTTCTCTGTTACATTCACACTTTTCCAATTTCAACACATGGGGGCAGTGTTGCACCACATATTTAAGCTCAGCTGCACCGTCATCTTACCTGTCCCCACAGTAAAGAGCCAAAGCCCAAGAATGTGCACCACAGCCACTGATCGATGGTCAGAGCCACGCAGCTGAACGGCTTCCCTCCAAACTGCACAATGACAATCTAGAAAAGCAGAAGTTGAATCGTTAGAGGAATGGCTCTTAGGTTCCTGATTATTGCTGACTGTTCCTATATTTTTCAGGCTTTGTTTGAGCATACCTGGATAACAAAGGTACCAAAGACAATACTACAGAAGATCATGTTGTTGAAGATGCCCTCAAACACATTCCTCTCCCCGTGAATCTTGCGGGCGTTGATTTCGTTAAAAAGCTGCATTAATACAAAAGTGTTGAAGACGATGGTGTAGTGTTCAGAGGGGGGTGCATGGAGGGGGGAGTTCCTGCCGCTGTCAATGTCAAACATTTTCTCACCTGTTGAAACAAAGCAAAGAATTTAACAGAGCCCCATGGATGGAATCAGGAATTCTCGTACATGAAAAATCCCCCTAAAACCGATTTCTTTACCTGCAAAGAGCAGAGTGAAGATGATTATGAGCTGGTACACTCCCTGACCCAGAATGTTCTTCATCATGGTGCGGGAGATGAGTGGCTTGTTGCGGCCATATGGCTTCCTCAGCAGCAGGGCCTCCGTGGGGGGCTCTGTGGCCAGTGCGAGCGAAGCAAAGGTATCCATGATGAGGTTGACCCATAACATCTGTACAGCTTTGAGTGGAGAATCCTGAAGGCAGAGCGAGAGAGAGAGAGGAGTCGAATTAGATTAAGGATGAAGAATGATACCCAACCAACAAGATTCCCATCACTGTCAGGAAATACTGTTTCAAATATGATGGAAATTTAGGCTGTTTATTACAAATATGAAGACTGACAACAGCAAATAGCTTACGGAAAAACAATTTATTTTGTTCCCTGCTAGATAACTGATCAGATGTTTACAAGATGCAGCTATGTGAGCATAGGGGAGCATGAGTCTGACATAGGTGATTCAGATTCAGACAACTTTATTTATATTATATGCTAATTAATTACTGCTGACCATTTACAAACATACAGCAGACAGAAGTATGTTAGAGACAATAACAAAATATTCAGCACATAGAGATTCTTCCTGCTGTAGGTTTATTGTTAGCCTATGCTAACCTGTTTGTCCTCTTAATGAATTTGCTTTGCTTTGCCATAACAAATACATACAATTTAATACATAAAAGGTTAAGATTTGCTAAAATGTATTGAGCTTTACATGGTGAGTCTATAGTGCATCCAGAGAAAGTATTAACAGGCCACTGATGTCAGAATAGACCCTTTGTTGGCTGCCCCAGTGTTAAAAGTTGTGCTTGGGGTTTCTCCATGTGTGACTTAACAGTTCAGTACAATAAGGGTGTCAAAAGTAATTTCATAATCGATGCATGCTTTCAATATATATTGTTTATTTGTGCTAGGAACAGATGCAAAACAAGAAAAATAACATTTAACCCTCAATAAAATGAAACACTTGATTTTTAAATGGATGGTACGGTGATGATAAGGTCCATTTACCCTTTTTCGACCCATTTGTGTATTTGCTGATATTACAGCCAGCATTATATGGCTTATATATCATCTGTAAATATTGCAAAAAATTAAATATTGGCAGACTCAGAAATTTTGCTTTTGAGGCTAGTATCTGTCGATTTGTATTGTACAGATAATATTTTGTATCCCTCAACTGAACAAAATGCATATATATCAAAGGTATTTACCTTTGGAGCTTAACAGCTAACAGCATTCAATATTTTTCAACAAACTGACTTGATTGAAACAGGGAGGGATTTGTTTTGGATATTGACTTTTCACCAAAGCAAACTGTACATGTTAGCAAACCTCTACTTGGCTGTCGATGGCTTATATCTGGTGCCATCACCTACACCACCCAATTATTCCAGACTAAAATAACACAGAGAAAGAGGAAGATAGTGGTGACACCTTAGAAGAGTGAGGCAATATACGTTTGAGCCGGCTGCAGACCAAGCCAATGGCGGTTCTGGTAACAGCCAGACAGGCTGATCCCCCGAACCTGAAGGTGGTTTAAGGTACAAAAAATGTGTGTGAAAAATCCTCTCCTTGAGTTTTGACTTGAATAAACTACTGATATGTTTTCAGTTTTTTTGAATGGAATGGAGCAGGGCTGCAAGGGTTTTTGTCTGACATTGCACTAGTAACAAAAGAGGGTATAGTCTGGGTCGACAAAGGGTTGATACGAGATGCAGTACTGAGTGATTTCAACACAAAGAAGAAGTACTGTATGACACAACAAATTTCTTATTTCAAGTGGCTACGAAGGATCAGAAGCTAATGGTAATGGAATGACAGATCTAGATGAATAGTTTGTTTTCCTGATGGGTGCTATAAAATTGAAACCTTGGGGCATTCAACGGACTCAGACGACAGCACAACGCCATACTGGGAAATTATTCCTTCAGCTATTTGGGCCAACTGTCTCAGCCATAAAAAACATGAGTCTCTCTGCCAGGTTGCCAATACTTTGGAGACAAAATAATAATAATAATGTCAAGGCTATTATCGCCTTATACAGATGGACATTTAAACCAGAAAAAGACAGACTGGCTTAAACACATTATATTTTCTTACAGATATTAAGGGAGTTTAGCTTCTTTCCTTGACAAATACTGCCAAAGAATACATTATGAAAACATTAATGAAAATTAGGTGCAAGAAATACATTAAATCTCTAATATACTGTAGATCTTCATTAGTTTGATTGAAAAACAGGCAAGCTATACACAGCCTAAAATAGCAGGAATTAAAAATAATTAAGGAATTTCACAGGTACTTATTATTTGAATGCATAAAGATTGAAAATGAATAAGCTTCTTTAGGAACAAAATACATCAAATGAGCCAGCTCCTGTATTTTCCACATAAATCCAAACCCTGCCTCCCCTCTCAGATTTGACAGCTGGATCTCCACTTAAGAGACCTCGAACTGAAAACTTCCCGCGTGTGAGATAAAGCTTATGTAATCTCAGTCTGTCGCTGCCAGCTGTACCAATTCCATGGCTGCTGAGTCAAAGTGTGAACTAGAGAACAAAACTTCTCATAGGCTCAAACACCGCCCTCACACTGCGGACCAACAAGCTCTCATCGGGAATCTGCTAACCTGTGTGATGCAGGCTCCTGTAAACGCCACGATGACAGCCACCACGTTGACGGTGAGCTGAAACTGGAGGAACTTGGAGATGCTGTCGTAGACGTTTCGCCCCCACATGACGGCTTTGACGATGCTGGAGAAGTTGTCGTCTGTCAGGATAATGTCAGAGGCCTCCTTGGCGACATCTGTGCCGGCGATGCCCTTGAGAAAAAAAAGAGAGAAGGTTCAAGAATCTACAAAAATAAAAGTCAGATCAGAGTCAAGTCTGTAATTACAAATATGACTAAAACTGTTTGTCTACTTTTATTTTCCATGACAATTTTGTTTACATCTTGTAGCCAAATATCCACCTCCGGTCTCTCCTCTCTTTTATCTCCAGGTTGTGAATGTTCAAGAAATAAACTGAGACATGAGCAAGCAAACCACAAAGGAAAATAATAAAAGTAAATGGATGCCTCAATGAGACTTTTTGCTACAAATAAAAATAATTGATCACCTGTTAAAACTGAACATGTTTAGCATTTTGTCACAACAACAGTTTGGATGTTTGTTCAGATTTGCAGCATAAATCCTCTTAAGGAGCAATGTGACAAGAATCCTACAGCACAGACAACTGAATTACACTCTGTGATGATTCATTAAATAAATTAGTAAAAAAAAAAAACATATTGACAGACTGGAAAGTAATCCAATCCAATATGTTAAACAGTGCAAACAGCACTATAATTAAAAATATGGTTGGACAATATTGGATTTTTGCCAATATTCAGTATGACGATATTTCTGGACTCATTACTGATGATATTGATATTTCTTGTTGAGAACACGAAGCCTCTACCTTATTAAAATTGACCTGTTACTTACATAGTGACAGTTTATATGCGTTAGAAACAGATATGATGCAAAAAAAAAATCCATTTTATTATGTAACAAGTCAGAATATACAAATGTACTATAATGGTTCTTTAGATTCATTAACGTGGACATTCAGTGATGATAAGAACCATTATGGTACATCTGTATATTCTGACTATATCACAGCCAGTAAATGGGACATACAGTGCTTAAAAAAATTAAAAGACCACCATCCAAAGTAAGGTTTATGTCATAGCTGCCCTAAATTAACAGCATTGGTAAATACCAAAATACTTTTTTATGTTTCTGTAATGATTAATACACCAGTATGTTGAAGCTCTTAAACAGAAATGCTACTTTTAATGCTAAAATATAATTATTACTGTTACCCAGGAATTTTCAAATTTACTGTTTTGCAAAAATACAGAAAAAACAGCAAAAACATTATTTCTTGATAGAGATGTCAAATTATATTATTTACTTGCATTTCTGAATAGAATAAAAACGTTTAGTGGTTGGATGTTAGCTTGAATAATTTCTGCATAAATTTGGGTATAAAATGTGAATTCAGTATGAAATTCCTCATTCCTCTTCCTGTCCAATAACATTTTAAGTTTTGAACAAGTTTTTGAGCGATTGCTAAAATATTGATTATTTTCTTTTTTTTTATGACAGGTGGTCTAATAAGTTTGTTAAGGACTGTATATTGTCAATTTGTGCAGCCAAAAGATCAGATGTAAATTTCTGAAAGAAAATGTTCATATTTGCTGCTACCATTGATCAGCTTCTTTGGCAATTATCTGCAGATACTGATATTGTTCCAATAATATCCTGCATCTCTAAATAAAAGGAAATAAGACTCAGAGCTCAGTTACATTATGAAGCTGTTCGTTATATAATACTGCTGGAAAGAACCACAAATTTCACCCCCAAGCAACAATTTTTTCTCTAAAGTTTTCAGACCAAAAACTTAACTTTCCCGTTCTTGAAATAACATCACACTGTCAGAAGAAAAAACTCTTATCTCCATTAGTTTTATGATTTTCATTTTTTTTTCATAAAACGATGCTATCGTTCATCCATGTTGGTGACTGGTTTTTATAAACTTTTAACCAAATTGAAGTACAAAAAAAATGTAATCAGGACAACACGATAATCATTAAGTGGTTTCCTGCCAAATTTTGTAGCCACATATACTCGAACACATACTGCTGACAGGACCTTGAACACATCACAACACACAATGCTGTTGTATAGCTCGTTTAGGTAGCTGACCAGATTTTACACTATTAGCCTCAGCACAGATTACAACACAGATTTCAACACTGGAGTAACATCAACAACAGACAGGACTACAAATGGGTTTGGGGGCATCTACTGCAGCATCAACATTAGCAGAGGAGTCAACAAGCTCTTTTACAACCATGGGCACTGAGTTTTGACCGTATGTGATCAAAGAAGTGGCTACAGGCTTTAATTCTGATTGGTAGATCAAATATTTTTCATAAAATGTCAACCCACAATGATCAGCTGTCAATTGCAAGTGGTACCTCTAAAATCATACAATACTAACAAGACAGTATAGAATTGATGAAGTTCTTAGTACGGCTAATATAAGCCTTTGCAATAAACACATCAATACAGTCTGAATTTATCACTGTTATGTAAGAACACCATTTTTAAAAAGGTCAAACAAAGTCAAGTGGTATAACGGCCTTGCTTTAACATCATTTTATGCAGTCAAATAAAGCTAAAGCTGTCTAATAGTTGCTATTAAATGTATCTGTGCCAGTTTAGTAGAGAAAGAGTTTCTAGGATTTATTTTCTATTCTGAGAAAATGTGTTGCAGATGCAGCATTATATAAAACATAGAGAATAGAATAGGCTAGGACACTTCTTTACAGCTTTTACGCACTTTTCATCCTTTGTTTAATAATTGCAGTTCAAATTGCAAAACTGAACAATATCATTGCTTATTGCATGTTTTTGTCATACTGTGCAGGCCTACACATGTCACAGTCAGAGAACAATCCAAAATCTGACCTTATTATCTTTCAAATTAATTCAAGACGAATTGCCTCTTTGAGATCATTTTGAGTGCATGAATTTACCACAGATGGTAATCATAAGGAGGAACTCACCATCGCAAAGCCAACATCAGCTTTCTTCAAGGCAGGACCATCATTGGTACCGTCTCCTGTCACTGCTACCACTTGTCTCTGTTCCACCACTGTGCTGTCAATAATACCTGGAAAGGGCAACATTTATGTTTTTATTTTCAATGTTACATTTTAAAAAAGTAAAACATAAGAAAAGAATGGAAGAGAAGATTCACCTTTAACTAATGTGTGTTTGTCTGTAGGGGAAGAGCGAGCCAGCACTCGTAGTTTGGGCCAAATCTTGTCGATTCGTTCTTGTTCAATCTGAAAACACAAGACAGAAAAATACAAATAAATTCACTTCAGAACATTTAAACACAGTTATGTTGGGTCTCAAGGGCCTGGGTCCACCCCCTCATGTGTAATAGTCCCACTCTTAATAACTAGGAGAATATAGACTGCACTTCTTTTTAATTTTGATGATTCATATTTGATATTTAAAAAGCAATCTGACAAACAAACTGAGTTTGCCCTTTTAGAAAAATGCAAAGAAACTCTAATTATGCAACAATCATGTTTTTAGTTATGACCAATCTACCCAAGTTTATAAAACTAGTGCAAATTCCCTTATGTGCATGTCATGTTATCATGCAGAGCAGATGGATCTATGAGGGACAGAGAGAGAGCCACATGTAAAGGACTGAGACTCAGCTTTCAACAAGGTATAGTCCAGACAACTTCTCAAAAATGTATGATCAACTCTACTTATCAGTCTTACCCACACGGACTGAAACTGGCTTGTGGAAAACAGGGCTCTCCATAGACATGAAGAAATCATTGAGTGGTAAAAAGAAGCTAGACAGGGGGTCTAATGGTCTCCAATGACACTAAACAAGCTGTGCTAATTTCTCATTGTACACGCTTGTTGAACAGAGCCCCATCATTTGTCAGAAATGCAAACAAAGCCTTCCATTTACACTGGTATAAATGCAAAAATAGGGTCGCCACTGGGATAGTATTATCAAAATAAAACTATATTTTAATCATGAAAAGCTTATTTTTATTCTGTTATCTGAAAAAACCCAAGAAATAATAATTTCTCTGTATCATCACAAAAAAGGGCTCTTCTTAAGCCAGAGATATACTATTAACTACACGGATCAGTACACATGATGGCCACCATGCGGCCCTTGCATCGATTTAGTGTAATATTCCTGCATTGGGCGACAAGGTCAGCATGTGTTGTGATGATGAATAGGCTGTTAACAGTATGACTCATCGAAAAGCAATGTTTGTTAAAAAACATGGAATATAGTTTCATGAGGGGACGTAGTAATTACTGTATTAACTTGGCCAGACCAACATTGTTAACCTGGTGCACAGTTGCTCTAATGTAAAGTATTTTCTGCTGTGGCTCACCTCTCCTTTCTCGTTACGTATCCTGCGGTTGAACTCTTTTCCTTCCAGACAGAGGAAGTCGTCTCCAGGCTGCAGGATGCCGCACTTTGTGGCGATGGCTCGAGCTGTGTTGATGTTGTCACCTGTCACCATTCGCACTGTGATGCCGGCACGCTGGCACTTCCTGATAGCGTCTGGCACCTAAGAGAAATAGAGAGGGGAAATTAGATTTTTTTTTTTTTTTTTCATTTCTGGAAGACAAAACAAAAGTGCAGCTGAGCCACACTTTTCCAAAGTAGAGCTTTACTGCTCTTATTAAACAACAGGCAAAAGTTTCTTGCAAACAAGCAGAGTAAGCGCTAAAAGCCTGGCACAGCAAGGCAGAAAACCAAAGCAAATAAGTGAACTATTCCAAACATTCATATCTTTGCCTCACAGTGGAAGCACTCCTTTAAAAGCATTCGTATCATAAATCATCAGCATCAGATGCCTGCACCAAAGTGAGGCTGCTCCTAATGTTTGAAAATGGCTGATGCTGCATATCCTGTCAAACCATGTTCTTACTCCTCTCAGAGAGCCCTAAAGTGCTAAGCTGTCTAGAGGAAATCAATTATGCTGCCAATATGTTCCCAAAGAAGAGCTTGTGCAATGGTTTCCCGTGAGTTTGAATGGGAAAGAAAAGAAACAACAAGCTGACTTTGTTTTCAACTTGGTGAAATCCAGAAGTAATATTCCAACAATTAAATGGCAGAATTGACCAGCAAGACAGTAGTTTTCAGAAAAAAAGGCTTCAACTCCTCTTTGCGTACCTAAAAATCTGAAGCAAACAACTCCCTAACGTTTTATTTATTGCAACCATGGGAAATAATACAGATGCCATTTTGTTCAGGGCAAACACAACTCTGTGCATTATTTGTCCACAAGCATAAAAAAGAATTTTGTCCTGTATTAATCAAACCAGTTATTTCACTGTATATCCTCTTACCTCAGGCCTCACAGGGTCTTCAATGCCCACCACGCAGATGCAGGTCAGCCCTGTGAGGATGTCGTTCTCATTGTCCCAGTCGGGCTCCCCCTCGGATGCAGGAAAGTCTCTGTACGCAAGGCAGATGGTCCTCAGGCCCTCGGAGGCCATAGGCTCGATCACCTTCTTCACCATGTCGTCTCTGTCACGTGGGCGGAAAACTTTGGGTTCACCATTTGCTGTGAGGATTTTATAGCACCTGAGGATTGAAAAGGGACAAAAATTATTGTAAAGACAGGAGAGACAGAAAGAAGTCAGGGCTGAGTCATATGGATCAAAAAAGCTTTTAATTTCATAGCTTATACACATTAAATAATAGAGATGTGCATGACTAGTTGACTAAAAGTCGGATATCTAAATAGTCAGCATTAGATTCTTCAGTGGTTTAAACCTATTTTTAATGGATCTATATATCTTTTCATAAAAATAGACCCTCAATCCAAGACAAGCACACTGGGCACACAGGACTAGCGCTTTGGAACCAATGGATATCACTGGTAACATCATAGTTTGGCAGCATTTATTTAGAAAATGGAGATAAAGCTCTATGAAGGCTGTTTAGAGCTTTACTTGCATGTAACCTCTTGACTGAGGCATATGTACCCACACTCAGTACAGGCATGTGGAAGTTATCTAGCAAGGATATGCTGATATTAGTCACACTCCACTCAAAAAAACAATTTCACGGTTGACTTGCTAATGTTGTAATTCCCTACACATCTTTGAAATATCCAGTAATTCTTGAAAACTCATTTTGTTGTCTAGCCCTAGCAGATAGCCAAATTATCAAGCACAAAAAACATCTACAACACCATAAATACAGAGAGTAATTTGGTTATGGTGAAGAAAGTGCAAAAGACAAAGCTTGATCTGCAGCAGTAAGAAATCACTCTAAGCCCTCTGTGGGTTAAAAAGAAGCCCGCTTGGTTAAGAGGCTTACTGATGGTGGTTACTGGCTCATTTTCTCAGTGCCTGTTTTTAAGACGTAAAGTAAGGGGCTTGGGTGGGATGCACTTGAACTTCTTAGCTGCTTAAGCCATCACACAGATCATTCACTGCAAACTGGGGCCAGCTACACCAAAGCAAAATAAATCAACCAAATTATGCTGAGAGGGATGATAAAGCTCAAACAGAGGAGATCTCTTTAAAAGAAAAAGCAGCGAGTTTCGTGATTTTCTTACTTTTTTAGGAGAATTTCTGAGGCTCCTTTGCTGAACATACGGTAGCTGCCGTCCGCCATCTTCAACACCGAGCTCATGGACTTCCTGACTGAGTTGAAGGTGTAGACTTTGTATAGTTTCTCCTCAGGGATTTCATTTCGTATCGCCTGGTAGTCTCGTTTTAGGTCGTTAGAAAAGCCAAGCAAGGCACATTCGGTCTTGTTTCCCACTTGTCGGGGCAGGCCGCCTTCTTTCTCAGGAGGCTGAGGTTAAAAAAAGAAAAAGAAAAGACGTCAGTAAGGGTGACAATCATGGTTTTGTAAAAGTAGATATCCCTCTGTAGCCTTACCATGATTTTTGTAGTGTAGGCGCAGTTGACAGCAATGCCCAGAATTAGGATGTCTAAAATGGAGGAGGGGATGTTCTCCGGCTCAGGGACTTTCTTGTAGTGCTTCTCTGCGAGGTAGGCCTGCACCACGGTCATACGGTTCATGGTGAGCGTGCCGGTTTTATCCGAGCAGATGGCTGTGGCGTTGCCCATGGTCTCACAGGCGTCTAAGTGTCGCACCAGGTTGTTGTCTTTCATCATTTTCTGAGGGAAGAGGCAACAAGACATGAAATGATTAGATGTACAAATATTCAGCAGATGTGTCCCCACTCATGGACAAACAGTCGAGCCTAACTGGCCAAATTTTGCCCATAGTAGACTACCAATTGAATTGAATGTTCTTTAACTATTACATATTACTGGCTATGACCTGAAAAGTGCTTCAGGGTGAATTTAAGTGATACATTTGAGAGGGAATAAGGGGTGGGACTATATAAGGCTTTTTTTTTTTTTAACTTCTTCCTACACCCTTTTCGAATGGAATCTGGTTTTGAAAGGATTAACGGTAGTAGAAAAAAAATGCTGTAATAGCTATTTGCATTTGCTTAGTTTCACATTTTATCTTCTTTTATACATATAAATGTATACACATTTATGTTTTCCATTCAAGTTTGAAATAAACATAACTATAATCTAGTGAAACTATATTAGAACTGAAAAAGTGTTAGGATAAATTGAGATAACAATATTTTCCTGTGACTGACAGAACAATCGTCCAATCACCTGCTAGATATGGTTGTGAAAGGTCTGGCCCTACCCAAAAACTTTCTATGGACTCTTTCCCAGATTGACTTGTAAAATATATTGAACGATCCATCTGTTCTGTCAGATTAATGATTTCAAGCAAGAGTGGGGAAATAAAATATAAATTATAGCTGAATTAATATAGCTGAAATGTTTGTGTATTTAATGAAGCCAACAAGAACATTTATGCTGTTAGCAGCTCCCATAGATGTTTTAAAGACCAACAGATTGAATAAACATCTCACTGATTGGATGAAGCCTTCCCTTTGTTTACAGTTTCTGCACATGGGATAATAGCTTAGACTTAAGGTATCAGTTAGCCTCGACTTAGCACCTTGCCTTCTAGCTTTAATAGGCTAAATAGTAAGCTTGTCAGCAGAGGGCAGAGGTCAGCTTACCTTTACAGAGTATGCCAAGGAGATCGTTACAGCCAGAGGAAGGCCTTCAGGGACAGCAACCACCAGAACGGTGACACCAATGATGAAGAACTTTACAAAGAACTGGATGTAAATGGGCGTGCAGTCCTTCACCCACGGTAGATTCTGGATCCAGAAGGTGTCAACGACAAACAGCACCACCAGAATGATGACAGTGATGGCTGACATTACCAGACCTGAAGGGAGAAAAAAGTGAGAAAATGTTGGGATGAAGGAGTAAAATATAACAAAAGTATGCAGCAATCAGGAGTTGTTTGACGTACCTGCTTTGCCAATTTGAACAGCTAGTTTGGTCAGTTTGCCCTGCAGGACCGACTTCTCCTTCTTTGGCAGGTTGGCTTTCTTCTTCTCCTCCGCGTCAGCTCCCTCATCACTGTTGAGAGGCTGCATTTCCATCGCAGCACCATCCTGTGCTTTAGCTGCAGCAACAGAGAAAGCAAAAACATGTCGCTTCAATGACATGACCTCATTTGATGTTTTTATACAACAGTGACATTGTGTTGAATGCCTTCATAGCTTAACTGATTCCAGGACTCATGGAAAGTCTGGCAGATGTAAAAACATCCAAAACTGATTTATGATCAAGACTTAGCAAAAAAAAAAAACTCACTTTGACACCAGGGTATGAATAAACTGAATCGAGTAGTCATTTCTCTGTTATGATACATCCTCTTTTTAAGGTGATGAGAGAATGAACAGCACACTGACACTTCAACTAGATTTGTTATTAAATAGTTCTGTTAGCAGAGCACACGTGGCAAGATAATTAGTCTGATTTCAGGCCCCTTTTGGAATGAGGGGCCTGAATATCAGCCATGACAGCCATCGCCTAATGATCTGAAGGTTCTTATGTTAACTTTCCAGGTTTTTCTGTCAAATAAGATGTATTTAAAAGAGCTACAAGAAAAAAATGGGTAGATCTGTTTATGGAAATTTAACATGCTCAATATAAATCCTAGGCAAAGAAGAAATAGCCAATCAGGGAGCAGGCTGATGGAAACAGGAAGTCCAACAAACAGCTTTAGCGAAAACAGTAAGCATGAAGCATAACTTAGGATGCAAGTAAAAAATGGAGGACCAACAGAATATCAGGGAGCTAAAAGCTAGCTACATTTAGCTCAATAGCTCTCAAGTTGTGACAGTCATGTGACCCAAAGCATCTCATGCTGCCACCTGATTTTGCTTGAACTAATGGTGTGCTCCATTTGACCTTGGAGCCCCCTTTAGTTGGCATTTATACTTGAGAAGTCTGACAATCTTCAGGTGCGCTGACTTTACTAGCTTGTAACTGGAACAGGTTTAAGTAGGAGGATGTAACATAATTCCCAGCTCCCACCTCTGAGCTCTGAGGTAA
Source organism: Cetoscarus ocellatus (assembly GCA_037902135.1). Taxonomy (NCBI): domain Eukaryota; kingdom Metazoa; phylum Chordata; class Actinopteri; order Labriformes; family Labridae; genus Cetoscarus; species Cetoscarus ocellatus. Next base: position 396,746 of record JBAMNC010001765.1, on the reverse strand, counting down.
ATGGAAAACACCATAATACCACAATTATTTTGATTACCCCATTAATCTCTGTTAAAACCGTGTCTGTCATCAGCAGTTGGAGAACAAACCACTGTACATGAAGAGCGTCGTCTGTCTGTAAAAATTGTGAAGGCTATGAATAACGCTGCGGCCATTACAGACACACAGGTGTAAAGCCTGAATACATTTTGTGTTAATGCTATGTTGTAGTTAATTTGGTGATCTGATGGCTTTTTTACTAGTGCATCGATGTGTCAGCGTCTTTTGGTAATTCTTAGCCAAATGAGATGGTCTTGTGATCTGTAAATGGGTCCTGACATGTTCTCTGCATGTATGTGTTCAAGAAACCATGGCGACTGAAACAGAGCATGTAATTTCATAGGATAAAGCCAATATAATTGATTTATTAATTGATTTTCATTCAGTTGTTGAAAAGGAAGAAAATAGGAGAGACATCAGAGGAGATGAAATTTACAGCCTTTAATCAGCTAAGGCAAAAGGCCGGGATGTATTAGCTCTCGCTTTGCCACTAAATGAGACATAAATGTGGATATAGTTTATATTTCTAACATCCAAGCAACCAGATCATGGGTGGGCAACTAAAGGTCTGAGGGCCACCTCTAAACCCAATGCAGCCTTGCCAGTTAATAGTACATTTCCAAAAATTGCACCGATAAAAAAATCCTCCATGATGTATTTTAGTCTGATCTGCAACTATGACACCACAGGCAAAATGCATTCAACACAAAAAAACTAAAAAAATATTTCCAGTACAGTCTTTAATATTATTTTTTTTAAGGAATTAGTGGATGTAATTCTCAATAATTGTATAATTAATATTTTTTTGGGGGAAAAGTGAGATAAATGAACTGAAATAACTGGCAGTAACTCAAGTCTTTAAACCTACTGCCTTGGCCAGGTGAATTTTGTAAAAAGTTTTAAGTTCTTTGTGGGACATCCTGGTAAAATAAAGTGAAGATTAATTATCCAACCAATAAAGGACCATATATACTGGTTAAGGAAATTGGAAATGTACCTTTAATTGTCTTTAATAAATTTATCCTTGCTGTTTGGTTTTAAGCTTGAAAATATAAACATCAATTCTGATGACAGCCAGATAATCTCTCTGTCGTTTTTGGCATTTTTTATTGCTTTTCTAATTTCTAATTTCTTTAATTTGTAACAATTAGACCTCTAAAACTGAGAATAAAATCCCCGAAGTAGGCTTAGGATGTTGGTTTGTCTTCTGCACACAAAATCACATCTCAGAATAACTCAGAAACTGGCAGCGCTGAGAAGCAGACCAATCACAGAGCTTGTGTTTGTTTGGGCTTAAGGTGCTTGTTAGGTTACATATTCAGGTCGAGAGAGTGACAGCATTACCTGGTGACTTTTCGCCATTTTTAATTTATACATAAAATACCCGATAGATGTTCCTGGGGATGGGACTTGATAAGATTATGGTGATATCAATCACATTATTGATTTTGTTTATTGGTCTGATTCATTAATGATTCCCTTAACAATTCCTTTGGATCTTCTGTGTGGGCAAGAGTCTGCCTACAGAGGTTTTCACTGGCAATAATGTCAAAGACACGACACTCCAGATGTTTAATATCATACAGCACAGATAAATATTTTTGCCAGTTGCTGGTGTTTCCACCCATTAGATCTTTAAGCTTCATTTTGTCAAAAATAAGCCACAATTTTGACCACTTATGCCCTCTGTCTGCCTTGATTTCCTTTTTTTGACTTCTTTGTTATCATTTCTGCTGACTTCCTTTTGATGGTAGTATGACATCCTTGATTTGCGAGAAATGCAGAACAAAGGTGAGGGGATTGATGAGGGATTTTTAGCAGAAAGACTAATGGTTTTGATTCCTTGGGCTCCTTGTTATCGATCCTCAACTGGATTTGGTTTTCAATTCCCATCCCTCCCTCCCTGCTACTCGAAATTTTTTATTATATATCCTGTAAAATATAAGTGGTAAGGGTAACATGTTAATCACGTCATCACAGGGGATCTCATTACAGCCACGAGGGTGGCCAGATCCAAGCACTGTCCTGTCACAGACCAGCCAAGACTGCCAAGCAGAGATAATTCAGTGGCCCCATCTGTAGATGTGCCTTTAGTGAAAATCTATAGACAACGGTAATTATTAGGACACTTTACATCTTCCAAAAATATACTCTAATTTTGACAACCACATACACTGAAAGTCACCATGTAACACAGTCACTCTTACCATCATAACATCTGCATTAAGTTTGAGACACATGCACATTTGTGAAACACTGTGAACTTTTGTTTAATAAGAGGTTAAATACACAGCATTGGTCATATAGGCTCAATCTAACTCTTAAAATTGTTTAAATAGGTTTTGAAAAGGCCACAATAAACGAAATTCCAAATATTTTTTGATAAAGTTTATGAAGAAAAGTGTCCCCGCAGTTCGTTGACTCTGCTCCTACATACTTGTCAGATTTGCAGTCAGAGAGCTACAGTGTCAGAAAAAAGTTTGCGGGGGTTTAGAGAAAAATAGTAAAAGAAACAAATACCAGACGTTTTCATTGATGTTTCTAAAAAGACACTGCGAAAATCCATAATAGCAGGTAGGAAATGTCACAATGCCATTTTTAACAAATATTAATCAGCGTTGGTTGGTGGCAGGTCAAGGTAAGATCCTCTAAACTAAAAAACAGAGATCTTCAGGATATCAGCTTTAATAAAAAGTGACTTTAAGAGGAGAGGAGATGTCACATCAATCAAAAACATTCTTATTCTTTCTATTCTGTTATGAGACTCGGGGAAATGTCACTGTAATTATATTTGTGGTGATCTGACGGCCCGGTAATTAGCGGCAAGATTTGGAAGTGTAATTAGCATACACCCACCTAGAGATTTAAAGAACAGGTTAACTAGCTAGCAGCGTCAGAGGAATCGCCTCCTACTTCCACAGCCGTTTAAATTCCCATAAATCTCTTTTCATCTCTTCCCTCAGCGTCCCTCTGGACTTCCCCCTGCTGTGCGAGGTAGGACTGACGGGAATCCCAAACCTCCATCGAGCCAGGTAACCTTGGAGACGCGGTGCGTCTAATGGCAGAGGAGGGAAGGGAGGCAGGCGGCAGGGCCAGCGGGAGCTGCTCTCTGTCGTGTCGCTCACTTTGATAAAATCATTAGCTCCACCGGGCGCTAGAGCGACCACGGCTGCTTTAGCTGCTGCAGGACAAACTGACACATCTCTTTGCCATCTCTTACTCACTGGCGTTCATATTTGTGTCTCTTTTTTTAAGCTCCTGCAGCTCTGTGTCCAATTTGGCAAAGCTAAGAGCTCTGTTTACTATGGCACGACCTGTAGCGTGGCATTGTGAGTGAATGTATGTAGCAGGAAGAGGAGGGGCATTAGCACTGGGCTACTGCAGCTGCTGCGGACTGTGGCTTGTTCTGCACTTACATGGCCTGTGTAATCTCAGTCTAAAGGATTACTGTTGATTCCTGGCAGGCAGAGAGAATCTGTGCACCAGGGACAAGCGCCAGGGTTGTGGTCACAGACCCAACCTACGAGCTGCGCTAGCTGGATGAGTCGCCCAAAAATAAAAAAGAAATTTAAAAAAAGAAAAGAAAGAGCCTTATCACCACTGTTGTCAGTGTGAAATTGCACCAGAGACAGGTGACAGTCTGACAGAGAATAGTTCAGATCAGGACGTCAATAGAAATCAAATTGTTTGGGGCCGGAGGGAGAGTCACAGAGAGAGAGAGAGAGAGAGAGAGAGAGAGAGCAAGAGAGGGAGAGATATGGGTGGGAAAGCAGATGTTCTGGCCCCAGAATTGTTGCATGGCTTTAATCTCCTCACCACTAATCGCCATAACTGGATTCAGTGGCACCTGCTGCTCAAAGCGCAATGTGCCGCGGAAGGACGAGGAGAGAGACAGAGAGGAGGGACCAACAGTAACAATGGAGGGGGCATCATGCAGAAATGTGCAGCATCTTACTAGAGCAGCCAATAAATCACAAATTGAGCCCTTTAACCTACGTCAGCTGCTGGTGCATTGAGAAGGAGGCACAAACATAGCTAAAGGCTAATGCACAAATGTAGGCGCTAAGCTGTGAGACAATTATTTATGGTTATGAGTGTGTGTGTGTGGGCAAGAAACTAACCTTTCTTACGATTTTCAACAGATCCGTCCTGCTTCTTGTCTGTAAGAATTATATAAGATAGAGTCAGCTGTGGGAAATGCACAGTAACTGCTAGATTAACCACTATTTAAAGTCAATTATTGAGTCTATAATTCTTATTTTACAAAAAATGGTTTAGAATAAGGCAAAACTCTGGACAGTTAACCATTGCTGTGATTTTATGCCACTTTATGGGACAGTATCCAGAAAGTGTTAAAAGAAGCATCTTGAGCATTACCAATTTCATATTTAACTTAATATAAAAGTATTTTAATTAGGGATGTAATGATACTTTAAACTGTAACACGATACAGGGTTCATAATTAAATTTCATAATATTTGTGCCACACTCGATCATTCATAAACAGAAAAAACTGAAGATGATTCATAGTTACAAAAACTATTTTCTTTGACAATAAAAACAATATAAATATATATTAATTTATCCATAAATTTATTAATTTATAAGTAAAGGGCTTTAAATTTGAGGTTGAACACTTCCAATATTTAAAATGTATTTGCCCTATTCAAAAAGGTGAAACTTAAATATCTAGGGCTAGGTTATTTAAAGCAACAATCATATATCCTCGGGAGGCACATTACTGGATTTTAGCCTTTCCAAAAATATGCATTTTATAAAAAAATGATTATTTTAATTAATTAAAATTGTATTTCAAGGTACTATTACATCCCTAATTATCAAAAGTTCTTGTTTCAGTACCTCAACATAGCAGGTTACACCTCTGTTAACCAAATTTAAGTGAAATTTCTTTTTAACTAATATTGAGATCTTGAATTTGAAGCTTAAGCCTCGCTTTGCCTCAATAACAATCTTCCAAATGTCTTGTTTAGGACTGTTGGTAAGATGATAAAAGAAATAAGAAAACATAAATTTGGGAAAGACAGCTCAGGAAGATACAAGGGGAATATCTTCATGCAATACGTCACAACTTTTCAAATATAATGCAAACAAAAAATATCACAAAGTTTGACATAACTGATCAACCAATAATGACAAACAGTCGTTCAGTCAGTTGGTAGCTGCAGATTCAGCTTTAGCTCAGTTATGGGCTTTTGAATCTGCAGCTGAGCTTGAGATGCACACCTAGCATGCATGGGTAGTGGACGTGTAAACAACACCTTTCTGCCCTGTCTCAACTTTTTCTGCTTTTAAAGAAATAAAAACAAGACAATATGATCTTTCTAGGAGATGAGAGTAAAATGGAAATACGTGCTCAAACATGTTGATCTGTGCGTGTGTGTGTGTGTGTGTTTGGGGGGGGGTACTAACTTTTTCTTTGTTTCTTCTTCTCCTCCTTCTCCTTTTTCTTCTCCTCCTCGTCGTCATCCTCCTCCTCGGCACTCCCGAGTAAAGTGAAGATAATTCCAGTTTGAGAGTTGACACCCACGGCAGTGACCACCATTTTCCCTGAGCCTTCCATTACATGGGTGCCTTTGGACAGGGAGAGGAAAATAAAACATGAGTCATTAAATGATGGAGGAAAAACACATTAAAGTGTCCCACTCTGGGATTTCTAACACGCTTCACTTTGTTTTGAATGGCTTTGACGCTGGACAAACATTACATCTACTTCTGTTAGCTTAAAGCCTCATCTAAAGTCAGGCACAAATGTCAAATTTTAAACCGTCACAATAAATACTAAAGCAACGGAATAATTGCTAATAAAACAATGTGTTGGAAAACAATTACAAAAACATGTTTTAAATGAATTTTATTAATTATTACTCACAGTGAGCTCTGGAGACATATTGTACATTTGTAACTACTTCCACATTAAAAACTTGTATACTGAGGTTGTCAAATCCCTTTAATCAAAAAAAAAAATGAAAATAAAAATAATGAAATTTTAATTGAGCGGTTGTATAAAAAGTATAGTGATCTTCAGTTGTATTTCCTAAAAGCCATGCTCAATATATGCAATTTAGGCTCTGTCCACAGGGAGTTGAAATTGATCTCTTGTTTCTAAACAGTTTTCTGTTAACATGTCATTGTTTCATGCAATGTGTCTGTCCACATGAAAACGCTGTAGTATACATACCAGGCCTGTAAGTGGCGCTCTAACGCTGCCACAGACATACACCAAAACAAAAAAAGAAACATGGAGCATGCACACAAAACATATGCGATGTAAACAAACATGAAGAAGAAGTAGACCACCAAACGGCTGGAGTAGAGAGTGGTGCAGGAATCAGCCCAAAAACGCAGAGGTGAGTTGGCATTTAGCACTTCCTGGTTCTCAAGCTGGAAACTAAATGGGATTTAGAATACCTACAACAATTTGGTCTTTTATTTGCATCAGTCACAATTATACGGCTTTTTGATTGTCTAATCTGACACACTGACCATCATAATCATCATTATAATTCAAAATTTACATACATAAGGACAACAGCACCATCAAAATTGCATAATTTCACTTTTGCAGCATTTTAATAAATTAATGCTGTCAATATTCTCTTTACAATTGAATATTTTGTGTTTTTAATGGCAATATTGTAATTATTCAGTCACTCACTAGGCTCAAAAACGCCAAAAATCTTTATGATTTTCAGCTGCATCTTAAAACTTCATTGCCCTACATGCAAGTAAAGAGACAAGGAAGCACAGTTGCTGTAGCAGGTACCCTCAGAACCATCACCTTGCAGCTTAAATTGTCGTTGTGGGTGAAAGAATCGAAATTAAAGATGATGATTAGAATTTAATATCTTCAGGTCCCACTTAAGGTTAAAGATCCTGTTGATCAGTGCTGAATAAAACAAATAACAGAAGAGAAAATACAAAGATTCAAACAGAAATAGAGGAGTGGAAAGTTCCTAAAAGTTCTCTAATGTCTGTGTTAATTAGAGGATGTTTTCCTTTCATTTAGAGGAGCGATGGCAGAAGGGACACAGCCTGAGCTGAGGGAAATCAGAAGGCAGCGGTGGAACAACATGCACGCACACACAGAGTATTCTCCTCACTGCTGGAAGATAGATAGTGCTTAGTCAGGTGAACTGGACCACCTGTTCTTCTCTAAATCCCTGTTCTTCTTTGGCACAGAGCAGTTATGAAGTTATCAGACTACACAAACACAGAGCTGACAGAGCTTTATGAACCTGGTAATAGAAATATCTCAGTCTGATACCTCATTATGCATGATGCACTTAAGATGATTATCTAACACCACTTAAAAGCATTAAGATCTCAGTGCTTTGCATTTCTGTACGTCTTTTGTTCCTGTTTTTATTTAGTTATAATATAAATATGCTGTTTAAAGCGTATTAAATGTTCTAAACCTGCTACCTTATTTCAATGTGTAACTTAGTGTCTTAAGTTTTTAAATCATCTCTCAAAACTCATTTTTATTGGCTTGCTTTCATATGAAGTCTTTCCATTTCTGTTTTTCAGTCTTTAGCCTCTTATCTATCTAGATTTTTTAGTCAGTACTCTCAGTTCCCTTTTTTCCTTCTGGCACTTATAACATTTTGTTTTCTATTTATTAGATTACAAACCAATTTTCTCACATTATAACAGTTAAAAAAATATTAAGGCTTTTCTACATACTACTTATCTGTTTTAATGCATTGTACAATACCATCAATTTATTTATTTTAACTTATTTATCAATTTTTATTGACTGCTTTTTCTCCCATGTACTACTTCATCTCCGCTCTTGTTTTAGTAATATTTGATAACTCTCTTTTAACTCTATTTAGTTTTTCAAAGAGTTTATAAAATTTGTTTTTATGTCCTATTTACTGTTGTTATTATATTGCTATATACTATGCAGTGCTAATGGCTTCATGTAAATCAGAAGTGTCCAAAACATGGCCTGGAGGCTACACACAACCGGCCTTTTGCAAATTCCAGAAATAAAACCAAATTTGGCTCATATTAAAACATGAAGCTTTACTGGTGAACTTTGAAAAAATGATTATAGTTTTAATTAGCAGAACAAATTGCATTCACATGCTCTGATATTGATTGATTAATGCTTCTGCTGGTTGTCTTCAAGGACCAACACTAGAACAAAGTTTGTCAGTTTGCTCTTGTTTTGAGTCTGATTTGGCAAAAAGCCATTAATGTCTTCCCTCTCTGCTACTCAGAGCATGGGTCATGGCCAACAAGGGATCCTTGAGATCAACTGGCCATCCAAAAAACCTCAACTATGATGGCTATTTGCCTCCCAAAGCCATGAATGAAAAGTTGTGATACTGTTTTCTCTTCATCCTCATGTGCCTGCAACTGCTGTCAAATCATATGCAATTTGCTGTGAGCTAAATATTTAATGCTGTTTCAAGCTTTAAATGTAGGATAGATGTTTCTCGTTCTCCATTATCTGATACTTAACAGCCAATACTGTCAAATGTCCTTAATGATGACAGTGTGGCTCAGCCTGCAAAGGTCAGTTCTTGTGTCTTACATCGGAGAAGCTTGAGACAGCAGATCAAACACCATTTTAAAAATTAAAGAACTTTTTAGACGATCCAGTGTTTCAATTACCAGAACTAATTTCTAAAGTAGGAGAGGGGTCAGCTTCCCCATTGACCTCCATTTTAAAGTCTTTAAAAAATTAACCAGGTTTTGACACGATGAAATTGCACAAAGGCTATCGGTCATTTAATTTGAATTTAGCCCAGACCACCATAAAGACAGACCTAGAAAATGACGTGTGTCTTAATATTTAAATGAACTTTTGCAGAGGGCTGCATGCATTATAAATAATTTCTTAACAGCCTGTTGGAACGTCTGACACAATAAAAGAGAAAAAAATGAAAGGTTAATAAAATGTAACTTTAATTATCTCCAGGTAGGAACCAAAGAAGAAAAAACTTTTGAAAAATAAATCAAAACCAAGGTTTCGTGGTACCTGATAACAGCATAGGATCTTTTTCTTGTGTTTTCTTGACATGGTCCGACTCTCCTGTGAGCGAGCTCTCATCGATTTTGAGATCGTTGCCTTGGAGGAGGACTCCGTCTGCAGGCAGAAGGTCACCTGAAACGCACAGAGAGGGCATGCTTTTAATTTGCAGGAACAGGAATGTGCTTCTGGTGCAATTGTTTTGTACTGAAGAGTCAAGTTTTATGCCTCACTGCCTTTTGTGTTGTCTGTGTGCCCAGTCTATTCTTGTGAACATAGTATCTCAAGAGCACTGTGGGGGGATTTCTTCTAACTTTGCACCAGTTACCCGCCCTACTGAAGGATGAACCGATTACAGTTTGGAGATTTAAAGTGGAAATCATTAGATCTCATGTTTACCCTCGATTGTGAACACAGAACCTTAATAATGCTTGGAAGGGATTTCCTTCAAGCTTCACATTTAAGTCCACTTTGACTCATGGATGCAGCAATTCTATTTTTGAAGTCATGGGTTAAAGGTCAAGTTTATTTAGCCTCTCGTCATTCCTTGCTTGCGAACAGAGTATCCCAGAAAAAGCTTTGGGGTCTCCACTGACTTCAGGAAGAACTGATCACACTTTGGAAGATCAAGGGGGCCTTTTGCTCATCCTTTAGTTGGAAAGGTGATATCTGATAAAGGTTTTAGGTGTTTCCCATAAAAGCTGACTCCAACTCAAAGATGAACTCATTAGATTTTGAAGATTATAAGTCTATAGTCAAGGTCTTCTGTTTACACAATGCTTTTTTTACACATCATCTTAAGAGTTCTGCAGGGATTTTCTTCTAGCTTGGGACTAATGTCACTTTTTTGGGTTGAAATATCAAGGTCATAGGTCTTCATGTTCATCCCTTGCTTTTGAGTGTGATATCTGGAAAATGTGTAGGGGGATTTTCTTCAGTCTTTGCACAAATATACACTAACTTTAGGACAAACTGAGTGAATGTTGGAGGTTATAGGTCAAAGTAATTCTTGCGCCGTTTCACACTGGAAGCATTTTGTTGGAGTGCATTCGTCGTGTGACAGCTCCATCGAGTGCTGCCATAGCTTTCACACCAGGTTGTGAAAGTCCTGCAGCTTCAGCACATCTCCCTGCTGTCACAGCTCTACCTCTATATATGTATCACCCAATAATGAGCTTCTGTTGAAAGTTTAGGAATAACCACAATAAACCTCACCACAAGGAACCTGATTCATTGAATAACAGACCCGAGAAACCTGCTGAAGAAAGAAACTTTGATGAACAAGGGAAGTTTCTTTACAAAACTGAAGCTTTAACTTTAAGAGGCACAGACGGGAAGAGTAATTGGACATCACCTCCGTGACATATTCTACCACTATGGACATACATTCCAGTTGGATTAAGGTCAATACAGCTCTGCATTTGTCATTTTCTGTCTGTTTCAGCCGAGGAATGCGCACACGTCAACGAAAAAATTAGAGAGCCTCCTATTCTCAAGATCTTCAGTATGGAGGACGAGCCTGAGAAGCGTGGTTCTCACTTGTAGTCTGATAGCTCTGACTTGATAATGTGCACGCCAAAATGAAAACAGGCGCAGCGCTGCCGTCAGCGGAGTAAAACGCTTCCAGTGTGAAGTGGCCATAATACTCCCAGTGGTCTTGTTTTATGTTGCTGAGTTCTTATGACACATAAACACATTCTTACTGTGCTTTGGTTATTAAATTGTTTCAGTATGTTTGTAAGAGTTCTCTGCTTTAATTACGGTAGTTTACTGCTGGTTAGTTTCTTTTGGGTTTCAGCTCTGTGCTTGTTTTCTGTATATTTCTGTCTGTTTTGTCAAAGCAATTTGTTAAAAAGTGCCATATAAAAAAAATAAAATAAAGTACTGCTATAACCATAATACATGTACAATACTTGTGAACACAATATTTAAAACAAAGTGTATACAAAATGATTGAATAAACTGGTAGAACCAGTCAAAGTCATTGAGCCACTTATTTAGGATTTACTTACTTGTGAACACAGAGTTAAAAGAACTCTTCGATTGATTTGCTTCATATTTACTATCTAAAGAACGCTTGAAGAGATTTTCATCTTTTCTAATAGTCGAGAAATGTATGGGTCGACCATAAAAGCAATGTGCAGAGTCAAAGACATAAACAAAAACAAAGCTATAAGTCACTTCTCACCATATTTTACTTGTGCAATGTCGCCCACCACGATCTCAGCCACAGGAATTTGGATGACTTGTCCTCCCCGGACGACGGTAAATTTCTGCTCCTGCTCTATGCGGCTCTGGAGACCCCTGAACTGCTTCTCTTTACTCCAGTCATTGAACGCTGTCACCAGCACCACACAGATAACTGATAGAAGAATGGCGGCGCCCTCGATCCAGCCTGCCTCTGACTCATTTTCATCCTCCACACCGCCAGCTGCCTTTCCACAGTCTGCAGAGGGACGGGGAAAGAAATAATTACAAAGAGGTTTTACTTCTGTCACTGACATAAAACGGCAGATTAAATCATCCTATTACTCGAGCTCACATTTAAACAAATAAATACAGTGTCAAACTCCTACAGGGTGGATTTGTTTAATAGGTTAGCTGGAAAAGGCAGGCACAGGTAAAACCAAACTTTTATATAAAACATAACATCTAATAATGCTCCAAAATGTTAGTATTGATAAAACAAACAAGTTAGGGATACAAAAATAATGTTGTTGCTTACGTTCTCTTTCGGCATCTGGAGGTCTATAAAAAGAAAGGCCTAGTGAAACTATGGCTGCCACTTCTAGGATTATCAGCGTGACATCCTGTAGCGCCTCCCACACTAACTGTAAGAAAGTTTTGGGTTTTTTGGGTGGTATAAAATTCTGCCCAAACACTGTTTTCCGCTTCTCAATGTCTGCCGGTTGTCCACTTAAACCTGAGGAGACAAGAACAAAGACAAAAAGGATTTCAGTTGCAAGGTTTTGAGCCCATCTAAAACACAAAAAAATGACATACATAGGACGAGAACTACCACATGTCACATTACAAACTTAGATGGATGCATTTCTGTTGGTATTAAGGCCAAGGGAAGAGGGCAAAGGTCACTTGGCCACCACAAGAACTTCAGCTCTTATCACAAATGCACTTTGAGAGCTTTTAGAATAATTGGGCCAGCCTGCCTCTAAAATCTCACCAATATTCCTTCCAACATCTCTCAGCAAGTTGCCCCTAAATGTAGAGAGGGTCACGCCAGGACGAACTGAATATAGGACGAACCAAGATGGCGGAGAAACAAGTTTCACTGTACAAAGACAGGTTGTGCATTCATACCAGTACTGCATGTTTAGGAGAGTAGAGGAGGGAAATTTAACCAAGAATTAAGATCACAGTTTTCTTTTTGCTCTTGGCTGTGACAGTGCTGTATTGTAGAATAAGTGTCGAAGACCCTTTACCCAGAAAGCAGCCTGTGGTACAATCCTCAACTTGTGTCTGTGCACAAAATCACAGACAGATGTTTCTTTAAGTTTCTGTGTGATAAGTTGTCAATGCATAGTTGCCTGAAACAGAATATGTTTTTCAAGTTCTGTTTCTCCTGTTGAGATATATTTGAAGTAACATTTTTATCATTACATTAACTTAGTCTTAATTATCAGTGAGTGTACAGATTTATGGTATTTTCAACTGCTTCTATGACCACAAGTCATGGCCACAGCCTCCTACTTTGAAGCATCTTGATTTAAAACAATTAAGCCATGAGTTCAAACACCTGTATGCAGAATGTAGTGGAAATGCAAGTGGTTGCAGTTTTTGTAATGTATATACCCATTAGTGTGGTTGAAAGGTCATTAATTTTGGTCATGTGCACGCTACAACCAAACATGCATGTTTGTAGTTGTGATCAGTGTTAATTTTGTTTTCTAATTATTTTCTTCATAGTTTTCATCAACAACCTTTTTCCCCTGACAAAAACTACACCATAACTAAAAAAAAAACAAGTGCACATGGGCTAAAACTAAAATTAAATTAACTGACATTTTTGTCAACAGATAAAAACTAGAGTAAAATGTTTGACAGAGACTTAATTCAATCAGACCCAATTTTGTCATGTAGAAAGTAGAGACAAGTTAGGAATCACAGCTACTTTGGTTGTTTGGAAAGGTTGGATGAGTTAAGAGGGACATCCAATCACAACTGCCTTAGCTTCATGGTGGCAGGATCCAAGCGTAAAACATGACTTTAGAAATTTAAGGAAACATAAAAAAAACGCCTCACACTTTTTATTTTAGTCAACTTAATTCACAGTAGATTTTGTCGACTAAAATGTTGTGAAATTTCATCAACTAAAACTAGACTAAAATTAACACAATTTAGATGACTAAATTAGGACTAAAACTAAAAGATATTTTAGGCAAAAGAAAGACTATAACTAAAACTAAATTAACAAAATTAACACTGATTGTTATGATGGAACTGCAAATGCTCTTTTTGTAACAGATGTAACAAGAGGTAGTGGCACTGGTACCAGATACACCACCTACCACAATCTAGAGCCCTAACGGTATAGACAGCAGAACAGGGAGGAACACATCGGTGAGCAGAAAACACACTGTGCAAAAATGGAAAATCATGACAGCAGCAGAATAAAAATGTTATCTACCCTTCCTGCTTGCTTACCATGAATTTTCCTAAATATTTCCTGCTGTGTTCACATATTTCTGGGATAAATGCTTCAAGGAGGGGCTGGCAAAAAAAAGTTCACACAAAGTTAGGGTGGAATTTCTGCAGTTCTGGTTCACAAATGCGGCTTACCCTGTAAATTTGGGTGAGATTTGTCTATGTGTGAATAGGGTGTTTTTTTCACTGGACAAAGCTGAGGTGACAAAGCTTAGCAGCGATGACACGTGTTCTGTGGTCATGTCAAACACTTTCACTTCTCTCAGGCGCACAAAGAAAAGCCAGCAAAGAGGATGAATCCAAACCACTGAGCTGACTTTTTAAACACAATGTCCGGCTGACGGCAGAGACAGAATCACAGGTGGGTATACAGTCATCCCTCTGACACGCCACACCACTGATCGGGCCATTCATCCCCACACAGAGCGAATTCTGCAGCCCACCCCTCATTCACATGCCTCCACATTCAAGGCACAGTCATGTATTCAATAGGGCCTTCGCATATTTGATGATGCATGACAGTTTTTTTTTTTTCAGCTCTATTCATCGCGACTGACTCTGCGTGGGTGGCTTTGTGGACTGGATGGAGCTCTGTGCGATGTGTGCGGGACTGGGGGGGCCAGGGTGGAGCGACTGCGTGAAACTGCTACTAACAGGAAAAAGGAGAGGGGGGCGGGAGGATGGATGGCCGAGTGAAGGTCCAAAGGACTAAGGCTAATAAAGAACGAAGCTACCGAGGACTGAGGGGAGGCTGGACTCGGAATAGCAGAGTCTTAATAGGGAAAGGGATCAGAGGGGTCAAGGTGTAGACAGACAGAGGGAGGGACGGGCAAAAAGACAGACACACACACAAAGATACTCACACACATGCAAGGGCTGGAGGTACAATGCAAATCCTGACACCACATTTGGATAATGAGTGTGTGCAGTGACAACAGTACACAGAAAAGGTGCGTTTGAGAAGGAAACAGTTCTTCTCATGTTGAGAAAACAAATCAGCACATGTATTTAAGTTAGCAGCTCTTTTGCTTCTCACCAGTGGCTCTCTGGACTTGAAGGACAATTTTTTTTCTTGCATTGAACTCTAATTTACTGATGTTATTTCTGCATATTTTAGCACTATCTGCAAAAATGTGTTTTTTTATCATCCAATCATTATTTCTTTGTTTTTTTACATCTTATCAACTTTAACATGCGTCATGTGTGCACCTCACACGACCTCTGTGTGACCTGCGGCAGCTCGGAGGGACAGACGCTGCTGCATTTTTAGCCGTAAGTTTACCTGTGACATCGGTTCAAACATTTTATGCAGCTTATCCAGCCGATGTTTTGATGAACTCTCTAACTTTAATAACAACAGCTGCTGCTGTAAAGGGATGGAGAGTCAAACTTTTGAAAATGGAGGCGTGTTGGTGATAAAGCTTTGTAAAAAGAGAGAAATGGATCACCTCATTTTTGAGGTGAGGGGATTTTTACACATAGATAAAGTAGTTTTTTTTTTTATTACCATTTCTGCTTTGTGTGATGTAATAGCTGTCAGCCTCTCCCCCCCTCACTCTCTCTCCTTCATTCAGTAGACCACAAACTCAGTGTGTGAGTTACTGTGTTATATGTTCATCTGACATCACCATAAAATACCAGTTCTGATTCTGATACTTTCGATAAAAGTAAAAGTACTCCGAGAGCACAAACCTCCACCAAGGCAATTCCAACATTGTCCAGGGGGTTATTGTCAAAATGTGACAAACTGCCCTATCTCACACTGTTAACAAATCCTTAAACAAACATTCCTGGACTCATCCGGATTTGGATCACCAACAAAACCTTTGATCGAAGTGCTGAACCAACGCTACTTTATTTCCATCCCGTATGAAGAATGCATAAAGAGGAGGTGCTCTAGGAACTACACAGTGCCAGAGCCACCCGGCCTGTTCGATGGCCACATCTGGCCCATGTATCTGAAACACATATGTACAGCACTTTGGAGACGTTCTTGTTGTTTAAATGTGCTATACAAATAAAGTGGATTGGATTGGATTGGAAAATGTAATCACCTCTTCCTTACGCCATGACCAACATTCCCTGAAAATTGTAATGGTTTATAACTTTTTAAATGATCCGATAAACAAACTAATATACTAACAAACACCGGCAAAAGCACTACCTCCTTGGCTGACGAAAATTAATAACTTATTTTCTTAACCGAAAAGTGTGCTTGATATCTTTCACTGGAAGATTAAGAGTGGAAGCATATCATTTTTCTTACTATATTACATTTGATTCAGCATTGAAGTACTATTTTCTAGCACACTATAGAGCATATATAGATTAATACCACAACTCAAAAACCTACATTTCTCTTTTAACTAAACAAAGTAAAGAAACAGGGCAAATTTCATTTAAAATGTACTTTGGCAGTTGCATCATCAGTGGAATTTGTCCCTTTATCAAACTCAAACAACATGGACTTGACTTTCTTTGATTTGTTGTGATGATTGAATATTTACACCCTACCCATCCTGATTGGACATCCTTGCTCTAAAATGCAAGCTGAGAGCACTAAAATGAGGGCATAATACATTAGGTACTGACTAGGGCTGTGAACTTACACTTGATAGTCAAATATCTTCTCAAGCATAGAGTAAAACCCCATACCTGAACTGTAAAATATCTGAATTGACAATACACAGTTCTGCAGCACATTAGGGCGCCTGGAGCTGTAACCCGCCTGATCCAGAGGGCGCTTCCAACCCAACCATCCATATACTCATCCTGCTCTCTTGACATCAGTAGACAACGAGTGAAGTACACCTTGAGAAAATGGGGGATGTGATTAGATAATGTGCAAAGCAGCTGGCCCACTCCTTACCCATAATAAATCCTTGGCCCATTTGTTGGCCTTCCACTCATTGCAGGGCAGCCCACCAGTGTGACCTCGGGACAGGTGAATGGTAAAATGATCTAATGGAAATGCCTTGCAACTGCTGGGACGGTGAGGTGAGAGTTCAAATATCTACAATTATTAGCATGTATGCTTGAAGACTGTTCGAGGTTGATTTTAAAGTAGAAGCCCCAGTACTAACAATATTGACTGATCCCTAATTAGCGTTCCACCTGTGCTGCAGCATTACACTGATCAACACAGCATGTTCTTGCACACTGGCAGTGTATTTAGAAAAAGCACTGCACAGCAGAGCACAGCCCTGAGCAACGTGAAACCCGAGATCGCAAGACCACAAGAAAACTACAAATTCATTTGGTAACAGGAAAAACAGGAAGGGAAACATGTAGACAACAGCTTATATTGCATGCCTGATGTTGATTTTGTGTCTGCATTGATAATATTTCAACATAGTGCTGCATTTTAAAGTCACCTGGGAACTCTGACAGCTTGTTTTCCTGTTTTTGGCTGATCCGCTTGATGAATATTGATGCACAGGTTTTCAAATATTTCCAGTTGGTTGGCAAGTTTATAAACACCATAACTCCAAGATAACAGAGTTATGAATATTTACAACCATAGTCATTCAGTATGTTCTTCTAACCTAAAGATCAAGTTTTCCCATTTGCACTTTTAAGAAGACATATCATACCTCTGTTTCCACATTTCAGCACAGTCACCAGTGGTCTAAATGTTGTGTCTGCATCGTGTCTCAGTCAAGATATAACTAATACTAATACAAAGATGAAGTTTTTGACCCTCTGTAAGCCGGCATGCAATAGCTTTTTCACATGCCAATTAGTACCTCTCTTTTTAAATGCTAATAAGCGCCTTCTGACCCTGCCCCTCTCTTCTTCAGGACATCAGCACATCCTCAGAAAGATGAAGGTTGGTAATACTATGTGAGATATCATTATTGGCTTACTATGATGTTATAATGCAGTGTTTTCCTCAGCACTCCAGGGTTAAGGCAGCCCCCTTAACAAGATAACCCCTTCACCTTAACTAGCATTGCAATAAATAAATAAATGAATAAATAATTCTTACATGAATATGTACAGTTAAGCTGAAATTCTGGGTTCCTTAAAAGCCTCTTGTTACAGACAGGCTAGTTTTATTTTCAAACATAGATGTTCACCATGTGGGTCTATAACTGTTACACAATAATGACGTTTAAAACCTTACGTCTCTGAGGTTTGACATGTTTCTCTGCAGCGTTGTTTAATACTGTATATGAAGGGGAAAGTGCTTTACTGAAGGAGAGCTTACATAAACTAGGGCAAATAGATCATGACCCCCTTCTAACACTGCATCACCACAATATCTGGCGGTTCTCCCACAGGAAATGCAGCAAAAAGCCCAAATTATCAACAGACCATCAGATTTCATGTGTTTGGACATAGATGGACCATAAAGAAAGGACCGAGTAGGCTTATTTGGCATTTTGTGGGTCAATAAATACTCCTTACACCCAAATACATGTACAAAATTACTAAAATTGTGGGGTTTTCAGTATATGTTTTGCCAATTAAGAGATGAAAACTGACTTTTTGTGATTTATTTTGGATTCAGGATTCATATCACTAATACAATGTTGTATTAGTGATGTTATTGTGTTATAATTGCAGATTATGCATGTTGTCATATCATGCAGGCCTATGATGGTATTTAAGCCTACTTAAACTCACTGCACTTATCTGACATGACTTCCTGTTTGAGGTAATATCATAAACCAAAACGTTTGTCACAGAAAGTAATCACAGTACCGTTTTCACTAGTATCATTCAGTCTTACCATAAACACACTATTACATACTTTGGTCAATAAGTAAACATTATTTCCACAATTACATGCTTGATTGAACAATTTCTGTTTAACTCATTAGTATGTAACATGTAAAGAAGAGACTTAAAAAGTTTTTCTGCACTATTGTGCGTCTGCAAAACCTTAAAGCTCTCATCAGGAGTTTTTAGTTAAATAAGAAAAAGTCTAAATTAAGTACTGATGCCTATTATTCTATGTAAATGCAACAGTGCTGTTAGAATCAAGCCTTATTTTTCGGCAAAGATGTTTTATCTGTGTGATGTCTCTACTGTTGGGTTACTGACAAATGAAGAACTTCAGTAAAATCTGCTGTCTAACACCTAATTTCAATCACCACTTTTTCTATTTAAAAAGTTTGCTGTATTGAACATGACAGTGTGACACATAACCCTGAAGTTCAGGGAAACTTCTGTAAACTGTCCAGCAGACAGACCTTGGAGGGACAGGACAATTACATGGCACAAAGGTCAACTACTGTTCAAAAAGGCCATCAAAAACACCAGCACTGTATTTTTGGTGCTTTGCAACCTGCATTGACTGAACAAAGTGACATTGGGTGCACCAGCTTAACCAGATTAACCAGCCACAGGCAGGCTACGCTACATTAGCTGAACCACAGCAGAGGGAAAGAGGAAAGAGTGAAGTTGGCACTGGCACTACAGGCACAGCAACATTAATTCCAGAATTATTAAAGATAGAAAAGCTTTTCTGCAAAACTAAAAAGGAAAAGTTGCAGCATAAATGCAAAACACATTAATATTCATATGGCACAGAGCCATCCAGTTACTATATGACCAAGTAACAGAGGGCTGTCACATTAGGAGGAACTACCTGATTTAACACCAAGTTGGTGAGGGATAAATTATGAATGGCTTAACAGCGTAGCAGAAAAGTTTGTCTCCAGTTTAATATCAACAAACAAAAGTAATTCTGCATGTCATCTACAGGACAAGAGAACTCTTTGGTCATTGACTCTCTAATATGAATTCATCCTAACTCTAAACACTGGAAAGTACAGTTACAAGAAGTAAAGCACTGAAGTAAAATTACTATTCAGTGATCTATCACATTTGACGAAAAATGTTCAGATTTCTTTCTAGCATTTCTACTAAAACTTCAAATTCAAAACAGCAAACAAGATTGCTACACGTAAGAGTAGAGCTACTTAATGAAGTCTAGAATATTCAAAATAACTCCTCTTTTTGCTGGGGTATCAAAAATTGGTTGTTTTCTCACTAGGGTCATACCAAAGTATTAAATTCTTGTGACTCCTGTGAAAATCATTTGTAATTATTATGGATGCATTATATCATCTGCACAGTATCATTGGTGGCCCACTAAAGCTTAATAAATTGAATACTGTTAACACCGTATCTGAAAATTTCTGCTTATATTTACAGCAGATATATTGGCCATACAAGTATACCATATACAGTACAGAGCATAAAAAATGATTAGACTAGCATCAAATGTAAGGTTTATGCCACAGCTGCCGTAAGTAACAGCATTGGAAATTAACAAAATCATTTATTATGTTGCTGCAATGGTTAATACACCAGAATGTAAAAGCTCTGAAACTGCAATGATGTTTTCAATGCTAATAGATAGTTATTATTGTTATCCGTGAATTTTCTAATTTACTGTTTTACCACCCCCCTCCCCCAGAAAAAAATAGTAAAGCACACTATTATTTCTTGATTAAGATGTCAGATTATAGTTGTTTACGTGCATTTCTGAACAGAAAAAAACAGTTTGAGTGGTTGAATGTCATGCTTGATTAATCGATCCTGTAAATCAGCTGTAATATCAGCAGAGTTTATAAATATACCATTTTGTTTCCCTTTGTTATCACTGATTGTAAACATTTAAAAAGCAACATCTCTGTACAATAGCTAATGAGCCAATCACATGGCAGCAACTCAATGCATTTAGGCATAGAGACATGGTCAAGACAACCTGATGCAGTTCAAACCGGGAATCAGAACGAGGAAGAAAGGGGATTTATGTGACTTCAAATGTGACATGGTTATTGATACAAGACAGTCTGGTCTTATTTCAGCTGATCTACTGCAGTTCTTATGCACTTCCATCTCTCTAGGGTTTACGGAGAATGGTCTGAAAAAGAGTAAATAATTAGTTAGCATCATTGCTCTGGGTGAAAATGCCTTGTTGAGGCCAGAGGTCAGAGGAGAATGCTCAGTGTGGTTTGTTTGGATAGAAAAGCAACAGTAGCTAAAATAAGCACGTCACACAAACCAAGACATGTAAAAGTCCATTTCTGATGAACAACGTGTCAAATACAGCAGAAGAAGACCACATCCGGTGCCACTCCTGTCAACTAAGACATGGAGGTTTAGACTACAATTTGCATTGCTCAACATCTTCATTTCTGTTGTAACATTCAGATAGTGGGGTCAGAATTTGACTTTTATAGGGCCCTACTACAGGAGATTTTGCAATGTCACTTTTTCCAGTATTGTTCAGCACCTGACTTCTTATTAACTTATCGATCTTACCAATTTAAACTTTTTTATTGCTTACAAACCTTCCACACAGAGTAATTGCCTTGTTTTATCCACAGAAGCACCAAAACTAACAAAATCAAAAGTTTCTTACAGTAGCTTGAAGCTGAGAAAATTGACAATATTTCTGATAGCAAATCTGCCACTTGAGGAACACTGAGAGTTACTGCAACTCCCTGACAATGTTAACATTAAAATACATCAATAACAAGAAGAAATAAAGTTTAATCCTTCATATTTCCATCCGCTGGCTACTAATATTGTTGTAGTTTTCTCCACTAAAGGATGGAAGCACTTCTCACATCACAGGGTACATTGCTAATTGACATTACAACTTATCGCTAACACATACTTTCTGAAAAGGGAGGTGAGAAGAATGACAGTGACTCATCACACGCACATTAAAAAGGCTACGGGCTTTCTCCTGCACAGCTGCCTGTTGCTGCTCCCTGGTTGTCTCTCACCATCTGCTTTGATTCTCTACGCCTACTAATGAAAACACGCTGACAGCTAATACCCCCTTCAATTTTACACCACGTTTTCCTTTTGCATTAGAGCAGTAAATACAAGTGACAGAGGACGATCAACACGTCGTCTCTGGGCTGGATACACACACAGGAAAATGATAAAAAAAAAGAAAAAGGCTGTCCTTGGCCCCTCACATCCTTTTAGCAGCCAGAGTCTGTCTCAAGTCAAGCAGCTAATCATTAACCGTTTAATTTGGATGCCTGTCCCCAGCTGACCCTGAAGGGCACTGTCATTTTAGCCAGCACAGGGGGGTCGAGGTAAGACTTTGCTCTGCGTCCGTCATAATTAAAAAGAAAAGAGGGTCACCATTCTTTCTTTGAGTGCTTTTGCATAACTATGCAGAGGGAGAGATGTGCAAATACCCCGAGAAGCTCAATGAGATACCGCTTAGTGGACCAGCTCAGTGAAGGCAGGCTCTTTCAAAGGGAATCTGTAAAGGTTCAGGGACAGCATACAAAGAAAAACACAGGGAAGCTTCTCTCACCAGTACGGAGCTTTTGGTGCAGATTTTCTTGTCCTGCAGGAGAATCCAATGCCGAAATTTGCAAACTGTTGACTCAACATTCCAAAAACAGTGACCGCCCACTTTTGAAGGGGCTCTGGCTCCAGTGGTAACTTTCCCTGCTTAAATCGACCAGTGAAATACAAAAAAAAATCCGTTTATCCATCATTTGGTCATGAAACCAAGCAAACACATTACCAGAAACACTCCTGACAATTAAACATTTGATTTGGCACAAAACTGGCATTAGGCAATGTCGGAAAGTAACAAGGTACAAGATAACATAAATATTTTTCTCCAGGAGTGAGGAAGACTTACATCCCTAAATCTGAAGAAATTCCTTTGATTCAGAATGAATTAGGGTTGAGCAATGAGGCTTTGACAATAATGCAGACCCCCTGCTCACACACAGTGTAGTTAAGAGGACATGGGCAGAATAAAAAAGTGAAGCAACATGTGTCAGTACGTTAAACAATTCAAATGAAATCATTGCTTGATATTTAGCACATTAAATGTTATTAATCTTCTCTGGCGACACTGATTTCAAGTAAAATGAAAGCTCCCTGTGCTGAGCTGCCTGTGACTCTCAGACAAATTGAATTTATGGCAGTAAAGAACCTAAAGTAAGTGTTTTTGGGATGGCCGGAAACTTTTACAAGCATATCCGGCAGGTGATTGGATGATCATTCTGTTCATCACAATGATTACGAGCCAATCAGATAATGTAGCAGGTGGCTGCTACTGCTGCGGTGTAAAAGACAGATCGTGAGCCACTTCATAAAACAAACTCTCAGAAAAACAGGTCAGAAGTGGAGTGAAAAAATAAATTTTTTATAGAGAAGTTTGAGTTGTTGTTGTTTGTTTTTTATTCAATAAAGAAATGCGGTTCAGATCTGATGAAACTGCTACTGAAGCTGTTAGCATCAATGCTAATCTCCGTACAAGCAGTCACTTCCTGCTGTCGTCTCACTCGTAGAGTTTGACAAGATGGATCAGCCTGATTTAGGACACTGAATCAGGCATATCCATCTGCACTGCAAGGTTAGTTTACAGCAGGAAAACACTCCTAAAAATCCACCTTGTGTATTGAGCGTTTGTCATGTGCATCATGTCAGTGTGTATAATTTGCAGCCAAAATGTACAAATGGAGGACACACAATCCCTGTGTGCACAGTGAATTGTTCTCTGCAAGGTGTCTGTGATGATAAACAGCTTTATTGACGTTTTTTGAGAAAGGCCTACTAACAACAAGGGCAATAAACACTTACAGAGTGACAGTAAGTTCAACCAATCAGACATTGCTGTTACACTCTAGGATCGTGGGTGGCGTAGTTTGTGGGTCTAGATTGAGAATAAGCCATGTTTTTCCAAATAAAGATGGATATAATATGGACTTGTGTTTTCTTAAGGAGCAAATACCTTCATTTCACACCCAGGTAGCTTTGATGGCGATGATACTTTGGCATATAACAATTCTTCTATGACAAAATAAATGCTTCCACTGCTGAGCTCTTCACAAGTAAAACAGCCTTTAAATAAAGCAAGAAAACTGGCATCATATTTGGGCTGTTTGGATGTTACATGATTGCTATGGCTGATCTATGCATTGCCTGACTATGATCAAGAGAGGAGCCTTTCTTAGAAGAAAAGTTCAACTTGATCGTAGAAGAAAATAATGGAACTGCGGAGCAACAAAGTTTTTTGTTTAAAACTGTAATTGAACATCAGAGAGAAGAAATGCTGTTTCCTCTATTTCCAACATGATGATAGAGATGGATATACGCTGACATAAATTATTATTTTTTAATCATTTAAATTTTTGATTCCGTGGATTTTCTTTGTGGAGATGTGAAGATCTGCACAGGTTTTTCTGCACCAATAACGTCAAACACGTGGCACTCCTGACTTTTAATGCCAGGCTGTGTTGACAAATGCTTCAGCATGTTGCTAGTGTTCTCGCTCACGATTGAAATCACACGGACACATATATTATACTTTACGCTGCTGGCATCATTTTGTGTAAAATTAAGCTAGCTGCCTATTACTAGTAGGTGTAATCAATGTTTAGCAAGGCATGCACAACTAAACTGAGAGCCCTGATTGAGAATTGTCAAGCATCACGGCAAATAAGAGATGTCTCAAACAGTTCTTCAATGGAGGCAGTCCTTCCATTGACTCTACTTGTACTTTTGTTAGACTTCTACAGACAACACAGGTAATTCAGCTTTAACAGGACCGCAGAGGGTAAATTAAGGTAAGAATTTGAAGCATGCAGAGAGTTTGCAGCTATGAGCTATGAGCTAAAGACTGCTTTACCTGTCCTATACAGTCCTTTTGATGTTTATTGAAGCATACCAGGATGTCTATCTACATCCATTTGTACATGCTATGTTACAATGGATGATTGCCAGAGACTCTGTATGTGTCCCTTCTTAATGAGACTACAGGAATGTCAGTCGTCCGTCCACTGTATTTTCTTTAATTGTTACATCTCAAGTGAATATAGGAGCTGCACGATTTTAGCTGCTGCAATTATCATAATCAGTCCTCTACCTTTCATTGTCTTCATACTGTATTTGGTAATGTTGATTTAAGAATGATCACTCATTATCATACTTTGTTTTAACTGTTAGCACTGTGCATAACTACCATTGTTATTGGACTTGTAGCTACAACTCTGTTCAAAAGTAATTTCTTGTCATAACTCATCTAACTGCTGCCAACTTTTGTGCTTATGGTGGATTAATAATGAGTCTTTATAAATAACATAACATGAGTGCAGACCTGCAGATTGATTGAGTAATCTAAACTTACTTTCTTAAGGTTAATCCGTTTAACATGTGAGTTAAATCAACATTTTTCTTGTTTGTTTCTGTATTTGGATGAACACCCTCAGTGACCTGGCTGACAGGAGAGAATGTGTAAGAAAAGGTGTAACATGAGACTTAAGTGTTAACATAGCTGACAGGTCAACCCCAAATGTGGGCATGTTTATAATCATATTACGCTCCAATTCTTCCAGCGATAATTAGATTTTGGGACTGACGAATCATGTTCAGAACAGACTATCAAGGTGAAAACAAAGGTCGCCGTGGAGAACATACACAAGTTTTTATAATCAAGTTTCTTTCTAAACTTTGATTAAATCAAATGTTGGCAAACACTCCCTAATGCTCCTAATGTAATTATCCAAAAGTGATTAGGGTGTTTTGGTTGGGGTTTTTTTGCACATAAGCAGATTGTGTGCTAATGAGCAGGGCTTTGCTCCACAAACAGAACAATAGGAGAAATCCCACAATAATATAGCACAATATTACAGATCCCTCAATAATAAAGCACAACATTACATTGTTTCACATCCAGGGAGAGTGTAAAAAGGATACTCTTGCACCTTTTAAGACTTAGGGGAATAATATCACATTTCAATCCTGACTTTAAGAAAGACCACTGAGAGAGAATGTGAAGACAACACCTCTAAGTCCATCAAACTGAAACGTCAAAGCTTAAACCAAATGTCTAAAATGTTTTGGGCTGATGTCAATGTTTCAAGCTGAATGGAGAAACCAAATGTTTACCTCAATGTTTGTTAGCTGAATGGTGACACACCATATATTGTTGTATTTTCTGAGGAGGAAAACAAATGACTTACATAACATGAAATTGTACATTTTCCATTTGATTCTACAATATTGATACCTGTTTGATTCCATAGCTACTACATCGCCATTGCAATGTGGGCATGTGCAACAGTCACATAGTAGGATGTGCAATGTCAGTAACATGACTAAAAGCATGTTATGCTGTTGTTTGTGTAATGTCTGATGTAGACACACCTGAATTTTCATGTTTCCTGGACTATGTAAAGTAAAAGTCTGTCAGATATCCCCATTAAAGGACCTACTCAGAGAAAATATAGCAATGGATCAATGCGATTTTATATAGAGACTTTCAGCCCCTTGTTTTAGCTTTCTTTTTATAATATATCTTGAAATACTCATTTTTATGTTTTTAGCACTCATGTACATGTCTGTTTGTCTGGAAATTGCTCTTAAAAATATATATTGCAGGAGAAAAATAGTGCAATATTATTTTAACGTTATGGCTACCATCCCCTTTTGGGCACGTGTGCTCCCCTCTCCCCAACATTATGCCACTGATGCTACCTCTAGAGACAATGCAAATGGGGGATCAACTTTTCCCCTCCATTCTGTCTCTGTGACGTTCACAGAGGAGGCGAAAGTCAAAGGAGCTTAAATATTACATCTTGAAAGTGTAAACTGGGCTACAGACACCCAATATATTGTGATTTCTCATTTTCAATAACAAGATACTGCAGACAACTCCCACACTGTTTAATATGAACAAAAATATTGGGCCATTTTCATACATCTAGTTTTCAAAAATTTCAGCATTCTCAAATATCATGTGAAAATGCTTAATTTACCATTTCTTTAATCAAGTGTGTTATCAAATATTGCCTAATTAATGACCCCCAAGACACATTCCTAAGGAGAGAGAGTCTTGTCTAAAATGTACAAATAACATTTGTAAAAGTGGATGAAACTGACACCACTTCCATTAACTTCTCTACATGTTGCAGACATATTTAGATTATTTAGACTGTGAAGGAGTTTGCCAGGATTTTTTTTGATTATGGAAAACAATAAGACACCCAGTACTGGCTGTTCAGGACTTCTCTTGTTGTTGCTATGAAATCAAACAGGTATCAGTATTATTTCATTTGATAATATTACATTGACTGAATGATTATAAACAATCCCATCTTACCCTCCATCATGCCTTACATACATATCGATTTCGCTTAAACTTAATATATTTCCCAATCAGTGTTGCTCAATAAAGTAATATCATAACCATACAAAATTAGAGGTGAAAATAAAATAAAAGGCACATATCCCATTAGGGAGATGCCCAAAACACATTGCCAAGCAGTACACTTTACCTCATAGTATTCTGAAATTAGACATGAGGACAAACCACATTGGCCCACGAGAGTAAACTATCATTTAACAGTCTGAAGGGGGGCAGGGGCTCCACGATGACAGATCTATAGACCCCGTCAGCTTCTGTGAACTGCAGTCCAATTGTGCAAGCCTCTCAGCCACAACCGATCAGATCGATTGGCTGCAACCCAAATATTTGACTACACTAAAATAGCAATCAACAGGGGACGGCTGTGAAAAATAGGGGAGCATAGTCGATAATATTGATGTGAAGTGGCCATTTGATAGGTCTTATTATGCAGAGGAAATAGAGCGTACCATAGGGAGGGGAAGAAATGCTGATGTGTTTGCAGGGCTTGCTGGAAATATTGATACAATATGATTTCACGTTTCCAGTATCACTGCTGAATATGTAAATGAATGCCTCCTCTGATTTCTTCTAACTTGAACACAAGAAAGAAAACAATCATTTCAAAGCATCGCCAAACTTTGATGCAGACATCTGGATGCACTCTGGAGGACAATACTATGGCCCTTAGCAGTGATGTTCAGTGCTGAGAAAATGCACTAAAAGGACAGGAAATTTGTCATCACAGCACTCCAGTGATTTCGCATTGCTTTTACAAACAGCTGGAGGACTCACGAGAGACAGATTAAAAACAAGAATGGTCACAACTGGTGCAGCAGAGGCTCAGATGTTCTGACTCAAGACCATAAAAATTTGAAACCTGCACAGCGGCTTTGCTTTGGCTCGACTTGGGACATGCCAACGAAAAGACTGAAAGCTCTCAGTGGCTAATTTTGTTTAAGAATGCTTTCTAAGAGCGTCATAAAATCTCCAAGAACATGCAACTTATACCTCGTGTGACTGCATCAGTAGTATTTGCATTAGCTGCTTCCTGTCTGGTAAACACTGATGGACAAGTGCAGCAGAGACTGATCACAGCAGTGGTTTGTGAGTATGATGACCATCTTCATACCTGACCAAAACTAGGGGTGCAAGATATTGAATTTAACCAATATTAGATATGCTTTTTATTCCACACTCATTATCACAATTCTAAAGTTTTTGTAGACCCTCTTCTTTATTGAAATTGACCTGATTCTTTTATGGTGAAAGTCTATTTGAGTTAGAAACATACATAATGCAGGGAAATATTTTATTTCTTGATAAATTATGCTTCAATTTGGGGTGCTGGTTTGGTAGAATGGTAAGCAACCAGGAACTTCCCACATAGGTATGCCTCTGCCGGCCTGGGTTCAAATCCAGCCTGAGGCCCATTTGCAGAACATCCTCTCCTTCTCTCTCTCACTCTCTTTCACAACCCTATCAACTGTCTCTCTCCTGAAAAATATCAGCATATATATTGCCCAAAAAAATATGCTTAAAAAAAAATTAACTTAAATTTATAAAAGTGATGATGAGGTAAACCATTATGAAACATTTTGCAAATATTATAGCCAATATAAGGGTATGGTCGGCCAATTTGTGCAAAAATATTGGGTGTGAATATCAGAAAGTATTTTTTATTGCCACCGATGCTGCCAATCAACATTTTACACAACTAAATCCTTATCATCACCTCTTATGTCCATTCTTTATGATTTAACATTTATGTTTGCAAAACAGTGCTGTTGATCACTTTTCATGTTGATGAGTGGGTTTTATAAGCTTTTTAAGTGCAAAAAAATAATTGTAATTAGGACAATACTATTTTCATTCATTCAGTAGAGATAGGAAGTTTGTGCCAGACAATTACTTGACACAATCATACACTGAGTTATTGGTAAATTAAGATCATATGACTGCCACAACCTGCTCTGTTCATCCACAAGAGTGGTGAATATTCTTTCAGATGTGTAGTTCAAAAACGCCAATGGGATTCAAGTTAAATTAGACAGAAGTCTGCAGCAACAGTAAAACGCTAAATAATAAAAAATAATATGCCATGCATAATCTGAGGGTAAAATGACTTATTCAGAAAAAGGAGGATGAAAACACAGAAATGTTGCAGAAAACTCGCTTAGAGTAAAAGGAGTATTTCCACTTCAAGGTAACAGCTACATTCACCTCAAGTCTTCTCCTTTTTTGCCACATTAATAACCGAGCTGAGCAGATACTATAACATGATGTGGAGACACTGCTGACCACTGAAGGCTAACAGTATTGACACAACAGATAAAAACTTGTCTCCTTACTTTTGCAAAAACCACAAAGACATTGACACAACACCATCTTCTCTGTTTCCCATTTGTTGTTTTGTTGGACATCGTGTGAGTGTCACAACACCAGAGTAGTGACCTCTGACACCATTAACAGTAAAAATTAAGAAATATCTGTCAGTTACCATACGGAAAAAAGACATACAAGTCACAACATTGATAAACTTCTATTCTCTAAAGATGTAAAACTGCAGATGTTATTGTTTAAAGAAGGGCTGAACCAGAGTTGGTGTGATCTTTCACACCACCACAAATCAGATACATTTTCCAAAAATGCCAACCAAGGACTGTTTTGTCTAGGGATGGGAACTGATACGATTTTAATTATACCAATGCCATTAATGATTCTGCTTATCCATCCAATCCTTTAGCAATCCCCTTATCAATCCCTGCTGATTTTCTGTGGGGTCCAAAGTAGGTTTTCACTGACAACAATATCAAACGCATGACAATCCTGATTCAGTACTGTGCTGTATTTAATGCTTCTGCAAGTTGCTGCTGTTTCCACTTACTGAAAGTTGCGCAGTAAGCGCCTTTTTGTCACAAATTAAGTCACATTTTTGACCACTTCCAACTCCTGTCAGTGGAAGGGACTGATAAGCAAAATGTGGAATGTTATTGATTCTTTTAGGGAGTTGTTATCAATTCTCAAATTTGATTGATTTTCAATCCCAGCCCTAGTTTTGTTTAGGCCAAACAGTAACCTTATTTACAACAATATTATTGGTTCAATATCAGCATTATCAGATAGTTGCCCGAAACAGTGATTACTGGTACTGGTAGATATGAAAATCATTGAAAATGTTTACTGACAATATTTTAGCCATACAAATTGGCCATATCCAATATATTTGCTGTAAGATTGTAATGAAGTACAAATATACCATTATGGTTTACCTGATTATCAATTAATGTTCTCTTTACATCAAATATGTCATTTATCAAAGAACAAAATGCTGTTTATGCAATGCAAATAGACTCTCGGGCGAATGGAATAGGTCAATTTTAGCCAAGTGGAGGCTTTGTGTTCTTGACAAAAGATATCTGTGTTGGTGATTATGAGTTTGGAAATACTGGTGTATCGGGTATCAGCAAAAATCGAATAGCAGACATCCCAGGTCATAACAGCTGTTGAGAAAAGACAGTGTTTTAAGAATGCCTCTACATTTAATCTTTTATAAATATTTTGTTAAATATTAAGATAGAGATACAAGATCTATCTTGTACATTATTAAGAGGCAATAAACTTAAGAATATCAAGATTTGATTTTTGGTCTTTATCCATCCTACTGACTTCATAAAGAAAGTTGCCACAATGATATTAACTCCTAAACTCTGCTGCTGGCTGACGACCTTGATCAGCAAAACATTACATATATACTTCAGCAATTCATACAAAGTGCAGGGCCTCAAGGTGACACTATGGACCACTAAAAAAATCAGAATTGTTGAACTGGTGCAAAGCTTCATCTGTTAGCCTATTCAGAAAAATATCCACTATGTATAAACATCAAGCTAACAAACCCAGACATTCATCTGACTCTCAAAGCAACTTTGCTCTAAAACACACACCTCTACCATGTAGAAACTGAGTAGTGGCCTCACATTTCAAGCCAGCTTATATCTCCTTGAAACCCTGTGTCTTCAAGCATGCAGGCTTACAGTTATAACGTGTCATCTCAGAGACCAGTCATCAGTGACAAAAACCACAGATAACGTCATGCAGCTGCTTTCACAAGCTGAGCACTACTTTCCAAAGAGAGTAAACTGATTTTGGTGCGTTAAAATTGAGGTGGAGTCCCTTTAAATGTTACAGATGTTTATATAAGTCACTACACAACTGGACAAAAACAGAAACAGAAGATAAAAAATTGCCACTCCTGAAGCTCTTCTTCTGGTTCCTTTTTGAAGGAGGGACAGCACCGCTAACCTCAAAACTAAAGTGCAAAGAGGAAGTGAAATCGTAGAAGTAACGCATGGCTAACAGCGTGAGCTCCTGTCCTCTATTTTCTCAACTCACAATACACTTCACAAATGTCACAGGCCATGTTTTACACGCAAGTCATAGAGGCAGGAAATGTATGGTCAAAATGATTCCACAATGATTAAGGGAAATTTGCAGTAATGACAATCTAGATTAAAATCCCTGAGTTATGTTAAATAAGTGATTAAAGCCTGCATGCAGCATTTCCTCATGCAGAAATACGGTATTTTCCGGACTATAAGTCACACTTTTTTTCATAGTTTGGCTGATCCAAATGTACATGTAGTCAGGTCCAACCTACATATCAAAATATAAATAATTTAACAAGTTTTTAAAATGTTAATTCATACTGACTGACATAACCCAAGGAGTAAATATTATCCTCTACAGCAGCGAGGGGGCGCCCTAGGCTTGTGACAACGTAAAGACAACTGAGAAAGACTGAACATAAACAAAATGCCCCCAAAATGAAAATCCTATTCTGCCGATTACAAACTGCAGGTAGTAAAATATGCAGCAGTAATGGAGCAGCAGAGAGAACATTTGGAGTGAGTGTGAAACTTGTGACGGACTGGCAAACAGCAGAGGTGACCCTCCCTCCCTTTTTTAAACTAGGGTGTCAAACATATGGCTCTACGACCAAATATGGCGCAAAAAAGATTTTACAGCAATCAGATGCTTTTTGGGCTTTTTAGAAAAAAAATTGGTTTGATATTTTTATATGACAAATATCTTTAAGCATATTTTACATATATCGTTAAAGAATTTCATCGATAAGCAGGATTGTTAATGGCAATGGTATCAACAAAATATTATCAACTCCCATTCCTGATCTTATGATTCAAGTTTATGTCATGAAGAAGTGAAATCTCCACCTTGATTACTTCCTGGACATTGTTGTGCATTACCATCCGCTCTCTTCAGCAGTTGAAATATCATAATCATTCATTTCAGTCTAAATCAGACACAGGTTGTGTTATGACTCAGTTTACCGTCTGCTTATTGAATGTGACAGAAATTATGCACTGAGGGACTCATACTGACGGCCCAGAAACAAAAATTACAGACAAGAGTTGCATAAAGGCGACAGAAAGACACTTGGCTCACAGGAGGTCTCATTTGAGCCAATTCAGCCCCCACACCCGTATGAGTTTGACACCACTAGTCTGCCATACAATTTATATATGTATGACATTAAAGATCCCATATTATGCAGAATATGTATTTGATTTTTTACATTTGTACAAATATGTGTCTGAGGCTTGAAAGAAAACCCCCAAGCATGAAAAATGTCTCATATTACTCTGGTACAGTCTTTATATGTGAAAGAAATACTAGGATGTGGATTTATTGAAAGGGAAATAAGTCACTGAGGTTGATTTATTTGTTGAATCATGCCCCACAGCCTTCACTTTTTCTCTAACTACAGTACAGCTCTGTGACAGGTTAATGGTTTCCTTCTGTCAAATAGAAAAACGGAATATTTGACTAAGACCTTGCCAGCTTTCATTGTCCCACTTTAAGAAGCCTATTATAAAATGTGCATAAATTTCAAACTTGGAGCATTAGCATGTTAATCAGAAAATCAGTTTTGAGTCGCATCACCATGAATTGCAATCTAACTGATCTCCAAATTAACCAGGTGTGAGTGGTACGGAAACAGCAGCACGACAAATAATATTTAGCCTAATCCAGGCTGACAGAGCGTGCTCAAAATTAGTGAACGCACCGCAGAGTGGTACATCCGAGCACAGCTGCGACAGAGGAGTTCAGTCAAACTTCTTTGGGTGGGTGGGGGTGAGGGGAGCTTGGAAATATGGAGGATTAGCGGAGAGGATTGGCTTAAGAGGTTCCAGAAATGGCCAACCAACTAATTAGAAATCCCTTTTCAATTGTCAAGCTCCTGTAATCTTAAATGATGGCTTAATTTCCTAAGCCAATGAGGAATGAGCTGATTGAAAGTGGAAGTGAAAAGAATAAAATGGTGAGTGGCTGCAGACCAAGTGGAACAGCAAACTGCTGCGAGGAAAGTAAAACAGGGATCTGGTCATGTTTATCAGGGATGTGCAGCAGCAAATAACAGCAGCAATTAAAGCGAAAATTAAAGAACCTAGATTAGGGTATTTGTTACAATACTATAACTACAAAAAATGGTACTACAGATATATTTTAATTTTCTCTAAACTGTAAAAAGGTACTAAAAAACTGAAGATTGTAAATACAGACCGCTGACATTATACATAACATATGTCACTGTTCATTTTATCTATAACACTTCTCTATTCTCTATAAATAATAAGACTGTTCACATTGGGAAGCACACTATATTCAGCATGATATGAGTATTGGCAGATTATACCATAAAACATTAAATTTCATTACTGGAAGTTATTTAAGCATGTATTAACTGAAAATAAGCCCATGCTAACTGGCCTTATATTTTGCGTATAATGGCACAATGCACCATAATGCTTTACCTTGTAAAGTTACTGTTGAATATGGGGTGTCATAAATAATGGTTTAATCAATTCATCATGATGCAGATGTAGATACAGATGTAGATGAAGATTCATCAATGCAGAGACAGTCAATAGTTAACTCTTGCAGAAGCTGCTGCTAGACTGCAGTATCAGTTTTGTTTCTGAGGAAGAAAATACAGGTATGGGAAGATGAGACCTACGAAATTTATTTATTTGGATTTACAATGCAAAGACATTTTTGCCACAGTTGATCTCAAAAGCAATTTCTAATTTATAAAAGGAGTTCATATTTATCTGACTGCTTGTGTTTTTTTTTATCTCAAAAGTAGCATGGAGCTACTTTTGAAGATACTTCTCTGTGTTGAGTCATGATGCATTGAGATATCTTAATAGAACTGAATCATTAAATTAATAATCAGAATTAAATCCAATCATGAGACTAGTGAAGATGCACAGCTCTAGGAGAAAGTACACTTTTCCTATGATGAATATGCAATCCAAAGGAATTCTTTGTATTTTAATCACTGAATATCAACCATTAAAAAAAAAGAAAATGACTAAAATGTAATTTATGGTGGAATTAAATGTTGTTTTCTTGTTTTCTGTCCATTTCTGAAACAAGCAGCCTGAGAGGAACAGGTAATTTATAACATGGGAAAGACTTGGCTGAATCCCAAAAGGCACACTCAGACGTCAAGCATGGTCATGGTAAGTGCATTAGTGCATACTGCCATTAAACTGGGATGTCCCCCTGGAATTTTTGGGGGAATTTTGGAATTTCCCCTTGTGGGACTAATAAAGGAATATCTTATCTTATGTCCTGAAGTCTGAGGACTTTGATGTGAACTTTCCAGCAGCAAAGTATGTACTGGAAATCCACATATCTGCAGACTTTCTTGAGGACCAACACATAATTTGTTGCAAAATTTGCTGATGTAGAGGTTGTGATTGTCCAGTCACCAGCTAAAAGTAAGCAAGGGCTAGCAAATTAAAGCAGTACCCATCCACCCATTATCTATACCACTTATCCCTTTCGGGGTCGTGCGGGGGGGCAGATTTTGTCACATCTGTGACAAAATCTGTCACTTGTGATATCCTTACATACATAAGAATCTTTATTACTACTATTGAAAACATATCCCTGGTTATTTAACAAAACTTGTCAAAGTTACATAAGAGCTGGCAATATTTCTGTCCTAAAATCTTAATTCCATTGGCAATAGTTTCAGTACAGTAAACATCAATGTGCAACAGTTTACTGTCAAATAGAAATTTCTATAGGAAATAACCCATTAATTGGATGACTAGAATACGTGTTGCTGTTTGACGCAAATATATATCAATATCGTTTGATTTTTATAGGACTTGTTTAAAAGTTTTAAATTCTGATATTAAGACATTCTTACTCAAAACATACTCATATTGTTCTCTTCCCATTCCCACACCTACTGACTGACAATTCACCACCAAGCGTGCTGTAAAAGCAAGTTGGACTCAACATTCGACATTCCTGTGTAGAGTGAGCTCTGAAGCATTTGTGTGGAAAAACATGAGTAACTAGTAAACCAGCCAAATGTCATTCACAGTGCAAGTATGACAGGATTTTACGTCCACCAGCCTGACACAGCTACATGCATGTTTGGACAACTCTCGCTCTCTTTCAACATCTGAATTCCTATTCAGCATTTTCACTACAGCACAGACAATGGCCTACTAGCCTGCATACTACGCAGGGAAAGCAGAGAGAGACTGCATGTGCCCAAAAACATCGATAAATGAAAGGTCAGAAATCAAACAGCGAGGTGGTGCCTCTTGATTGGGAGATGTTTGGCGTTGTTGTGGCCGTGTCCTGTGGTATTTATTGCATTCCTTCATTGTCTGCTGAAGAACCAGGAAATTTGTTTCCTTGGCTTTTGAGACAGTGAATAGAGGACTGTTGCTGCCACAGTGAATGTGCGGTGCCGTTTTAATCTGGGATCAAACTGAAAATCCCCTCCCATAAGAGTTCAGTCAAGGTCATGTTGGCGATTAGGCCGACTGTCTATAGACAGACAGACTGACTGAGACAGAGGGGGAAAAAAGAGTGGTTGAAAGAAATAGAGAGAGGTGCACCGGTGGGGCTCTGCTGCAGCCTGTTACCGGTTATTTTTGACCAAAACTCTGGGCACAGTGCTATCTTTGTTTGCAGAGTGTGTAGGAGAAAAGAGTAACAAACAGAGGAGACATTCAGAAGATGAACTCACTCCTTCCCTAACATGTTCAAATCATTACTACCCAGCCTAACAGCCCCAATGTTTCGCTTCGCCACATGTGGGACGCTGACCTGCCTGCAGCCTGGTGCTGTGCCCGGGCAGACAGCTGCTCCGTCTGAAGCCTGCACACAGAGATGCACAGACACGCACACACAGAGACGCAGAGGTGAAAAGAGAGAGGGAGGGAGGGAGGGGAGGGGGACATATCCACAGGCCTCGAAATAGAGCAGCACTGGCCCAGGTCAGAGCCAGCCTGCCCGGCCACCTGTCTGGCATATGAGTTTTCCAAGGAAGTGATGTCAAGGTATCCACATTGTGGATGACAGGCCCAATGACACGCCTCCTAAGCTATGCAGCACATTAGCATTCCAACAGCACTGGCTACTAGCATCCTGTTTGATCCATTAATCATGCTGAGTGTGGAGCAAGCATTACCCTCTATAGGTGATGTTTTTAACCGGTTGCAGAGTCCTTGAGTATCTCCGTAAGATTCCCCAATTTTGCTAAGCGCCTCCGCCCCTCGCAGTTCCATGAGGGAGCGCAGTTCTTTGAGCGTGCAGCCAAACTCTCCATCGTGGTTGGCCTCCACCATGGAGTTCTTCACCCCGCTGTACGAGTTGTTCGCCATCGTCTCGCCCGCCTCCCCGCTCTCTGCTCTGGCTCGACAATGGGGGTGAGGGGGGGAGGGAAGTGAGTGGAAATGCTTATATCCTTAAGGGTGCAGGCGCAGTGGTAGTTTCCATAAAACAGCTGACGGGCCCTTCAGAAGCAGCAGGAGACATGCGCCGGGTAGCGGGGCAGCAGGGGTATCGCAAAACAGGCCATTTCCCTCAGAGAGCTGAGTTCCCTAGTCTTTCATGGTGACTGAGGATCACCCATGGAGGCGGAGGTCACCATGCATTCAGATCTGAAAGAGAAGAACAAGGTCGTCAGAGAGGCTGCGGACTTTTCATATGTACAAGCTAGAAAGACTCTGCTCACACATCAAGAACAAGAGTTTGCTCTGCTCGGCTGTTGGTAAAAATATACTCTAAAAGAAAGAAAGTATGTTTAATAGTCTGAGTATAAAAACTGATTCACGGTTGCTCTGCATCAAATTTTATAAGGAATTCAAATGCAAAATGATCTTTTAACACATCTAGAAAATACTTTAAAAGTGAAACTGATACTTCATTGTAGTGAATAATGCCCTTTTGGGGAAAATTCCATGATTTTTATATTTTTTCTTTTTTATTTATGATTGGTTTCAGTGATGTTCAACACCTTCCTTAACATAATAAACCATTTGTAAAAATACAGACACACTTACATAGCATGCCAACTGCTGCTACTGCTTGTGGACTAAAAAAGTCCACCACACGCACCTTCACTCACTGATCTCAAACAAGCATTAAATGAACACTGGGCTAAAACACTGCAATCGTCTTTTTGGGATGTCACTTATGTTTTATCGTCCCTCCATTAAAAAAAAATAATGTTCATTACACAAGCATATACTTGAGTGAACACACTATCCATTTTGTTTTAGAGGTAAAAGGCGTATGGACAAGCTCCTCTCCAGCTGTCTGACTACTCAAAAAGCTTTTTACACTGACAGTCACACCTACCCATTCACACCACATTCACACCCATTTACATGTTAACGACAGTGGATGCTTGGCAACTGTCCATTAGTATTACTAAGGATGCACAAATGCAACAGGTAACGTCGGCCATCAGCATGTGAATGTGTGACAAACAGAAATCAGTTATTGTTTCCTATTTTTTTAATGGGAAACAATAACTGATTTCTGGTATCTGCTAAAATGTTATTGTGAACACTGGTTTTGGCATCTGCACTGATTTCCGCAAATGGTGCATAAATAGTATCAACCAGTCCCATTCATACAAGCTTAAACTCCATCGAAAAAGCAGTGCCCAAAGACACATATGACACAAGTGACTGCAGGGGCAGAGCAGAGCCAAAACCTTCTGCCTGAGGGACAGCCAGCTTTGGACCAGGGGGCTAATGAGAATCACACTTGCTGTTTCTCTATGAACAGACTCATAAATTATAGATTCTAAGAGAATAAAAATCATGGTTTAATTCATTCAATAAAGCATGGCATGCCTTGGTTGAAAGTATTTTATTCCACCCCGTAGTTTACGTATATGCTATAACCCAAAGAATGTTTTACTGCCACTTTTGTGTTGTTTGATGGAAACCAAAACTGTGAATATTCTTGTTTTCTTCACTGATAAACAGTAAGGTCTGACCCACACATACAATTTCTATAATGTTAACCGATTTTGGAACGGTGACAGACCCCAAACAAAGACAAACAATGCCAGATTTAACAGTTTTTAGTGTTCTTGTAGTATGTGGTGTGCCGCAAAGAGACAGACAGTGTACACACACCAACCAATTCTTGCCAACAACTAGGGCCTCTATTCTTGCAGTTTGTAATGTCACCTAATCAAACTCAATTAAAGTGTCTTCAAGCATGGTAGACGACATCAGGAGGGACTGAAGCTAAATGGTTAGCTTCCAAGGAGATCCTTGGTGGTTGCAACATCCATTAAGCTCCTGTCCTTATCAGTTTGTTGCATGTAATTTACATGTTACACTGCAGAAATGGTCATGTTTTGCCAAATATTAACGTATTGATTCATGCATCCATCTTACTTTCTCCAGTTGCCATGGCTACATTTGCTTTCTGCTCCACCAGCTTGCTCCCTGGTCGGCTTTGTTCAGTCCAGTGAGAAAAAACACAGAGGACGTGCTCAGCTGTTTTCTAAGCACTCGACATATATGATGATTTCTAATCGTAAATACCGAACATGTTTAATATTTAAAATTTCAAAGTTCTCTAATCCTCTTCCAAGAGGATAAAATGATTCTTAACACACCTCACACTACAGGAAAATCAGGTAAGATAATCTTAAGGGCTAGGAGATAACCAAACCCTTGCAGACTTAAAAACAAAACTCTGGCCTATTGTCTTGTAGTGGGTACCCCACTGAAATTGTCCAATATTAACAGAAGTCAGAAAACTGAGCACTGTCCATGCAGTCTGTGTGTCTCCTGAATGTGGAATGTCCAGACAACAGGCAATTCTGCAGCTGTCACAGATACACAGGTGTTTCTGTCAAAACTGTTACCATGTTAACTGGTGACTTCAGCCATCTTCCTCTATATTCACTCTTTTTTGTTGCTGTAATGTCAAAAATACTCTTTTGTTGTGTCTTTACTGAAAATTTAAATCAGAAAGTCTAGATGAGAACATCTTTTTTGTTTTTGACAAGGTCATAACTGCAACAACCAAACTCACCAAAAGTCAGCAAAGAGCAAGAGTAAGACAGTAGAGTAAGGCATTCAGTTGAAAACATAGACAGAATTCCTTCGTACCACTGCTATGGAGCATTAAAAAGCAGATTGTTGAAAAAGGTTAATGGGATCAAGTTACTGCAAGCCACAAGATTATTTGTAAAGTCATTGGGTTTCCTCACCGCACTTTTCCTCAGCTGTTATCTCTACTTCTCCAAGAGTGTAAACAGCAGCAGCAAGTGATGAACGAACAATATTTCAATTTGAATTAGTGTGATTTTAGGACAGTAGTATTGATTAAATTAACTTTTGATGTAAATTGTATGAGAAAGAAATCTGCAATATATTTTTTCCAAAATAATTCAGCCCTGGTTGTCTTCACTTTTTAAGAACTGGAGTATTTATGTCAGCTTTCTTCAATTTCTGCCATGACACAGCAACAAAAAACAAGCAGCAACACTTCAGCTGGAACATTTTACTGCTGCATAAAAGGGAACCCTTGGACAAAACCACTTAGCGGCCCAGACGAGCGGCTTAGTAATTAGCAAAACTGCCTACGGCCCCTGCCAAGAGATGTTTGATTAGCTGCACTTGAGTCGTAATAAAATAAGAATAATTTTGTCATCTGGACAAAAAAACACTTGTCAAGTAATGTGCACTCTGCCTCCCCGATGGAGTGTGAGAGGGAAGAGCAGAGCATTAACATTCAGTCTGCTCGGAGCTGCTGCGGGGTTTTTCCTGCACAGACGGTTTAAAAGGTAGTGCTTTCCCGTCTGCAGTCTTCATCTACTATTAATATAAAGTTATGGCAGCAGCTGGTTTACAGTAAATGCTTCCCTGGTGCGTCTTGACGCTGAGAGTGGTTTTATTTGCTC
Organism: Cetoscarus ocellatus; assembly: GCA_037902135.1. Lineage (NCBI taxonomy): Eukaryota > Metazoa > Chordata > Actinopteri > Labriformes > Labridae > Cetoscarus > Cetoscarus ocellatus. Next base: position 356,642 of record JBAMNC010001765.1, on the reverse strand, counting down.
TGGGTGTGGAGCAGAAAATTTGACATGTAGCGTTAGAACCACAATGTTGGTAGCAGTTATAACCACAAAGTAAACTCCCAACAATTAATTTAGCATATTTAATGTTGGTTTCTGTGTATGCTGTTCTCTTAATGTCTGAGAGCAATATGTTTACACTCATTTACTGGCTTTAACTGTTAGTAATGGTTTAGTTCATCTTGAATGTTTGAAAGCCAAAGAGACCAAAAGTCATGCTCAAGAGTGGCAATCACATTTTTTTATCATTACAAAAGTTCTATAAATGACAAACATAGTTCTAGAATTGTGCCAATTTGGTGCAGAAAATGTGTACTGATTACTTTGGATTCAGAAAATGATACTGCAGCTGCAAGTGTTGTATAAAAAGGGGAAAAGCATAGACGAGGACACCGAGTTATGTACAACTCCCTCAAGGGATCGATATCATAAGTCTGATCAATTCCTTTATATACTTAAACATTGCTTTTGTACCAAGGGTGAAACAAAGAGTAAAATGTTAAGCATATTTAGGTTTGTCAATGTTTAAACTGTCAACCACTCAGACAGTCTACCACTTGCTAACTTTTTAGGGAGGTCAACTAAAGGAAAGTCCTATCGTGTCCAGCTGAAAAGCGTACGAGTTGGTAGGATGGTGACTTTTTGAATAAATCAGTGAAAGTGGCAGGTAGTCCCTCCAATGTATTTGTGCAAATTAGACAGTGACCTATCTTTGGGTTAAACATTGCTGAATGTCAGTGAGTTTCTGTACTTCTAGATACCACTGATTATCAAAATAGCAGGGAAAGCCTAATACCATGTATAAGATATTAATATCTGCAATATCAATCTATTCCCAAAAATCAGCCAAAATATTGTTCATACATATCAACCATAAAGAGTTTATCACATATACTGACTGTAATGACTGTAGAATGTTTACATGTGCCATCATGTTTCACCTTATTATCAGTGAAATGGCTACATAAAACAATACATGATAATTTACAAGAGGATCAAATGTTTTGTACCACATCTGTTTTTACACAAATAGACCGGAGTATAAAGAAGGTCAAATCTCCCCAGGCTAAACCTGGTCTCACCATGATCTGGAAAATAACTTTTATACACGCATTTACTTATTTTCTTAACAAACAAAAGTTTGACGATCAGTAGCAGATGAACTTAAAAGCCTCAGGCACAGCATCGCTGCAGACAGCTGACACCTCCTCCTGCTGCAGCCACTCAGTACAAGCCTCCACACCAGACTAATGTCTTTTATCCCTGCAGTTTAAGGATGATTTCTTTTAAGTTATGAGTCCAATCAGGGCACATCTCATTCACCAAATTGCTTCTATGGTGAGAGAGTTTTAAGGCAGACGTGATGAAAAAATAAGACTTTCCACCAGTGTTAATTTTGCTGACTTATTATTGTCGTCATAGTTTTCGTCAACAACCTTTTTTCCCTGACGAAAACTAGACTGTAACTATAAAAAAACAAGTGTACATTGACAAAAATTAAAACTAAATTAACATTTTCATCAACAGATAAAAAGTAGACTAAAATGTTTGACAGACACTAAATCCAATCAGACCAAATTTTGTCATGTAGAAAGTAGAGATAAGGTAGGAATCACAGCTAATTTGGTTGTGCGGAAAGGTTGGGTGAGTTAAGAGGGACATCCAATCACAGCTGCCTTAGCTTCATGGTGGTGGGATCCAAGTGTAAAACATGACTTCAGGAATTCAAGGAAACATTAAAAAATGCCTTAACCTTTACACTTCATATTTCAGTGGACTGAATTTACAGTAGATTTTGTCGACTAAAATGTTGGGAAATTTCATCAACTAAAACTAGATTAAAATTAAAACAATTCAGATGACTATATTATGACTAAAACTAATAGATATTTTAGGCAAAAGACTAAAACTAAATTTAAAAGTGCTGTCAAAATTAACCCATTAAATTCCCATTAAACATGTTGGTGGTGTGATAATAAGCTAAGTAAATCAGATGTCATAATACAAACTGTGCAAAGACGTGATTCATGTTTTTTTGTCTCTTATTCTGCGGTGTAATGTCGATCACCTCAGTGCTCTCACTCTCTTGTCACCCTTGCTCTCTCTCCGCTTTATACATTATTTAATGCTTTTAAAGCCACATCAACTAAAACTCTTCATTTTATGTTCTGTCCCGACATAAAGCGACTTTGAAAATTTTGGCCTGAGGCCCCACCTAATTGCCGACCCCTGATCTAGGGCTAGGTTATACTCTCAATCTGAGGTTGGTGTGCCAGAATATTAGTGGTAAAAGCAGTTCATACAGCAAGAAGCAAATGTTTTTCTCTTTTATACTACATTGAAAAATGTCACTTTAAATGCTACATGGTGGATCTGAATGCTAAATAAAGCATCAGAGTCTCATCCTTTCATCTGAAGATCCATTAGACTGTACATAGACCCCTGCCGTGTTCAAATAACATGCAGTAGGTCTGGCACCGAGCTGGAGGAAAGCCTGCAGCCTCCCTGCAGTGGAGCTGGTCGGGTAGCGTAGTGAGCAGGGAGCCGGTGACTGATTACCTCAGGAAAAGCCTTCTGTTTAATCTAATTAAGACTATCTGTGGCATCAGGGAGCTCCATGGTGCTCGACATGGGAGAGTCCATTCTAATGAGACACTGCTGTCCATTCAGCTTTAATCAGCCCCGCATAATGACGCTGATTCATTCATGTCCTCCAAGTTGATAGGAATTTATCTTAGTTTAAGTACGAGGCTCTGACTTCTCAGGGCACTCACAAAGGCTGAAGCCCTGGAGGTGTTAATCTGTTCTAAAGAGGATTTGATGAATTTCTTCGACCCACAAAGGACAAAGGGGGATTTTTTCAAAGATAAATCAAGATAGGATGGATTTTTTTTAAGCCTGAGACCATTTTATGAAACCCATACTGTACTTTCAGCTGGAAAGCCCTGGGGAAGCTGGACTGATCAATAAAGAGAGGCACCAGCGTAGACAGACAGAAACGTTATTCCAGGCTTGGAAAAAATGCAACAGTTATCTCTCTGCTGGGGGCAATTTTATCTTTCTCTGTCTATAACTGAGACTAAAGTGTGATCAAGAGAAAAGTGTTTTTCTGTCTTAAAACCAAACAAACTTCACATGTGCAGCTCGAAACTTAATCATCCAAAAGTCAAAATATGTCACAAATTAAATGAGCAACTAAACCACAGTTTTAGCTGAGGCACATCTACCCAGGAGTTTCAAGAAATGCCTTCAGAGCATCATGGACCGGGCCGAGAGGGGGCAAGGGATGAGACATGTCCACCCTTAGGCCATCCCAAACAACCACACTGTCATACAGATGCTGCCCCTGCTTATTTGTTCATATGCAATAATGTTATAATATTAACCGCCCAATATCCGTATCAGCAGATAATAAGCTAAAAAGTTTATTATCAGTATCAACAGATATGAACATTTCTGCCAGTATTTACAGCTGAATATAGGCCATACTTATTGGCCTTACATCCCATATAGGTTGCAATAAAGCATGAACTTTCTGTAGTGCTTCACCCTATTATCACTGAATATCTGCATATAAAATCAACAGAATCATTCCTAAGAGGAGGGAATGCTGTCTTGCTTGTTTCACATTAGTGTCTAAAACAAATAAACAGTCACAAAGAAAAGAGCAGGTCAGTTTTCGCTCAGCAGACATCATACTCTCTACAAACCCGGTATCACAGGGATGAGGTTTGAAATAATCTGTAAATCAGATATCAGCAACTCTAGTCACAACCATCCAACGTAGACAACCCTTGGTGTGAAATGAAAACACACATTCACTGTCAGGCACAAACTTCTTATCCCCAAAATTCTACTTTTGAGGAAATGGGAAAAAAAAAAATCTCTGATTCTGAATACTGTATTGTGCTGATTACAAATCTTGTTTGGTACTTTAAATTGGTTAAATGTTAATAAAAACCCATTCACCAAACAAAAGCAGTGTTTTATGAAAAAAATTGTTAAAATGGAGATAAGAGGTTTCTGTCCTACAGCAATGATATGTTCCTGTAGATGATCAACATTTGTACTTTCATGCATTTTATTGAGAAATCCTAGAGTGTCAGTGAAGTCTCCAGATTGATATAGCTCAATGCCACTCTTCCGAACTCCTGCATTCGACTGCAACTTCCAAATTTAATGTTGCCTCTTTACTTAAGAGGATTTAGACTGACAATAAGATATGCTACATGGGAATACAAGAGTGAATAGGCTATCAACCTTATTTTGATGGGATTACAAGACTCTGATCTGAATGGGTAATGATGGTAATGGCACTGTTGAATAGTGGTGCCCAGGACAGTATTTTCACAAACTGGCCATCACAGTCAATAAGTACCTCTCCATACATCAGGATCAGTGGAAGCCTGTTTCTATGGAAAACTACATTAAGCACAATCTGTGTTATCAGTTCAACCAGTGACCGTATGAACGTGGCTCTGTTTGAATTATCTTTGTTTTTCACAATCAGACGTGGATATTTCAACATTATAATAAAAACTAAACAAAGAGACACTCAGAGGGACTTCGTAAGTTTTCACCTGCTACTGTTAAGACACCAGGAAGGAACTTAGTCCACTGAAGGTCACCAGTTAACACTGTCACACATTACACCTTAACACTGAAATGATGCATCCCACCAAAGGAAAAAAAAAAAGTTGTACAAAGAGAGGGGTGGTTTCTATCCACTGGGCATTATTCTGAACTAATCTGGTGATATTTGAGTACATCAGGTAGTTATATACAGCCCGAGCTCTCTCGTGTGCCTTTGGTGTCTTCTGGTAACATACACTGGCAGAGTTAAATATATCTACAACTTCACTCATGACTGTGCCAGTACACAAATCAAAGGCTTAACAGTAAGTTTATCTAATGCCTCATTCATTAGCTACAGCTGGAACTGAGATAAGCAGGCTAAGTGCCAAGTCTTGACAGTCAAGATGCATAAAAGGATGCAAGATAAACCAGATATTTGTCTAAATAAACCACACAGCACACTCCACTTGTCATAACAGGGAGATAGAATAATACTTATATCTCTGTAAGGCATGGGACTGTTTTGCTGAGAGGTGGCTGAAGACCCCCTCTGGGGAAGACACAAGAGTATATTATTAACCTTATAATAAGAAAAGCATCAATAATTCACAATCTTAGGCTAAAGAACTCCACTGTCCACAATCACTGAATGCAACGGCTCTATATGTAATTTGTCAAGCCCACTTTTACCCCTGAAATTCAACTACTGGCAGCTGCCATGAACAGTCCTGTATAGAATTTATTCACTCTGTCTTCAAACATCAATATTTTGACCACAACAGTACAACTTAATGACCTAAAACAAATATATTTAGATTAAAAAAAAAAGATTTTGGTCTTCAGTTATCTATCAAACCTAGAGTAAGAAGCAGAAAAAGAGAAAATGCACTTCAGCCTATTCCATTGAGATTCTTGGAAACTTTTCTGTCACGTGTTGAGATTCTATTTGGAGCCATCTGCCATGGAAAACGGGACAGGATTCATTATTTATTACAGCACATAATTGCAGGGTGGGGTGTGCTGCTGAGGTGGGAGAGTTCACTGAAATCCCCTTTACTAATGAGAGGGGAGATACTCATCTTGGTCACTCCAAGTTGAGAATGATGCATGTTGCATGCATACTGTCAAGTGTTTGTAGAAATGTTAGCCCTTGATCACAACTTATTCCTTTACAGCCATTTATAAATTCTACAGTGGGGTATTTTCTATAGGGTTAAACATGAGCGTCATGCCACCATTTTGACATTGTAGGCATGAAGTTCATCTCTATACAGCCCCAGTGAGATCTATGGAAGAGGAGTTACACCTCTCACAGCACCCATGTGTTACAATTAGTAGACAAGTTAAACATATTTGCATTATGAAAAATTGCTTCTTAAAACTGTCATCACAGTCCAAAGTGAGTCTCGTCTGTTATGTACCATGGATTTTAGACTTAAGTGATGCTGCACTAATAGTTAGGATGGTATCAGGACAAGTAATAAATATGTTTTAACATTGTCCAAGGTCAATATTTGATATCCAAGAGGGGTATATTTGACAGCTTAAAAATGCAAGCTAAGATGATTGTGGAAAACATGATCTACAAATGTCACCATACCTGACAAAAACAGTAAAGACAAATGGCATATTGTATCATCCACAAGGAGGGCAAAATTGGTCGAAACCCACAGTTTCCCAAAAGAACATTAAAGCTCCCATTTTATGCAAAACACACATTTTAGTGATTTTTTTAATACAAAAAATATGTTCATGCCTGAAACTCCTTGCTCCCTCTTTTTGCTCGTCCCTCCTTTCAGAAAACATGACCTTAAACAGTGTGTTTGAAAAATTTCCCTTAATTATGTCACTGGGGGAAATGACAATGCACATCAGATGAGGCCCTCCCTGAGCTAAGGGTTTGTTCGACCCACAGATGGCATCAAAGTAGGGAATAAGCATGTTAGTAACGCCACTGACGACATTAAAGCACAACATGGGAAGCTGAAGCTACATTCCCTTCCTAAGAGGGTTGTGGTCAGACAAGGGAAGGGAACTGGTAAGATTTTATTGATACCAATGGCGTTAAGGATTCTGGTTATCAATCCAATTATGAAATGTTTCCCTTCTTGACTTCTACTGATTTTCTGTATGGAAAAAAGTTGGCCAACATAGGTTTTCAGTGGCAACAATATCAAGCACATGACACTCCAGATATTCAATGCCATGCCAAATAGATAAATACTTCTACAAGTTGCTGGTGTTTCCACTTAAAGTTTTGTGGTAAGCATCTTTTAGTCAAAATAATGAAGACCCAATATTGAATGACCCCTTCTGCCTGGTGTCTGTTGTGATTTTTTGACTTATTTATCATTTCTGCTGAGTGCCTCTGATGAGACCCTGGCGTCCTTGATTTGCAAAGCATGCAGAACAAATTGGATTGATAGGGGACTTGTAAGACAAAAAGGCTAATGATAATGATTCCTTGGGAGGGTTGTTATCAATTCCCATCCCTTGGTCAGCCACAGTCCATGAAGCTTTTACCTGAACCAATCTGTTCTCAGCAAGGCTAAAACAAAGAGATTTGTTAGTTTTTGTGTTAATTTTGACAGCAATTTTTAAATTTAGTTTTAGCTTTTTGTCTAAAATACCTTTTAGTTTTAGTCATAATTTAGTCACCTTAATTGTTTTAATTTTAGTCTACTTTTAGTTGATGAAATTTCACAACATTTTAGTCGACAAAATCTATTGTAAATTTAGTCAACTGAAATATGAATTTTTAAGTGTAAGGCAGTTGTGATTTGATGTCTAGTTTTCGTCAGGGGAAAAAAGGTTGTTGACAAAAAACTATGACGAAAATAATTAGTTGACAAAATTAACACTGGTTTATGGGATTGCCAAAATGTATTACCTGAAACTAAATTTCTGCATGAAAGTTCAAAAAAATTATCTTGGACCAAACCAGGACCAGGTTAAGCTTGCAAAAGAGAAGAATTTTAAAAGCATCACAGCTTCGACAACAATGTGTGTTTCTAAAGCTTCAACCTTTCAGACACAATTGCAAAAATGTCACTGACTCCTTGTGCTTAATTCTATGCAGACAATTCAAAGTATTCCTGCAAAAACACAATTGAATTTCAGGAATTATACTGAAAGTCCAGTCATCATGCTCCTGGCAGTAATCTGTGGCTTTTAAAATGTGCAAACATCCTTTAGGTGACTCCTCTTTAAAGGGATAGGAATAGATCACTCGCCACGGGGGCAGATCATATGTTCAGCCTATAGTAAAGCATGTATGCTGTGCCTTCCCCATTCCCCCACCACTCTTCACATCTTACTCTATGAGCCCTTTACCCCAACTCCCTCCCCAACATTCACAACCCACCAACCCCCTACCCCACCCTTGTCCCACCAGTGGCCACAACGCCAAGACCAAGGAAGTGCCAACATTTGCTGTGCTGCGACAGTTTCGGGTTGCGGAGCAGGTCACATGTCACAACAGTGGAAAATCATTGTGATTGGATCTCAAAGCCAACAGCTGACATTGTATGGTTGAATGACAGAGGGGTGAGGTTAACCCCTTCCTCGCCACAGTGGCAAAACCACAGCTCAGCACGATGAACATGAGTTGGTTTCTCCCACGTGAATGAAATGAATTAAATCTTCTCTCCGCTGGAGCTATTTCAGGCTGCTTTCACACATTAGATGGAGGCTAAATTTGCTGCCTAGGAGAGCTGGGGGAAGCAACGACAACTAAAAGACAGCAGTGATGGGCATCTTCAGAAAACACACACCTTCTTCATCTTTGTTTTCATGCTAAGGAAACCCTCTGGCAGTTTGAACACCCCGACGTGGCAACAACTCAATGCAAGTCAGGGATAGCAATTGTAGGGATCCCTCTGCAATGGAGCTGCCTAATGCGAGGGGCTGGTATTTTTAGCTTCCCCCAGACTGTCCCCTCCCCCCACCGCTAGCCGTTTGCTGAACTGGGTCAGGCCATGTAAATGTGGAGGGTACAGAGCAGAGGCACCCAGCCCTCCTTGTGCGCTGCATGGCTTGCAGCTAAGAGCGCTACTTCACTTCCCTGCACGCCGGAGTGAGCCTCTACACGGGCTCTCCAACCCTGTCAGGCTGCCAATTCATATGTAGTCACAGTCAGAGGTGTCACCATCAACACGCTTTTCCTCCCGGGCTCTTATTACTTCATGTATAGAAGGGCGTGTGATGGTGTCTGCAATAAAAATGAGGCATTAACCTTTTGATCCTGACCTACTGTGTTGTTATTACTTTAATATGTATCATTTGCAAATAAAAGTATGACAGTTTTAAAACAAAAAAAAGCTATACATTTAATGTACTAAGGTTTATAAACTATTTTTTCACAACCTCCTTTATAAATGAGCTTCGCATGATGAGATCATTAAGTCGTTATAGCATGACTCCAGATTTGATACAAGTAATAATCAACAATCCTCATACCTGCATTGATATACAAGCAACATAAACAGAAAAAATGTGGCCAAACCCCTGTAATGTTTTAATGGTAAACATTGGTAACATTTGTATTATTAGGACAGTCTGAAGGAGCCTGCCTGCATTCTTTTTATTCTATCCTTTCCTACACACCCATCTCATTGCAATAAAAGTACTTTTTCCATTAATTTACTACTTTATTTCATAAAGAACATGGTTTTAAAAAAGAAATACTAAATGGTTTGTAAACTACTTCAGTGGTGGAAAAGAATAATCCAAAGTTGATGATTTGTTATCTAGTTATATATTCAGTATTCATTTTTATCATTTATATTTGCAATTAAATACATTTTACTGCTGCAGTGTGTCATTTTTATGCTGATGATGGAGTTATATTAACATTTTTCCTCTTCTTTCGTAAGTGAAGCTTATAAATTAGTCAGATATTATACATTGTCATATAAACCTCAATATAAAACCACTTCTTTTAAATACGTTACTTTTTTGGCACTATATGTCTGCATATTGGGCTTTGAAAATTTAACCAGGAGTAAAGTGTGATGGCCTATTGTCTAGTTTTTGAAATGGTGTCCCACAGGGGTGCATACTGGGCTCCATTCATTTAATAAATTACATTTAAAAACAATTTATAAACATATTTTTGAGGCATAGTTTAATTTTGATGCTGATGATAAGGATACTTCTTTCTAATCTGTTAAGGTTGTGACTAATAATTACACGTAGTATTTTACCTTGTACAAAGAAACCTCTCTTCACTTAAATATGATAAAAAAGTATTTTTCATGCAATATGAATTTTTAAAAAATGCTACACAGATTGAAAACTACTTGAGGTGTAGAGAGTACTGTGTTGAAGTTGATGTCTATGGTCTTGTTTTACATGTAGCCCACAGAAGTCCATGATGGGTCCTACGTCATTTATCAGTTGAATGAAAGAATAATGTGGAAATATTAGGAAATATTACTGATGTAATGTCACTCTTATTCTGATGATAAGGTGATATATACTTGTTCTTTTCTTTCGAAAATGCAACAAAAGTATATGTAGCAATTTGTCTATGGTTTGGTTTTTGCAAAATCCATTTTGGCTTAAACGGGAAAGTTGGTTTCTTTTCCTAATACAATCGAGTGATGGATTCATAATACACCTCTCTCAAAGAGGCCATTAAACATCCAAAAACTGCCCATAGCTGTAACCTTGAATCTAAATTTTGGCAACCTTATTTTCTGAGTCTTTTTTTTTTTTTTTTAGCTTTTTAGCTTTTTAGCTCTTTCTGAACATAATAAATATCTTTTCAGTAAAAGGTTAGATAATTAAGCTCCATTGTCATCAGGCTTGGTTGATTCAATAGCACAGTGTTCCTATCACATTGCCAGGGTGTTACAGAAGAAACCGGCAACAGCGAACGGCCAATCCTTAATACTGAAATACTTCATTTTAGACCTCAAATGCTAGCACAGAGGGAGGATCACTTCATCCCCGTTACACCTCTGTGAGGTTTTAGTTGTACCCTTGGAATTCAATTTTTAACAACCACAGCATCTGAGCCTGTTTCATCTTTCATTCTGTTTATCAGCTTTTTGGATGACAGTGTGTGATTCAATCATTACTTCACTCATCAATGAGTGCATCATGAAGGGAAGTCACACAGTTTGTGTAATTCCAGAGTTTCACATCAGTGTGATAATTTTGCTGCCTGTGCTAATAAGAGCATACATGTGGAGCAATCATTCGCTTACCTTATTTGCTCAACAGTTTCAGAGCACTATCAAGCACTGAAATCCTGTAGTTTGGATTTAATAATGAACATCACAGTTAAAAACTCCTATTAAACCAACAAGATGTGTCTCAGCCTCAGTATTTCAGTACTGTGGACTGATCTCCTTACCCTGAGGACATATTACAGTATTTTTCCTTCAGAGGAATCAACGCCTAGAGGGATGCTTTTATTTCACCATTACAGTGTCCTTCATGTCCATAGGATGGAAAATATTCCAAAATGGAGCATCTTTCATCAAGCCACTTTGAAGATGAGAAGCTCTGTGTTCTTTGTTATGTGGGATCCTACACAGCGGCTCAGTGGCCTGAGGTCCCGCCGCCCTGCCATTTGCTGCCACTGTCTGACCTTGCTGTCCCTACCGTTCCCATTTCAGGACACTCTAATGCCAAGCATTAAACTCATTTCACATAGACCTGGAGCAGAGAATGCAATTTGTGCAAGTGGAGCGATACAGCACGTGCATAATGCTGTTATAGACTGATACAGGGAAGTGAACTAGGACTGAAAGCTTTATGTTAGCTGGGTAGGGCAAACACAAAGCACTTAGTGATACAGTCTGTAGAATGTGTTTTGTTTTTATTGGCGTTTCTTCCTCACCATGTCAAACTAAATTTCAGACAATAGTTCAACACTGATTTATACACAGGCTGTACATTTCTCTAATGAGGGTTTCAGTCTGAGGAATGATGCTTTCACAGTCAGTGAAACAGCATCACTTCTCTATTATCAAACATCACAAGAATACAGACATTTTTATCTGCACATGGTTGTGTGTTTTACAGGTAAAAAGATTAGTTTTATTTCAATGGGCAAGACAAATTTTTTAACATTTTTCATATGCAGGTTTCTTAAAAAAAAGGCCTACATTTTTATGCAAATTGACCCCTCAAGATTACGTTATTAGAGGGTAGAAGAGCTGGGTGATGTGGACTGATAATCACATCTCAACATAAAAAGTCTAACTTCACTTATATGTTGTTTTTATAAATGTTAATACATCTTTGAAAAAATATTTACTTCCCAGCCCTGCCTTACAGAAACAGTTTGGGGAGGTGAAGTTCTGGTGTATTATTTGTTGGCCCAACACTTAGAATATGATGTGCATTTTCACTTTAGGGTATCTGCTAGACTTGCCTCAGCTTGATTTTTTATTTTTGTTTTGTTTTGTTTTTTTATTGGAGATCGTACCTACCAGATAGTACTTTTTGTTTTTATCTTTGGTGAAGGTTCAAGCAAGCTGAGGTGGTTTTAGTGTGGCTTGAAGACAGTGCTGAACACTGAATGCTCAGGGAGCACCGTCACCGTGACTGCCACAGGTGGGCTGTCTTAGTAACTCTGAAATACGGCTGAACAATATATTATTTTAACAACATAACGGCAATAAGAAAGGGTGGCTGTTTGGAGGAGTGAGTAGCAAACATGCAATGAAGGCCAGCACCTTGTGCAGGTGGCCTGGGTTCAGGTCCTGCCTGAGGCTTATTTACATCACGTCTATGAATACTCTCTCTCCATTTCTGAGTCCCTCCACTGTCAACAAAAGCCAAAAATGCCCAAAAATTTCTTTAAACTATGAAAAGCATTGGGCAAATTCACAACGGAACTATTGTTAGTTAAATGACTAAAAGCATATCATGCTGCCAATTGTGTGTAAAGCACCAGTTTTCTTACTCTTTTGTCTATCTACAACAAAACCATGTCTAACATCAGCATCAGCAGGCTTATTTAGAATAGACTATGGTGCATGAAATGTAGAGTTTGTATGTTACCTGCACATAAAACATACTAATTATAGACTTTTAAAAATACAGCTGTGTCACAGTTTAAAGGGTGAACGTGTTATACAGTGTCTTTAGGACATTTTTTTCTTTGTTTAATTTTATTTTCATCAGAATTATTTTCATTTTGTGTGTATTTAGTAAACGGCTGAAGAAAGACATACTGCATAAAAATATCAGTGTATATTGCCAGATAAAAAATATTACATTATCATTTTTACCCAACATTGTTCAGCCCTACTCTGAAAGTGAAATCAAACCACTTTAGTCGTCTACTTTGTACTATTGAATAGCCCTAACCCTCCTGTGCTTTGTGTGACCTTCTCTGAAACAACACTGCTCTTTTTACAGAGACTGAGACACAGACCAAGAGACAGCTACACTACTGCTTAGATGTCCTCCATTTCTGTAATGCTAGATGACTGAGATGGCCCTGCCAACATTGAAAAGATAAAGTATAAACTATAATGGAAAAGAAGCACATAGTACCAAAACAGAGTTGAGTTTGAGCTAGTATATATGCTTTATGGAAAACACCAATACAGTGCTTTCTCACTGCCAGCCAAACAGTAGACTACTCATTTAGTTACAAACGTGTACTTTTGCTACGCTGACCCTTTCATGGAATATCTCAAAATTCATAATAGTTATTTCCTAATGCATCTTGGCCAGGGATGGGTACATTGAAGTTATTCTTATTTCAAGTGTGCCAAATTTGTACAATTTGAGGGATATTTAAATAGATGGATATCTGCATTTGTCATGAGGAGTTACTTAATCAACACTTGCAATTAGCAATACTTAAACTAGTGCACTAAACCCAAGATTCAAGCCACTACATTGGCTACTTTTTTGGCTCAAGTAAAGCATTTCTAGAACTGAAATTTTTATTCAGTCCATGTTCACAAATGCATAAAGGAGTCTCACAGTCATTAGTAGAAACAAAAGGTCAACTCTCTTGAAAATGTGACTATTTTTAATGCAGTCACAGCAGATTTTGTCAGACTTTTTATATTTTAATGTGACTGGCAGGTCTCATTAAGGCAGTAGGAGGGCTGCAGGTAGCCTCTGGGCTGAAAATTGACCATCCCGGATTAAGTCCAGGAAAGCTATGGAAAGGACCTCTTTCACAATACATGTAATTTTGCCCACAGCCCAATTTTTTGTTTATTGTGTGGTATTTGTAGTACACCCAGAGATTCCCAAGAATATACCTTTAGAAAATCCAAAAGTCATCCAGGGCCTGTACTATGACCTATTTTATGATCATTGCCATAGGTGTGAGCCAGGGTGCACACTTTACCCCAAAACTTACTCAAACACAAATAATAAATCATCAAATTGGGTCAAGTCACCTTCACTGAAGTCTGGTGCATCTTTTGAAATCAAATGTAAAGCTAAGTATTACAATTGAAAGAAGTTATTGAATTTTAACTGGAAAAAAAGTAGTTTTTTTTATGATTTTTTCAACAAATTCAATTCTTTGGAGATGTGTCTGACCAACTTACAGTTGCTGTACACCTAAAATACTTACAAATTATTTGGCCACATATATATTCTCAAAGTGGGAAAAAAATCATCAAATTCTGAGACCGGTAAAGTTGTTCAATTAACAGGTTGGGTTACTGTGGTAGAATCAGGATACTGTTCCATATCTTGTATATCAGGGAACCTTTAAAGATTTGTTCAGAATTCATCCTTTAAGTATGATTTCTTTTAGAATTTGAATGCTAGATTCAAAACAAACATTTCACATGAAATTTTATTCATTTTAATATTGAACAGCCACAAAAGGCCTGTATATTATGCCTTTGTGATGAGATAATAATGAGCCATTGATACAAGTAAAAACCGATGCAGTTTTGGATTGTTGTAATCAGATTGTATATATCTACAATGACAGCAAAACATAAACATTACTTCTGTCAATTTCTGTTTCTAGTACTTATATATACATGTAATCTGTTTTATGGCCTTCGTGTCTTTTTGCATAGCAACGGCTTGGACAATTTTAATTTGTAGACTGGAACTATAGTGAGGGAAAGGGGATCTGAGAAATCCATAAGATGTATGATTGGCTGGTTATTTCATAGAATGGAGTCTTTGAATTTGCTTGTGTATGGTTGGAGGGGTTTCTGATTTTGAAAATGTTTATAATATCCCAAATAATAGATTACAGATGCAACATGTGCACACATGCCAGAGGTTCTCTTTCCAGCAGGACAGAGACAATAATATGCCTTCACAGGATCATCTGATGCATTCTTGTCAAATTGAATCCAAACATTGTATTTTATATATATATACCATCATTTTTTTTTTCAAAATATCTGCAATTGTATGAAAATATCTTGACAGTGTAGCTTGGGAAAGATTAGTAAGCATGGTCATTTGATTCCATGAAAGGTTTGAAAAATAAAAAACAAATATGTCACGTAGAGCTCGTAGTGAATGGCAGAAGCTTGAAGCATCTGATATCTCGTTCCCTCATGTGGATCTGGAATACCTTGAGACCATAACATGCGGTACATACCAAATCAAACAGTCCCCTGGCTACATTGCTGAGCATCAAAAAAATGATGGTGACTATGAGATTTGGGTTTACCAGCATGATGCTGATCTCATTAGGGGACAGATTCATTCTCGTCACAGAAACCCCTCCAACCATACACAAGCAAATTCAAAGACTCCATTCTATGAAATAACCAGCCAATCATACATCTTATGGATTTCTCAGATCCCCTTTCCCTCACTATAGTTCCAGTCTACAAATTAAAATTGTCCAAGCCGTTGCTATGCAAAAAGACACGAAGGCCATAAAACAGATTACATGTATATATAAGTACTAGAAACAGAAATTGACAGAAGTAATGTTTATGTATTGCTGTCATTGTAGATATATACAATCTGATTACAACAATCCAAAACTGCATCGGTTTTTACTTGTATCAATGGCTCATTATTATCTCATCACAAAGGCATAATATACAGGCCCTTTGTGGCTGTTCAATATTAAAATGAATAAAATTTCATGTGAAATGTTTGTTTTGAATCTAGCATTCAAATTCTAAAAGAAATCATACTTAAAGGATGAATTCTGAACAAATCTTTAAAGGTTTCCTGATATACAAGATATGGAACAGTATCCTGATTCTACCACAGTAACCCAACCTGTTAATTGAACAACTTTACCGGTCTCAGAATTTGATGATTTTTTTCCCACTTTGAGAAGATATATGTGGCCAAATAATTTGTAAGTATTTTAGGTGTACAGCAACTGTAAGTTGGTCAGACACATCTCCAAAGAATTGAATTTGTTGAAAAAAATCATAAAAAAAACTACTTTTTTTCCAGTTAAAATTCAATAACTTCTTTCAATTGTAATACTTAGCTTTACATTTGATTTCAAAAGATGCACCAGACTTCAGTGAAGGTGATTTGACCCAATTTGATGATTTATTATTTGTGTTTGAGTAAGTTTTGGGGTAAAGTGTGCACCCTGGCTCACACCTATGGCAATGATCATAAAATAGGTCATAGTACAGGCCCTGGATGACTTTTGGATTTTCTAAAGGTATATTCTTGGGTGTCTCTGGGTGTACTACAAATACCACACAATAAACAAAAAATTGGGCTGTGGGCAAAATTACATGTATTGTGAAAGAGGTCCTTTATAGACTTTTTTTCAAAGCATGAAATCTATTTTCTGTTTACAGTCTGGATCTCTATGAATATGTGCAATTTAATCTCTTTTAATCTATTGGCTCAACTTTTATTCATGTTGTGAACACAATGTTAAAAAGGTTGACAAATAAACATTCATCTTTTATTTTCTCCCCTTTGGTGACCTGATACTTGTATTTTCTGACACTTGACCATTGACCACGTAAAGCTTCAGTTTGCACTTCTAACAAAAGATGGGGCACTGTCAATCAAACACGTGTACAATGGTGAATTTACACATTTGGTTTGATCAGGGACACCCCTGGATCCCCTGACTGTCTACTTTTTCCTCCTGGCAGACTAACCCTTATGTTCTGCAATAAAGGACAGCTATTCACTGAACCAACTGAACACTATTCAAGGAGCAAGGTTAAAAGCATGTAATCTTTCCTGCATTATTCTTTTTTATACACAAAGATAGTGCTGATAAATTCAATGAAAAGCTGTTATTTCGTATCTAAAGGGGTAATCATCCATTTAATGTCTTTACAGCTTGTCCTGTTCAGGGACCCGGGGGGCTGAAGCAGATGGGTGGGATGCTGGGTACACCATAAACTGGTTGCCAGTCAATCACCAGGCTGACATATGAAGACAAACATTCACACCTACGCACAGTTTATAGAGTCGCCAATCAATCTACAGTGGAAAGCATGTTTCTGGACTGTGGGAGGAGGCTGGAGAAAGCATGCATTGGAGAACATGCAGATGAGCCCTGTCCAAAACATGATGTTATCCAAGAACACAGAAAAACTTTTTTTTTTAATCCAGCCCACAACTTTCAGAAAATTGCCCTGAGGTAGGCCACACTTGCAACCCTTGAGTGGATATTTTTCACTGTAATACAAACGGGTTAAATCGATATTGTCAGCATTTCATTATCTAAAATAACTTTGTGTTCATTATTGAACATTTAAGACTGATGCTGGGACAAAAATCAAAATGCTGGCCTGTATTCTAACACTGCTTCTTGGACAAGACTTTAATTTGTAGGTTATAATAAATAATTAAAATTTAGTGAAACCCAAAACCCAATTAGAGTAACCCAATAGCCCTTTGATACAAGCATGGAAAGAAAGATGAGCAAAAGCCCGTCTTACGTAAGTAAATACAGCCATAAACACATTATGGGAAAAAACAGACTATTTTTAGCTTTCAATGTCAGTGTACATGAAGCTCAAAGTCACCTCAGATTACTGACTTGCAGCGCCTTCTTCTCCCAAATAGAAACAAAAACTGCCTCTGAGGAACACAGACTGAATTTAGGACAAATGTCGGCATTATTTTTAAGCCTGTGCTTGTAAATGACCGAGGTGCAGAGCGTGACAATGAAATCAGCCCACGTTTAAAGAAACAGCCGGGAGAGGGGACTCTTCTGGTATGAGATCGAGACAGACATGACAGGCGATAACTGCCCGGAAGAAAGTGCACTCAGTATGCTGCATTGCTGTGCAGTGACGATCGTTGTGTGACTGCTAAAAACTCCTGAGCCGTGAGACGCGAGCAGCACTCACTTTAACGGTGAGCTATAATGTTCGGCGGGGAGACTACTACTTCTGCACAGCGTGGTCAATTAACTTCATATGAAATGCATTAAGGATGAAAGGCTGGAGGTGTAGTCTTGAAAGGATGTTGGTCTTCGTAACACGAGGAGGGAAAACAGTATGCAGCTGAACCACAATGCAGGAGAAGTCAAATTACTGTCTGACCTTTTTATCCCTAAACAATTTAAAATTTAATTTGAATAACACACTGAATCAGTCTCCTGCATACAGTGGCTTTAAAGCTCAGGTGAAAGGGTGGCCTTAGTCAACACAGACCTGCACACAGCAGCGTCAGACAATGTTTGACAGCTCATGTGTTACATGATTTGTTACATGTGATAAGCATGATACAATATACGTAGGGCCCTATGAAATCTGTTAGTTTTTCCAAAATTCTGTTTTAATATTTTGAGAATTTGGTTGGTTTTCAGTATTTTACTCTAACTTAACCCCGAGACACTGGATAAAGTAATGAAATATAATCACTCACTCTTCAGGTGGTCCTCATGCGCATCTTTACGGGTCCGGTCAACAGTATGTTGACAAAATTTGTAGATTAATTGATCGCCCGACACATTAGAAACTTTGGGAATCTGCTCTGCCCTGTACTTTGGAGTAGGGCTAAACAGATTTATCGTTTTTGGATTAAAATCGCAATTTCAGACAACACAATCATGTGATCGCCAAAGCTGCAATTTTTTGCAGTGCTTCTGACTGACCCAGGATCTGCTGTGTCAGCTATTTTACACATACTATTTTACAAATTTGCAGGCAATTTGCATTTAAGAGCGGCTTGCAAATGAACAGTACCTTGTCTTTTGTGTGTCCTGCTGCAAAACTAATTTCCCTTCACGGGACAGTAAAGAGATTCTGATTCTGATTCAGTTCACTCACAACTGCGAATCGGTTCTCATTGTTCACGTAAAAAGAGCTGTTCAAAAGAGTCGACTCGTTGGTGAATGTCACATCTCCACCATGGAAGTGCTGGTAAGCAGCTCAACAACACAAAGCCTCTGTTTAGGAGTAGAAGTTGGAGTATCCCTTAAATAATGATTATCATCAATATTAGATAATGAATAATGTGTTATGTGCTTTGATCATTAATTTTCTTACTGTTGTCTATACTATAAACGTGGTGAATATTGCACTGAAGCCTGATTTGAAGAAAATCGTGAAACAAATTGAAATCACAGTATCTGCCAGAAAAATCACAACTACATCTTTTCCTGAAATCGTTCAGCCCTACTTTAAAGTAATCCTGGAGTTTTGTAGCTTCTTTGCCAACTTAGCCGGTGTCTCAAGTGGCCGCTTCAACATTTTTGCAACATAAATGAGGGGAGGAGGAGGGGGAAGGGATGTGAAGCGTGCATTGTCCCCAGCCTTAGTGACCCCCTCGGAGCATTTTCCCAAGAGATGCGTTCCCTTTTTTTAAAAATAAATAAATAAATGAATAAATTACATAAAATGTAGGCCATTTCCGTGATCTTCTGCCTTTATGTTGAATCCACTTTTAATGTCCAATTCCGTGATTCTGTCTGCGACTTTATAGGGCACTAGATAATGTCTTTGACAGCACATGTGTTACATTATGCATTATAATGTGATAGACAAGATACAATATATGGTGTGCATGCACGATATCAATGCTTAAAGTTACCAGTCTGATGACATGAAAGATACTCTGCTGTCTGCAGCAGACAGAATGGCTTAAAGATGCCAATGCCTTCTGTTTCCCATCTGTAAAAATTACCATGAGGTGATAACACAAATAGTAGGCAATGTGTTGAAGTACAGTCAGTAAAATCCACATTATATGATGCGTTTAGAGGTCTGGTCCGTAAACTGACTACTACCCACAATTCCACACAGTCCATCTGCCTGCTGTTGTGCACACACTAGCAGGTCACCCAACAGAAGTTGCCCACTCCTGTAAATCTTCCAGTTTCAAATCCTGTGCTGCAGGACAGATAGGGGACTAGTTGACACCATCCCTATTCTGTCCCCTGAGGTAGTATCAGGAGCATAATACAGGTGATACAGGAGCGCTTGGAGCCAACAGGGGAGCATAGGTCTGTGTGTACTTGCTTGCATGTTGTTCTCTTTTACCCATGTGAAACTGTGATCATGTGATCCAGCTGCTCATGGCTAAGGGTATGCAAGACAAGATCGGGAAAACATGGACTCCTTTCAGGTACATCTGTGAAATAGCTTTTTAGCAGGTTTAAGCACTACCTGTGAATGTTTCATTGGTTGGTACTGCCCAGTCTTACGCAAAGTCATCTGTAACTTGCTGCTTTACCCAGGGTTTGTTCATAATTCAAGCAACATCTACTGAGCCAACAGATGGAGATCAGCCTCTGCCTGTAATCATACCTACTTTATCTAGTGTTGTACTACGCTGCTCATAAATGTGCACAGTCCTTTCCAACAATGTATTTATTTATTCTTGACTGGTTTATTTAATCAAGCTATTACCAGAAAAAAAGCATGGTACAGAAGGAATAAGAAAGGATATTTTTGTCATTCTTGAGTGACAGCGACAGTCGCGGTTCAAAGGGCTCAGACACAGTGACAGATTGTGTTACTCTGGGTTTATGTGAATCACTGAACAAACTCAGGGTCTCTGTATGCTCCAACAGATATATGTAATGAAGTATGACTCAAAGAGAAACCTTGAAAAAAATACTTGTTTCATGTAGATTAAGATATATTTCTATTACAGACAGAATCCAGCCATTACATATAAAGGGCTAAAGGCAAAGGCAATAGGGCTGGGTGATATGTTGTGTTTTTTTAACATATAAATAGATTTTAAATCAAATGAAGGGTAAGACAATATTATTTAGATCAATATATGCTAAGAAGAAAAACCCAAACACCCAACTCATACTTCTTGACAAGTCCAACCACTTTTCCAAATGTGGCTAACCTTTATGTATTAGTTTTGACAGCACTCTCCCTCCTTTGGAGTGCATAAATAAGAATAAGTCATAAGTGTGCTTTGATACAACTGTTGACTGTCACATCATTTCAAACTCATTATATTTATAAGTATATGAAGCGTTGATCATTTACATGATTCAAATGTTTTTTTTTTTGGTTTTTTTTTTTACATATAAACAATGTGTAGAAGTTTGTGAGGACTTTTGGATGATTAAATGAAAAATTGCTAAATGCGGAATGCCTGCAGCTTCTACCTTTGCCATTGTAATGTTTAACAGGTATCAATAATGTTTTGTTTCATTAAGAATCATATCAAAGTACGGAAATCTGATAATGTAGAAATTGTTTATTATTTTTTTCCACAGGTGTACACCAATCAGATTTTTAGGTCACGTTTAGGCAATTTTAAAGCACTTGAATTCTTTTTAAGCTTTTCCAGCACTAGAATTACTCGAAATAATTTTTTACATTTATTTTTTTCTTTCTTTCTTCGTTTTTCTTAACCTTCTTATCATAATCACTACTCACTTATACTTGCCCCCCACAGAAAACTACATAGTATTTTATGTAACAATCTGAAGGACGACAAAATTCAGAAAAAAAGAGAAAAAACAACTTTAAAGATAGGTCATCCACAAGAAGGTTTAGCCTCCTATCCAACTTGGCTGAGTCCAAATAAAGCTCTGATAGTACTCTGTACCATTGCAATTCTAGCACCTAT
This sequence comes from Cetoscarus ocellatus, assembly GCA_037902135.1. Classification (NCBI taxonomy): domain Eukaryota; kingdom Metazoa; phylum Chordata; class Actinopteri; order Labriformes; family Labridae; genus Cetoscarus; species Cetoscarus ocellatus. The sequence continues at coordinate 335,096 of JBAMNC010001765.1, read as the reverse complement.
ATGAAACCTACTGCTTCACTATTCAGCTAAAATAAATCTAGTGTGAATTTTGGTCCACATTTCCCAGCCATTCCATACTCTACAACAAGGCTGACCAATTAATGTTCACCAGCTGAATTGCTTAGCCTACATCTCATTACATAACATGTCTGCAGACGACTATAACCCATCACACACGCTTTCCTTCCTGTACAGAAAGTAAACCTGTGCACCCAAAGGTCAAACTACAGTCAGCATCAACATGCATCTGAACCACACTGTAGCCATATTTGCAGTCCACAGTAGGGTCACAAGTCATTACACACACGCACACACACACACATAAGCACATGCAAGGAGACAGTGCTGGCGCTGCAGCAAAGCGGGTGCTGTTTAATTGGATAAGGAGTGATCCCTTCAACTAGACACCAAAAGGTGCTCAGTGGCTGCACTCTACATCCACCTAGAGACTTCAATGTGGAGTAAGCAGGGTGTGAAACTGCACTGCACAGTCAAACAAGGTCAAGAGGGCTACACTGATACAAGATATTAAAATGCAGTGGCTAAAAAGCTGAGGAAACACGACTGTGATCACTGTTGTGGTGGAACTGGCATGATAGCTTGAGAGCAATGGTTCTAGTCTGGATAAGCACAAAGAGCGAATACCGTCTGTGAGAAATGACTGCTAAAACTTACAAAAAAAAATTTACCACTATGATTTATTCAGTAGTTAATTTGGCAGTCTGGATCTTAGACGAAGCAGAACATATAAGTTAACAGGGTGTGTTTTATTTTAAACCTGTGATCTTTTGTGTGAATTTTTTAGGATTTCAAGGAATTATCAAGCAAAAGACAGCTTTTTAACAGCAAGATAACAAGATAAATGAGTAAAAATCTTGAAAAACGACAACATTTACACATTATTTGAGAGAAACCGGATGAAAAAAATATGCAAATAGGCACATTTGGTTACTAGAAGAGCCAGTTTTATATTTTCCTCCCTGTCAGAGTGCCCGTAGGACACAATTAACAAATGCAACTTTAGCACAGCTTTTAAACTGTCCTACTGTTTATATCCTTATACTCTAATGCAGGGGTGGGCAACTGATGGCCCAGGGGCCAAATGCGGCCCTGCATCCCCTCAATGTGGCCTTCCACTCATGACAAAAACTGCCCAATGTTTTCTAACCTGAGACACCAATAACACCAAGCTCACATCAGGATATGTAACAGAAAGGTTTCTACTCACTTTAGATTAATGCTAAATGATTTGTCTTTTTTTGCAAGGCATTAAATAACATTCTTCGCTAAAATGTTCTCTTGATATCTTTCATGAAGCATTAGAATATATTATAAAGTATAAGTAATAACAGTATTTAGAAAAAATGGTAAATGTAGTATATCTGTCCTTTGATAACTGGTTACACTGATTTTTTTTTGTATTTAAAAAGAAGCTTGAATTGACTTTACTTCTATTTTAATAAATCACTTTATATGAAAGCTTGGATAAGCTATTTTGGGTGTATTTCTATTTCTCTTCCTCGTTGAGAGTATACAACAACATGTAACAGTGTGACCCTCAGGCACTAAAAAAGGTTTTGAGTGGCCCTCTTGGTATTTAAAGGTGCCCATCCCTACTGTAACACAAGAAACTATATCCAATTTGAAGTTAGTTTTTTATATCATCATTAATTATCCTTAAGTATAAACAATTATAGCTTATTGTACTTCTTTGCAAAAAAAAAAGTACCAGTAAGCAAATATTACGATGAGAATTCATGTTTGTCCTGGCAAATGTCCATTTTCCTCATGCTCGATTCTGAAAGTGAATCACAGTCCACACCGAGTGAGAACAGTGTCCGAATGAGGCCCCCAGGCTGTGTGTCACTCACCCCTGCATCATAAACTTTTTGTACAATTCCCCTTTCTAGGCACTTATTAGCAACCCACTGAGAGAAGGTCAGGGACCCACTTTTGGGTCCTGACCCACCTGCTGAGAGCCACTGGGTTAGAGCGCATTTGTGTACTTAAGGGTTAGCCTGACTGTGGCAGCTTTAAACCGACTTTTTCCTCAAAAGCTTCTGAGAATTGAAGTCATTTTAATGCAGAAATAAGTCTCTCATTATTCATTTCATGTACATTAGAATATCTTTGAATACAGAACATTTCTTTTCCAGAAAAGACACGCTGTAGACTAGTTCAGCATGGACAAGTCGACGTTATAGATGACAGCTGGGTTCAGGATGAGGTAACTGATAACACATATCCAGCGGGAGGAAGAAATCGACATAACACCATTAAATGATATTGCAGTTACAGCAGAGACAGCATGGAGATACTCTGCAGATAGCTCAATGATATTAGAGTTCATCTTAATAAAAACATCTTCATGTCTGCGCTTTTGTGACTGCAAGTCAGTGAAATAACTGGAATATCTCAGAGTAACACGGTGCCCTTCTCTCTGCTGCTGCCGCTGTGTGAGGGGCTCCGCCGGTCGCTCCAGTCCGGTTAACGCAGCCTGAGATTTTATCTTTAAAATGTCTGAAATTAACAACTGAACACAAGCTGAATGAAAGAACGATAAAACCCTCTGCTGTATGCTGAAATAACTGTCACATTACAACAGTGAGCGCCGTGTTTCAGACGACTATCGTTAATTTACAAGGAGTTTCTACATCAGGGGAGGAAAGCTGGTGGCACCTGGACCACATGCGGCCCTCTTCTGAACCATCAGTTTTAGACATAAGAACAAATGAAGGAATCAAAACAAACTGATCAAAAGTTGCCATGAAAGCAGAAAAATTTGAGTCTTTTCTTAACAATGTTTGACTCTCATACAGTGCATGTCTATGTCCTAGAAGAAATTACAAATATAATTGGCTGTAACAGCAACTGTCACACTCTACTACAAATACACCTGAATACACTGTAGATATTTTAAAAATTAAAGCTCCATACACTGCAAAACTAGGGATGCACAGTACTGGATTTTTGCCGATATCTGATATGCCGATATTTCTGAAATCATTATCGTCGATGCTAACAACAATAATTTTGTCAAGAGCACAAAGCCGCCAATTTACTAAAAATGACCAATTCTCTTCATACCGTTGGTCCATGAGTATAAGAAAAAGATGTGAAGAAAGAAAAACGTTAAATTCTTAAACTAGAGGTGCTCTGAGAGCCCAAACGTCTGCCAAGGCATTTCCAACATTGTCGAGAGAGTTATTGCAGAAAATGTGAAAAACTGCTCAATCTCGCAGCGTTATTAAATCCTTTAAAATATCCTGGATCTGCATCCAGGTCAGCGCCAAAATCCAATCGCTTCTTCCCTGTGCCATGACCAATGAAACTTTGGACCCTGAAATTTCATCAAAATCCACTGGTAACTTCGGAAGTTATTAGCACAACTGTGGAAAACAGCTCTATCTTGCAACGTCACCACCAAAATCTAATCACCTTCCTTTGGGCATGTCTAAAGTTCCCTGAAAATTTCATCTAAATCCAATGCTAGTTTTAGTTATCCTGTTCAAAAACTAACAAAGAAATGAACAAATGCCAGCAAAAACATAAGCTGTTTGGGAGAGGTAATAAATAGGGATGCATGATATTGGACTTTTGCCGATGTGCCCAAAGTCATTATCGCCGATATCGATACTTGGTGACAAGAGCAAAGAGTCTCTACTGACCTGAAACTGACCTCCTCCTTGCATGGTTACAATCCATGTGTGTTAGAAACAGATGTTCATCAAGAATAAAACATTTTACTCATTGATTAATGATATTTTTGATTCATAAAAGTGGACATAGAGTGATTACAGTGCATGATACATTTTGCCAATGTTACAGCAAATGTAAGTGATATTTATGGGCAATTTGTATGGTCAAAATATTAATTGTAAATATCGCAATTTTTTTTTTTTTTGGTAATTATCTGTCAATACGGATAATGGTCAGACAAAACTGTGCATCTCTAGTTGTAAATTATACTTCTGATAAATCTCAAAAGTGCATTCACAGATGACAAGGTAAACCATAATCGTAATTTGTTCAGTATGCTAATTTTTTTTGGCAAAATGTCATATATATGGCCAATTTGTGAGGCCACAATATCGACAAAAATGTTCATATCTGCTGATACTATTGTCAGCATTTTGGGTGAATATCTGCCAACAAAATATTGTACCGATAATATCGTGCATCCCTATTTGAAACCTTGATAGTGTTTATTGTATTGATATCGTAGCTTTACAGCTTCTGTTAGTTTCAGCTGAATTTAAAATAAAAATGTTGATGATTTTTCTGACTGCTTCATATTTGTTCCTTACAATACAAGGACTGGTGGTCTCAATCAAAGTGTCCTTCAATCTTCTGACCCGTAAGCCCACGGCAGTGAGGGGAAAACTGATAAGGTCCATTTAATATCAGATTTGCCCACCTCTACTTTAACTAATGAAGCTCAATGAACAACGTCAAGCAGCGCGTGAACAACACCGTTCAGAGCTAGCCCTCAGTGTTAGCAGACTAGCTCCCAGGCGTTAGCTCGTGTAATTGTAGTGAAGGTAAAATGCACAAAAGCTTCTTCCACTAGACTTGTCAAGCCGAGAAACTTCCTCCGAGGACATTACACAAGTCGCATAAATCTAGGGACGAGCACGGAGAGTCTGGCAGCATCCTGCTTAATTAGCCACCTGGGCTGGAGCACAAGACGCCCAATGTCAGTCTGTATCCCACATCTAATGTTAGCGACGTTAGCTTGTGAAGAGCTAACAACCCAAGGCAGCTGCCCACCGGTGGCTGGCCCTGGCTGGATCGTTTCTCTTAAAAATGAAACCTCGCCGAATGAGGTCTTCAATGCAATAACTGAAACACTTGGAGGCAGCCACAGTCAAGCGGTTTTTAGCAGCACTGGCGAAGAAATAAAACCAAAATTACTTACTCCGTTCTCTGAAGCGCTCCCCAGATCCCTTTCTCCCGATAACTCCCCCTCAGTCTCACCAAAGACTAGACTCTCTCCCCTGATCTGAGGTAAAATCCCGCCCACTGCGCTGTCACAACCACAACCGAGGTCTCCAGCCAGGGCTGACAAGATAGTTACCTCCCCTCTGGAGCCTGCTAAGAAATAGGACGTCCTAGACCAGTCCACGCATGCGCAGACTTGACTCAATGTTCTTGCAGTCTAGAGCCGTGAGTGTCAATCTAACCCGAGAAACCACGATCCCGATTTTCAATCATTATGAACCACTACTGTTTGGACATTAGTTAAACAATAAAACATGATTTTAGAAAGTATAAAGTTACAGTAAGCCACTAAAACGGCATTAATTTGACAATTTTAAATAATGTAGCCAATATAGTTAACAAACACAACTTTTTGCTCAAATTCCCATTTCTTAATTTCTTTAATCTTGTATTTTAGTTCTTAATGCTAATTTGTGCTCACTGACCCTATGTCCTCTATTGTTTTTTTTTTCTTTGCTACTGAAACAGCTTCAAGATGCACTTGTACCGCAGGTTGAGAGCAATGAAAGAAAAAATAATATATAATGTTTCAACTCTGTAAAGCACTTTGAAGAGCTTTATATGTCATGGAATTCTAAAAAACAGCCCTGCCTCTTCAGTGTCAGGCGATAACATGTAAATTCTTTTTTTTATTACTGGAATCTTAATAAATACACCCATTATAATGGGAAAACCTTCCTTTCGTTCTAAAGTTAGCAGAATTGTTGAGTCAAAATCTTGAGAAAACAACATAAATACACTAAGATTGATGGGAAAATCAATTAAAATTAATGGGCCATGATCCACAGGTTAACAATAATGAAGCTAAAATAAAATTCAGTCATTTTTTTGGTATCATGCTGCCCTCGTTTTCAACTCTTGAAAGCTGTTAAAAGAGCTTTATATGTGATTAGTACATTACAAAAAAAGCTACATTGTAATGATAAAACCAACTTTTTGTTCCCAAGATAGCAGAATAGATACATTAAAATCTAAAGAAAACAACATAAATAAACTTGATCTTATTGGAAAATTTAGCTAAATTAAATGTATGGATGTATCCACTCTACAAAGTTTACTCTTCCACCCTAGGCCACTGAAAACAGCTCCAGTACCAACTTTAGGTTCCTGTACCATAAGTTCAGAACCATGAATCTAATATTCAGCTATCAGTACAGGGGCCCCATAAGTATGGTTAAAATGCTGTGGTTTAAATACCCCTATATAACAGAGCATTAAGGCCATAAGCCTGGCTATTCAAACGGTTATATTTGTTATATTTTTATCACATTATTAGAATAACCATTAAAACAATAATGAAGAAAATAGACACTATTTAGGGCATCGACAGGCACGTATTAAGAGGGAACAGTTTGTCTTTGGCGAACCCGGAAGTACGCTGCAGGGAATCATCTTTCTCCTCCGTGTTCTTTTCCGTCACAACACCGCCGGGGACATGTGATGCACGTCAAAAGGAGGATGGGTATGGACCGCTGGTGTGGATTCCCATTGGCTTAGCCAGCATATCAGTCGCCTATGGAAACGGTTACGTCATGATCCCCTAGTACTCCCTCTGCTCCCGTGTTGCTTTATAATAACAGAATTATTCAACAGTTTCCCCCATCATATGATACCGCATGTCAAAAAGAAAGGCACCGAGACCTCGCTGCTGCATCATTTCTGAGGTCTGTCAGTGTGAACTCCATCTAAAGCCACACAAGGCTCTTCCCTCGGCGACTAATCAAACCTGACGTCATTCTTTCCATGACGTAGCGCTTTTTTTCTTCTTCTTCTGCGGATTCAATGCCTGTATTCTTTGCGATTCTGAAGTCTGGATGGGAAGGCGTCACACACTCCAGGCTTCCTTTTTTCTGGGGCCAAATGCACAAGAGCGCACTGCATTTGAATGAAGGAAGAGGTCAATGACTTCTAATATTCAGTAGCAATTAAACAGCAGACTGATGTTAACAGTGGAAAATGCAGAACAGTTTCTGTGCAGGAAAATGCCATACTATCACCTTGTATTTGCAAGAAAAATATTTTAATTTTATTCTGTCAGATTAGTCACGTGTAGGTCAGATTTTTTCAAGAGAGACCTGACCCACAGGTGGAATATCAGCAAAACATAATTAAAAAACCTAAAGTTCTCTGAAAGGACAACCCTCCGTCAGGGCATTTCCAACATTGTTGGCTGAGTTATTGTCAAAAATGTTGAAAACTGTTTAAAAATCCTGAAAAATAATTCCTGGATCCAAATTAGATAGTAAATTTCAGTGGGCCAAGAGCTAAACCTTGAGGTACCCCGATGTGAATATGCCAAGTAATCCAAGCCAGGTTTATATTGATAATATAGTTGCCAGACCACCCGGTGCCATGGCCTGGAAACCCAGTTGCTTCAAACAGTAAAATAACCAATAGAAGCCCTTAGAGAACTATTATAGAAGAAGAAAGAAGACTTAGACATACTTTATTAATCCCTCACAGGAAATTCAAATTCTTTACACTCTGCACAAACAGGTCCTATGATCATGCACTAATGGAGAGATGTCAGAGTAATGGCTTGCTTCTCCTAGAGAAGCGCTTCTGAGCAGTTCTGGGGTTAAGTGTCTTGCTCGAGGTCACTTCAGCAGTGCCCAGAAAGTCAGCACTATTATGGGAAGTAGACAACATTATTCCCTATTTAAGTATGTTGAATAAGCTCAGTAAATAACATTCTAAATACAATGTGCTCAATGCATAATTAGACATCTTCTGTTTACATTAAAACAATGAGGTAAAAAAGTGCATGCAAATGTGTCTTAAGTTTTACAAGTAAAAAGAGAGGTGGCAACTGGTAGCCTAGGGGTTTAATGCATTCCCTCTTCTTATGCTGTGCAGCCAGAAGTACATTTCAGATATCATAATCAGCTGTATCACTGGTGTATGTTAATTTATTTTCAAGAAAATATAATCAAAATTGGCTGTAAGTTAGTAAAAAAAATAGACTGTAAACTATAGTGGGCCCAGTAGGGAAGCTTGAGGGACCCCCTTTAAAATGCTGCAAGCTGGGCCTTTGCACACAGGACGCACATTTTGGCTCTAGTAATTAATACACAATTATTATTTTTAAATAGATGCTTTTATTTTTACAAAATGTGGTAAATTTTGTCCAGTTTTGTGTTCATTCAGCCCAAATTTGACCAATGAGGGGAGTAAGTGGTATGTACGTCACAGTCAGTCAAAACATTCAACATGGTGGCCTGCTTGATGGTGTGTTTGCATCACAGCAGCCCCTTTTATTTGACTTAAGACAACGACAATGAATTTAAAGAAAATAGATGGAGGAGGATAGTGTTTCAGCTGCAGCTTGAAGCCTCTACTGTTGTGAACAGTTGGTCCTGAAGCAGCTGTGGTGCAGCCTCAGCTCCTGACTTGAACGGTAATAAGTATTCAGTCCTCCTCCTCTTTACAGAATCAGATGCGCCCATTTAGTTTCTGTTTGATTTAAATCAGCCCGAGATTGAGTCCAAGCAAATATGTGTCACTTTGAAGGTGACTAAAGAGACATGTCAAGATTTGCCTCCAAAATATTCGTAATTTCATGCTGTTTATTCGCATTGCCCTTAATGTGTTAAGTATTTTACCTGAATGGCCTAGATTCTACAAACAATGGAGTTGGTAAACCATTAAACAACATGGTCTGAAAAACCAGCTAATTATCTATCAGCGCAGTGATCACAGATTGAAAGTCCTTGGAAAGGTCTGTAAATGAAACAACCTCAATTTGGCATGAAAATAAGTTTGGTACAGAGGCTTTATTTAAGCTATCTTTAAGTTTTATGAGGACAAACTGGGCCCCTGGTTGAGGCAGAAATGAGTGGCAGTAGATGATAAACAGAAAACAACTCCAGCAGAGGACAAAATTTGGTGTAATATACTTGCTTTCTCAACATAATGGGATTTATCATTAACACAACAGGTCTGGGAGCACAGAAGCATTTACCTCTCCAGATTTGTAAACAGGGGAAAAGGTCATCATTTTTATGCCTGCCTGCAATTTAAGGAATGGAAAATGTTGACTTGGACCTTGACATGTCACACTTACGCTAAGTGTTATAAACAATTTGTTAAGAAAGAGGAAGGAGCAATGTAGGAAAAAAATGTGACTCATTTAAGCTGCTTTTGCAATGACTGGGTCTTGAGGCTGTGTAATTCTGCTAGGTTTGCTCAGGCAAAAGAAGAACTAGAATGACTGGCAGCTGCTTTTATGTCTCTGTGAGGTACATAGCAAAACTACCTCAGTACTGTCCCTCTACTGTGACACATATACAGTGAAGTTACAGTGATGGGCCAAGAAGAAGTCCAAGATCTGAACAGTTGCTCTTTCAGCCAGAGTGGACATTTGTGTTTAAGCTTGGAAATGCAAATAGAAAGAAAAACCTTCTTTCCTCTTGAGATATCACATTCATTAGCAATGATGATCATGAGACCCAGTCCCCAATGAAAAACAAACACATTTTGAAAAAAATGAAAAAGTATAACTCAATATAAAGGTGATGAGAGGGAGCCATGGGCTTGTTTCTAAACCCCACGAAAGAGGAGACATTCACGAGGACTCACTTTGTTTTTATCAGCTGCTTAACAATGACATTGAGGAGTGCAGTCAGACAAGAGTCACCATGACAAGTTAACACCCTCTAGGCTGAAGCTAATGTTGTTATTGATTATTAATGGATATTTTATTAGTTCTTACCTCTGTCATTGAATCTTACCACATCAGAAAGTTGAGCATACTTGTGTGCCTTGAGTGTCCTTCAGTTTCACAAATCATGCAGACTCAAATATATGTACAGCTACGTCCATAGCACAGGTGGGAGAGTGCATCAGCACAAGGTTTAACCATGAGTTTATTTCAGGTTGTACTACTGCGCTCATCACACTAGTGACAGGGACAGACAGCCTATTTGTTTAGGTATAGGCGGTTTAAGTCAACCTTTCAAAATAAAACACCCTTTGGTAATTCAAAAAGAGGCTGTTAAATTATTGTTTTTTTCTCTACAGCCCAGTACCAAATTAATTATATGCATGGTGCTGTTTTGGTATTCTTCATTAAAAAACATTTTGATTCAAGACATCACCTTCACAAGCGAAAGGTGGACATGAGACATGATCTTGACTTTGACCTCTGAACTTGTAAAAAACAGTTTATCTACAATTTAAAGTTGACATTGGTACAAAACTTGTAAAAAATTCAGATATTTTGTTTAAGGCAAGGAATGATCGTGAGGTCAGAAGACACTGAATTGTACCTCCCAGCTGTAATCACTTCATCCGGTAGTCAGGGTGGACATTTAGGTGAAGTTTGGGGATAAAGTCCCTCAAAATATTCTTGAGATATCGCCTCTACAAGCGAGATGAACATGAGACTCTGTGATCTTGACTTTGACTTGTGATCTTAAAAGATGAATTAGTTCATACTTAAATAAGAACGAAAATTTGTCTAAAAGGCATTTTTAAATGTCACATTGGAATGCCCAAGTATCTTGACCTTTGACCTCCAACATCCAATCAGTTCATCTTTGAGACAAAGTGGACATTTGCCAAGAGTTTGAAATATATACTACCATGTTTTTGAGATATTGCATCTGTAAGCAAGGGATAAACCTGATGCCAGTGCCTTTTACCTTTGACCCACAACATGAGTCAGAGTGGATATATGTGAAAGCTATAAGTTAATCCTTTAAAGGGTTTTAAAGATATTGCGTTTACCACATCTGAACAGAGGAACAACCTTAACATATATTGCCTCTAGCCTTGACTGTAACCTTAGTAGAGGCATAAAAATGAATAAATAATAGATTAGTTTTTGACGTGTATGGCTGGTGTATATCGTAATATAAACAGTGTAATATATACTCCTCAAAAAAGTTTGGAAACATTATTTCAGTTGATCATTTCTCTCCCTTAACTATACCAATTAGTATTGTATTTTATATAGTTGGAAAGCCTGATTAGTCACTTTTACAAGGGGGTACTACTTGTGAGGATCATGCATTTGGCAAATGAGAAACAGTAAAATGTGTGGGTAGCACTCCACAAAAAATGGCAAAAAATGCAACTGGAAGCTGGTGTTTGGTAGCAGCATTATTTAGTGTCAGCCTTCGTACCATTTCCAAACTTAAGTTCCATGAGACTGGCAAAGTCAAAGACAGACAGTGAAGTAGGCATCCCAGGAAGACAACACCCCAAGAAGACCTGTTCCTTACCCTTGCTTCACTAAGGAAACACAGGCTTCCTTCCAGAGGAAGAGGGGACTTTGGCACATATTTGGGGGGCTCTGTCCAGACAATCAGCTGTGTTGCTTATTCCATGAAGGCATGATACTTACAAGCTGTATCTTGTTGTAAAGGTGACTAATCAGGCTTTACAGGGATATAAAATACAGAACCAATTGGTATTATTAAATGGGAGAAATAATCTATCGAAATAACCTTTCCAAACCTTTTTTTGAAGAGTATGCATGATTTTAAACAACTTGATATGGAAGCATTCTGTTACATATAAAAGAGGATTCAAGAGGAAACATTAGAAATTTTCCAACAATGTTTTCACTAGCAGCCGTCAGTCATGTCTGGGCGCACATATGGGTACCCACACCCTCACACATTTTTGAGCTGTCATTCAACCGTCTGCTTTCCAACTTCAAACCAGAGCTGCTGCAAAGCGATGCTTCAATGCTTATGTGTTTCTCCAACATCCAACTGAAATGTAGGCTTCAGTCAAGCTGGCACAGGCAAACGGGCCATCCTCCATGGGACTTTAAAATAAAAACAGTGCAGAAACGTTGCGCCAAAGTGGGGAAGGAGTTATTTTTACGCCTGCCATTTTTCCAGTTCACTGTCAGTGGTTTTGGTGGTTTCCTGATTGGCAGCCTGCAGAGCTTTTTGTTTGGCCAACCCGTAGCAGATGTCCCTTGAACATGCCACCCATTTCTCTCTCCCCCCTTAGCTCTCTTTCTTGCTATCTTTATGTGTCCGTCAGTCTGTCTCTCTCCCCTCCCTCTTTATCTCTACTTTTCAGTAACTGCAGTAGCCAGGGGACACACTTAGTGAGAATCTGCAGGCATTTGAAACAGCCTGAATATGTGCCCTTACAAAACTATTTACATAGTTGTGAATACAAAGGGCACGCAAGCAGCGTGGTACATTCCACCAAAGAAAAAGCAAAACCAAAGATTTTACTCTGCAGTTAACCAAACAAGGATTAAAAAGTGGTCTTTTAATTCTAACAGTTTCATTTTACTACCAGTTTTTTCGGCCAAGTTGGGCTAAAGAGCTATCATCTTGAGCCTCTATGGGTGGAAATGGTTTTGATCTTGCCATCTGCCAATTTTTTAAATTTGATAAATTCTTTAAAATGAATTTTACTGAAAGAAGACACTTAATATTTGATACCTAAAGACTGCTTTACCCTTCTGCATTAAATGTATGTCTTGGCATATGCCAGAGGTTGTATAAGTCCTGCTTGTTTGTACATGGCTTCTTGCATTCACAACATTTCCAGTGTTGCACCCAATTAAGCAGGTGTACATTCTACCTCCTCTGATTTTTAAATTCTTAAATTTTTGCAATAAATGCAGTATCCTATTAATCTAACACAAGATAAGCTGTTAAAAATATTTCACTAGTCCATCTGGGAAACAGCCTAAAGCAAGTCGTCAGAATAGGGCACCCATTCAAAAGCATATCTCGCAGGTTATTGGACGATTATTCCACCAGTCACATTCATTATGAGCCAATCAGATAATGTAGTAGGCAGGCATGATGGGAGTGGAACGAAAATATCATTTCTATTGAGAAGTGCTCTCAGTGTAAATTGTTTTTCATTTAATAAAGAAATGCGATCCAGATCTTATAAAACTGCTACTGAAGCTGTTAGCATCTATGCTAATCTCTGTACGAGTTATTACTTCTTGCTATTGTCTTGCTAATAACCCTTACCTCCTCCTGCTCTAAAGGAATCTGGTTACGCTGATAAAGAAATTGTCATTTTAAAACACGTGGAATTGAAAGATATAGAAATTTTGACAGATTAAATATGAAGAGTTGATGCCAGTATTAAAAAAATTAAGATAGAATCAGAACAATTTGTCGCCAATGTTTGGTGTATTGAATATCCATTTTGTTGCCCGATATAACATAAGAACCAATATGATTTGATTTTTAAAATTATATTATTTTCCCCCATTAAACTAGATAAATAGGCCTAGCATCTATTCTTTGAATCACTATCAACATAAACCAGGACATTATTAAACAATGTAGTCTTAGCCCTCATTTGAAAATCCACCAGCACATCTTGAAAATATAGAAGTCCCAGACTTAAGAAGAAATCTCATGAATTCTGATGATTTGCAATCAGAAGTCTCAAGCACCATCAAACCTGATCAGCATTTCTTTCATTTTTTCTTTTTTCCTCTTCAAAAGGAGGAAGTCCCACCACCCCCCCCCACCCCCCCACCCCCAGTGCAACTCTTTGCCAATATGCTGAGCCAGTGGAAAATCCAATGTCCGTTCAAGAAACAAAGCTGTGCAGAGAGATCGTTGACCAAAGGAAGCAATATTCATACAGCCCGTCCTCACTGATAGGGCCCTCGTTTGGTTGTGCAAGCTGACTTATGAGACATCTTCACATTATTTTCCACTTGAGAGGCGCATGATCTCCATCGGCTTTTCCACCGCGGTCGCATGTTTGTTTGAAAAGCTGTTTGGGAAATGGCTGATAATCTCTCTGTGGATTTTATGATTTATTTTTTCCATGCATCCTCCCCATCCTCCCCTTTTCCATTGTGCTTTGTAACGTCTTGATCAGCTCGCAGCAGCCCTCGCTATCTCAGAGTGTGATAAGATGCCAAGTTTGCGACCAAGTTCCTCTCTTGCAGCAGACACTTCACGCCTTTGTGAGACACTTTTCCACCAAACCTGCAATTATTTGTCAGGCTATCTTGTCTGGTGCTGTGTGTGGATATCTAGCACTGTAATTACAGCTCTAAAACAGCAGCTATCTTGTTAATTCTCAAATGTAACAGCACATTTGCCTAAGTTTTCTTTAACAGCAACAACTTCCTCTGTGAGAGTTTGTGAAAAAGTTTATAAAGCAGCTCAGTTTTGAGTGAGTGAGTCTAAAAAGTGCAAAAGTTACCCTGCAGGCAACTTCCTCTTCTTATTTTGGCATGTCTCATCATTAATGCTTACTCAGACAAGCACGAATGACACATTAGCATGCGCAAAGGCTAATGACACTTGACATTTACTGTAGTTCACAAGATGCTCCGAAGCATATGGCAAATTTCCACCCAGCAAGTCAACAACAAGGCTCAGACAACAGCTGCAGGGAGAATGATTGGTCTGATAAATTCAGAGACTCAATTGTTTCTTGCCATTTTCTTCTGAATCACAAGGGATGAAGAAGTCACCATTTCCATCAAGGAGTCAAAAAGACATATTGTAATGTGGATACAGCTAAATGGTCTCTTTGCTGTCTCTGCTCTACGGCCCCTGAGTGTTTAAATGGATTTGAGCAGAGATTAAGTAGTTTCAACTGAACAAACAGGGCTGTGGTGACACAAGGCGGGATTCCAATTAATTCTCTGGCATATTTAGATAAAGAATAGAAGCTGCAAACATCAGGCGCTTACTGGTAATATGTTGCCTAGGAAAATCAATGAGCTATTCATGGAGAGCTTTCATTCTCCCTGGAACGAATCCATTTAATCCATCCATAATATATTGTTGAAATATGTGTTTTTGTATAGGTGTGCTGGCTTGAATACATGCTACCAGAAATTTGGGCCACATGAACAAATATCAGATTGAGCCCTATCCCCAACTAGCTCCACACAGTTCAAACCAGCATTCATGAATGAATATTGCGATATATATATTTTTAATTCACTACTTAAAATGACTACAGCCAAGTTATTTAGTTTAAAGATACAAATAAGCTTTGAACAGCAGAAAAACACCCTTCAGCTAAAATGAGGGAATAAATGGTGAATAAAAGTAAGAACTATGCAAAATTTTCTGACAGTGGACCATTTACAATGTTTTTATTTTTTTTATAATCAGTGCTATGATAAAAAAAAGAAAAACCTTTACTCTATTACCTGTTTTTTTCTGAAGACATTTTAGCATGCTGGTAAAAACAAATAACTATATCCCCTGATAAATGTCTTTTAAAAATGTCATGTTTTTGTCTATAAATGCTTTTTTATGGGAGTTAAAAGGTAAACAATAAATATTATACATAACAGTTATTAGATAGTTATGTTAAAAATACTGATAAAATGATTGTTTCTAGGGGCCCTTAGAGTCTTCCTAACTTTCCCGCTTTTACGGCCCCCCCATAACAGATGTTTGTGTGACTTTTGTTGTTTTAGAATCTACCAGTTATTAACTCATGTAATAGTTTATTATACTCAGAGGGTTCACTTTTGTTTACAGTGACATTAAATCAGTACCGAATCACAATCTTGCGCAACAGCTGGATCTGCCTGATTCAATATCCACAATTAGAGGCATCCATCTTGCCAAACTCCACTCCACAAAGATAGTGGGTGTCCCAGAGCAGCACAGACCAATCAGCGTTCACTTTCGCAGGAAGAGGTGCTGAAGACGACAGCAAGAAGAGACTGCTCATATAGAGATTAGCATAAATGCTAACAGCTTCAGTAGCAGTTTTCTCAGATCTGGACTGCATTTCTTTACTAAGTGATAAACAAACAACACTATAGGCACTTATCACTATGGGATATTTTCGCCTCGCTGATGACATGTTTTGGCAATAGTTTGTTCTACAAAGTGGCTCACATTTTGTATTTTACACCGCGGCAGTAGTGCTCGCCTATACATTATCTCATTTGGTCCAAAATTAAAATGGCTGATGGAATGGCTGTCCAATATGCTTTTGACCGTTTCTGCCCATTCCCAAACACTTTCTACTGGCTCTTGCCTTGGTGGACTTGTGAAACATATTGAAAGGTCCAACTGGAATGTCAGGTAAACATGTTTCATCCATCCATTATCTTTATCTCTTTGGTGGTTGTGGGGAGCTGGAGCTGACATCAGATGAGAGGCAGGGTGCACCCTGGACTGGTCGCCAGACTATTTCAGGGCTAACGTGGAGACGGACAACCAATCACGCACACACACTCACCAAAGGGCAATTTATAGTCACCGGTTAAGCTTAAACAAACAGCCTGCTTTTGGTCTGTGAGAAGAAACCAGAGAATTTAGAGAAAACCCACGCATGCAAGGGGAGAGCATGTAAACTCCACACAGGAATGCCTCTGCTGGCTTGGGGAACTTGAACTGACAACCTTGTTGCTGTAAGATATGAGCACTAACCTGCTAACACAATATATGCCTTAACTGTTTTTTGGTTTGCCAAATGATGACACATGATTTATGACTATTTTACTCTTTTTTTGATCAAAGTTGAAACAAGATAACCAACACTTTTTGTAGTTGATTGCCATATGCTGACACAAGATATATAATTCACACTTTTTTTGGTGTCTTTTTTGCCAAATGGGAATACAGGATAGATATATATATACCTTAAATATATATATAAATATTGTGTATCCCTATTTAGCTAAAAAAATTTCACATGATTTCTACTCTGTATCGGCCAGGCCTATTTCTTGTGCTTTTGCGTGAAGAGTATCTGCATTAACAGCTCTGTTTCAACCCGTTATTCAAGCAGGACAGTAGCATCAACAAACCCTTCTAATCTAACACGTCATTGGGCGGCCATGATTACTGTAATCCTGACGTCCACAGGAGTGCAAACATTAGTTTACGTCTGCTGCAGGAATCCACAATTATATGATTAACACCGGCGCTCCTGCTGACGGGCAAAACAGGCACATGAATTACACCTATGATGCAGGTAGTGGAGGATCTGAAGTGACCCTGTGAGGCAGCCACAGGCACAAAGCCCCCCTTGTGCGAGAGAGAGCAAAGTGGTGGCCGGTAAGGAGGGGTCGAACATGGCTGAGCTTCTTGAGCATGTTTGTGTTTCCAACCAGCCCTGGAATTTACTGCAGGCACTGGCGAGGGCAGCCGCGGAGAGGTGAACGGCCTCCGGGATAAAGGCTGGGGTTGTTGAGGAAAAAGGAGGAAAAAAAAAGGAAGAGAAAGACAGACAAGGAGTTATTGTAAAGAAAAAAGTCAAAGAGTCAGCACATGGAAGCAAAAGGGGTCAGACAAAAGCAGAGTGTGAGCAAAGGGCGTGTTTGTGTGTGCGTAAAAAGGGTAGGAGACAGTGGTCTTACTCAGCCCTGAGCCAGCAGCAGTGAGATTATCTGGCCAAGTTTCCACTCACAAACAATAATTCACCTCAAGTGCCCATTGAGGCTACACTATGTCGGGACATGGACCCACCCAGCCCAGTGTGAGGGTGTGGGGACGGGAGTCTTGATGGTATGCATTTAATGTATAAACTTGTACATATGAGGCCATAGAAGGATGTAAGAAGGGGTGCTGAGGGTAAATGTGGTCCCCTTGGAAAGTTACCATATTAGGCCCCACAACCACAACCCAGACAGCCCAGCACAAGCACTACATCACACAACATCATATCTAATCTGCTTTAATAACTATGACTTTGTGTGAACACTTCACTAACCTCATCAATTTGTTATCACTCTGACATATTAAATTTTATCCATTAAACCACAAGAGCCTGACTCTTAAGAGGTCTACTGAATTTTGCTTTCACACCCAAAATTCATTAGGCTTGGTTTGGTTCAGGGGTGAAGTTGCAACACATTTTTTTTTCACTTGCACTAACAGAGTTTTACTTCACCCTTGAAATGACATGGAGAAAATCTGCTGGTTACTATTGGTGCTTTCCACTAAAACTAGCGGGTAAACGCAGGTTTTTCAAGCGCAGGTAAACCAGCTAACAATCGGCAAGTGACTCCTTTCCCATTGCCAGCAGACCCGGGTTTAATCGCCAGCAGATGAGCTGCGAGGGTGTTTTTTTTCCCTCTGGTGCGTGCTGATGTCATCACGTTGATGACATCATAAGCGCTGTAAAACACGGCCAGGTAAACAATGGAAATGAGCATGGAAGCAATGGACACGGTGGTCGACTATTTTCCATACTTCGTACTTTTGTCCCTCTTTAAAAATATACAAACTTAACGCAGACCGAACGAAAACCCATGTCGCTTGCAGCATCTGTCGATGTGGGCCTGAATGCTGATTAGATATCCTTTCCCACTGCTGACAGGAGCTGATTGTTAGCGTATTTCATCAGGTTTTTTGGCCAGTGGGAAAGGGGGATATTGGTGTTTCTGCCATTTATTGTATCTGTTCAACTTGCCTTGATTCTGCACGGTTCGGATACCTGCTCCATTTTCCATTTCTATATAAACTGCATCGGTACCTCTTTAAGGTAGGCGGGACAGTCAAACTGCAGTGGCATCCTCACAAACATAAAGAAGGAAACAAAGGCAATAGAGCTGCTGGTCCCTTTGTGGCTTTTTGCTACTGTAGAAGATGAACTTTGTTCAAAAGAAAGTTACAAACAGCAAAACAACATGCTATGAAGCAGAGGGGAATTTGGGGGAGCCAAACAGCATTCTGACATTGACACCATTTCTGCATCATTACCCCCGACTCATTATGATTCTCACAGAACTCATAGTTTAAAGAATAACATCTATAATAACAAACAAAACAATGCACCATAAGGACATTTTTAACTTTAATATCTTTATCACGCATAGAACAGTTTTTCTAATAATTTCTTTCTTAAATTATGATCTTTTAACCACATTACAGATTTCATATCCCTCAGAATATAGTCAAGAAATAGAAGTCTTGTTACACTCTTTTCCGGCTATTTTGGTATGTTATATGTTGTTGCTTACGTTGGAATATATCTTCACATATGCCAAAAAAATACCCTTTTTAAGAACATTGTTTTTACATTACATGTCTAAATCATTACAATCATTTTAAAAGTTTAATAGAGCATTAATGAATGCCTAACAACAAACTAGTTTCAGTGTGATCTAAACTACAATTCCATTAGTTAGGGTTAGAAACAAAAAAGTTTCTGAATGTGACTTTATTTGTAATAGGATTAGGGTAAAGGGGTTGGGGTTAGAATTAGCTTTCTTTTAGAACAGTATGTTTGTAATCTAATATGGAAAGAGACAAACAAATGTTTAGTCTTTTTTAGGGCCCCTGTCAGTCACAGGACCTTTCAATCACTCTAAGTTTTCCATCCCATGCGGCACTTCTGAGTGTAAGTAGTGCTCTGGAGGGGGGTCTCACCACAACCCTTTTGGACGTGTTTTCCGTGGTCTGTTTTCCGTTGATATCTTCAGTATTTACACTGGGCTTGGCTGGTGGTTGAAGCTGGAAAGTGTATTTTCACTCAGGCCAGTGAACATTTACATGTCATAAAAATGTAGGGCGTATAAATAGTCTTGATTCAATTACCACCGAAGCAGAGAAACCACCTGAGATTCCACATTTAGACGCAGTGCAGTGCTAATGGAAAACACAGGATGAAAACAAACATTAAGTGGAATCAAATGCTATCTTTGTGTTTTAAGCTCCAAAACAAGTCGATGAAAAAAAGTAGCCCTTTGGACATGATTTACAGCCACAGTAGGGGCTAGTTAGCCTCCTGGCAGAGGTGACTTTGGGTAAATCAGAGGCAACAGGCAGTAATTAAGAATCGCTTTCACTGTGTTTAGTTGTTCAGTTAGGCGTGCAGCCCATCAGTCCTCTAAATCAGCTGCTCTCTTCCCCCTGAAAGTCTGAGCAAAACGCCACCCGGGACATGGCAAAACAATTATTGGCGACTTAATTACAGAGCAATATCAGGATTATTTTTGCTTTGCCCACAGAATGTGCATAGAGAGAGGGGAAGAAGAGGAAAAAGCGCTTTACAGCTGCAGAAATTTCCAAAGCAGAGTGGCATAGTCTAGGCACAGATGGGGCACGGATCCAATGGGAACTCGGTGCCCTTTACACCCCATTTCTTCCCTTTCGCATGGGGGCTTTTCCCCAGGGAGGGAAGAAAGGCAGAGGGAAGGATGAGAGGAAGGATTACAGGCTAGGTCCTATGATTCTTGGGGCAAAAAAGAAGCTAAGAGCACATGTTGAAACACACACACAAGCGTCACAAATACACACAGATACACACCTTACCCTGTGGTCCTGGTTCACGTCCTTGATCGTCCTATCAAGGCGAGAGAACATGTGAACATATGTGTTAGTGGATGAGACAGACCGTGGAGAGAGGGGAAAGTGAGTCATGGAGAAGGACATAAATCAACTTTATCTTCACAAGAACACAATAAAATATATACAGTACATGTAATATATTGTTCTGATCCGTTGAACCATGAACAATTTGAGGCAGCAGTCGAAGCATTTCCAACAAAGTTAACTAACATAACCCTTAAGGCATCCAGCAGCAACATTATGTTGGTGTCCCCATCTGTTAATCCACTTTGCTTTATGGTGCTACAGAAGTGCAAAAGAGCAAGGCACAGCAGAGCTCCACATACATACACTGCTGATTTCCCCTGCTGCCTCTTTTGATCCTGTTTTTTCATCTATCACTACCTTGACAGTCGGTACAGAGGAGGGATCACTTCATCCCTCTTTACACTTTTGTGACATCTATGGTGAAAACAAAAGCTCACAATGGCATAACTATTCAGCACGGACAGTAGTACCATATCCTGTAATCACTTTGGATAAGAAGTGAAGGGTTGGCAGTTGAAGTCTCACTCAGAAAATGTGTAACAATCACCTTGCAGCTAGAAAAGTGGCAGTTCATTGTCTTGAGCAAGACAAAAATGCTGCGTTCCATTTACATTGGAACTGGGAAGAGGGAAGTGGGAAAAGGGTCATCTCCAAGTTATCAGCGTTCCAGTTACAAAGTCCAAAAAAACGCGCCGATCTACCAGGCTATTGTTAGCTGTTGTGTTAGCAGCTGTTAGCACGCCCTGCGTTGTAGTTCACAAATACCACATGAAGAATGCAAATAACACTATGACAGCATTTCCATAAATATAAGTTGAACAATACTATGTATACGGCTGGTTAGTACGACAAACACTAGCCAGAAGTGCTAATAAACGGAATATTACTTATTATACTTATTATATAAAGCTTAATTACTGTTCACACTGGGGGCAGCCATCTTCGACTGTCAACTCAGGGGTGGTGAGGATCCCCCGAGTTCCCAGTTGGAAATTCCGACCTCGGGGGGCGTTCCAGTTGAAAGTTCCCACTCAGAACTTGGAAATCCCAGTATAACTGGAGTGCACCATAAACCCCCTCCTGCTAACACTATGACATCCCTCTATCTGTGTGCGGCCCCAGGATACTTTTTGCATGGGCAAGTACTTCAGAATATGTGTGTAGCATTGGAAACAAGGAGATAAGTTTGGTGTATAAATTTAACTAATGGACGTGCAAACTGGTGACTTTGAGTTTGGTATCATGGATGACTTTGTCTGTGGATGTGTTTGTGTTAGCTTTGTTTCTATGGCTGTATTTTCTCACATATAAACTAGTGATAAGTATTTTTTGATGCAAATTAAAAACACTTCACAACAAAGCAATACATCCTCTTTTTTGCTGGTGCCTTGACTACAATGTCTATCAGCACAATTGGCCACAAGTCATCAGTTAAGGCAACACACAGTTCATGACCAACACATTTCAGCACTCAGCCTTCAGCAGTGTCATGACTTCAAGTTGCCTTGACCTGAATAAAATTTTTTTGCAAAAGTCTGTTTGTTTTTCCTCTCTTGCCTTCAGCCTGTAGTTGTGACAATAAATCTGGTTTTATCTACTACAATATCATGACTAAGCTTATTGTTCTGTTAGCTTGAAGCTACATTGGGAGAACGACCAACACTGAGAGAAGTAAGCAAACTTTTTGAACAATTATTATTGTATGAAGCTGAAGTGAAACTTTATTCTCATAGGCCCTCATAGAGAAGAGGACATGGAATGTTAAGTTTAGCTTTACTCCCGACTTACACAAATCTAGGACCGTACAGCCTTTTTAAAGGGAAAAAAAAATCTCATCGTAGATACAAAGAGATGAATTACACAACAAAAAATAAAAATAGTCAACATTACACAAACAAAGTGAGGTAACATTTGAAGCTTTTAGCTAACAATTCAAATTTAAATAATGCTCTATGACATAGAGGTTATCAAAAATAGGGAGGAAGATCTTTAATATGTTAGCAACAATAAAACACGACACAAAGACAAGATTAAAGGATTTGAAGATCTCACCAGTCTTTTCCATTTTAATATAACCAACCATACCAATGTGACATCGAGTAGATGTTGGTAAAACTTAACCCTGCTTGGTTAGCTAGCTATGATTGACCTCCTGTGATTAAAGATTATGCCCCCTCATTATCATCATCATCATCATCATTACCCCAAGCACACCCCTCACCCCGATTTAGAGTGAGAGAGAGGCAGATCCTGCCTGATCCCAGCATAGCAGATGGATATGTCAGATATGCCTGCTTGGGCTTACGGAGATGCTTAGTGGTAAATGTAATGACCTGTGTGCATGTGTGTGCGTGCGTGTGTGTGCAAACCCCTCAATCCACTGTTCCAATTACCCCCGGGTCTGTCTGGGGAAAACTCAGTCACTCAGCTGTTACGGAAAGGCAGGAAAGACCCAGTTTTAACTTAGGTTCTCCAGTCTAGACAGAAGGGACTTTCATTGTACAGAAACAGAAGGGCTAAACTACATTTTATTTTTGTATTTATGAGAAGAGGTGGATAATGATAGTACAAACGTGTCGTCCCCATCATGTGTTACATAGGCAGTGAAAGAACAGTTACGGGAAAGAACGAAGGGCTGTCTTGATTTTTGTGGTAATATGGCTAATAGAAATCTTGTGGGCAAGGGATGAACATGAGGGTAAAAGACCTTGTCCATCGAAGTCCAAAATCAAAACATTTTATCCACGAGTCAGAGTAAGGTCACATTGACACTCAAAGTTTGTGGACTTGGTTCAGTTACAATATTGCACTTTGTAATGCAGTCCAAAGTCTGTCAAATGATGTGTAACATGGCCACTTGTCAACAGTTGGGGCTGTAACTGCAGTCATTCCTTCCTACTGTTGCACTATGACCCGGAAATACAAAACCGGCTTCGGGTAATAACATTGTATAGCTCAAAGCAGTTCTGAGGCATGCTGTGCCTAACAATAAAGACAAAGCAGCATTTAGGTTGTGTCACTCGTATGCAAGGTGGCACCTGCATATTCACCTGAGTGATGTGCAACTATATTCTGCATGGATTAAGAGGTCAGAGGCTGTCGATGTTAGAAATGCTTAAGTTGGCTGCATGGTGCTTGATATTAAAGTAGGTACTAAATGCTACATTATCTTACTTACTGTTGTGATATACAGAAAAAATCAAGCCACAACTCACGACTTTCTTGTTCAATTGCCTTGTTTGGTCCAAACCAAACACTAGTTAGCATAGAAGTTAACCAAGACCACCTGTTTTCAGGTGGATTATAGTTCAGATTTTTGGTCCACAACAGAGTTTATGTGAGTTTTCACACCAAACCAGAGATCTGCTGATTAAGACCAGTTTTGTTAGGTGTGGAAATGCCCAAAGTGTGTGAAGGTGGAAAAAAGTCTTGCAAAGTTTTGTTGAGATAACTTGTTCACAAGCAAGAGATGAACATGAGGCCTAATGGCATGCATCTCTATAGTATAAAGTCTTCTGATTTTATTCTTGAGTTACTGTGGACATAGAGATCATGATCTCAATGGGAAATTACCTGGTTAAATAAAGGTTAAAAAAACGGTGGACATTTGTAGAAAATTGTACAAAAATACCTCAAAGCATTCTTGAGAGATGGACACAAAAAAGCGATGACCTCCAAAGCCTAATCTGTTCATCCTTGAGTAATAGTGAACATTTGGGCCAAGTTTGGGAATGTCTTCTAGATATAAGGGATGGCCATGAGGTTCTGTGTTATTGTTCTTGGACCTGTGAAGTCCAAAATCCAGCCATTTTAGCTATCAGTATGGGTAGACATTTGTGAAAATCAGTCCCTACAGATATTCTGTTCACAAGAACTGGACGGACATGAATAGCATAATCCTGACAACAAGTCTGCGATGTCTGACAACCATCCATACCTTGTATTTACTCTGTTTGCTGTGATAGCAAACAAAACTGCTTTGACCTTGATATGTTCATTTCTTCCAGTCTTTTGAAGCAAACACAATTTATCTGTTGTCACAAGAAAAAGAGTAAAACACAATGCATGCATGCCTGACGTCTTGGGGCCTTTAGAACAATGATCTTTAAAAATGTTTGTTCCATCCTGTCTTTTTGTTCAATCATATGTCCTGTTTCATCTAAGATCCAAATTTATTACATTTTAATATATGAACACTTTTTGAAATTCAGTTCGTGAGTTATCATTTTTGAGGAGTCGGTGGGTCCTGAGGACAGACAAGTTAAGAACCACTCATTAAAATTACTTTTAAAGCTAAGCACAAACAAACTAGAGGAATCTACGTGCATGGAGTTTCCTTAAAAATTGATCACACCCTCGCTGACCCAATTTACTGCAACTGAAGAGGTAGGTTTAGTTTCCTTAGGTGTGAAGTGAACACTGTGCTCTGCCTTTGAATTACACAACAAGCCGTGAGCTCAAAAAAGCAGCGGTTCAGCTCCTCTGAGTCATGATACATGTGATGCCTTAAAATCTGTTGCAAATGGACTTTTACAGTTTTCCCTTTGTTGTTTGGTAATTTTAAATTTTCTGGGGGTTTTCTTGGTACTAATGATCTTTTCAGCATGTGGTGATCAGGTTGGTTAAGTACTTCTTTTATGATTGTACCGAGAAACATCAATTGCATGTCAAATTTTGAACCTTTCCTACCTCTGAGATGTTGGAGATTTGTCTCGTATGAGATATTTCTGCTGTTAAGTGGTAACATTTGGGATGAACATGATGACCTTTGTAGTATAAAATCTCATCAGTTTTTTCTTGAGTCATTTATAGAGCACTGGAAGAAATTCCTCCAAGTTTCCTCAACATAACACATTTGATGGTACAGGATGAACATGCGACTCCATGACTTTGACCTTTAAAGAGCTGGCATCCCTTCAAAGTTTCTGCACAATCTCTCAATGGAATACCACATTCACAAGAAAGGATAAACATCAGGCCTTCAGCGTTTCCCACTAAAACCGAACTACTTCATTCTTCAGTCACTGTCCTCATTTGAGCAAATTTCACAAAAAACCCTCAAAATACCCCGAATGATCAAGAGGAACCTCCATCTTCAAAGTTCAAATCAAATCAGTGTCCACCCTTTGGCGTCAAGACTGGACAAATTCTTCTTGGTATGCTTGCACACAGTTTTTGAAGGACCTCTACAGGTAGGTTTTTCCAAACATCTTGGACTAAGCACACGTTTTGTGTGGACGTAGGCTTGCTCTAATCCTTTTGCCTCCTCATAGAATCCCAGGGAAACTCATTGAAGTTAAGATCATGGCTTTGTGGGGGCACCTCCAGTACTCCTTGTTCTTGTCGTTGAAGGTAGTTTTTCATGACTTTCGTTGTATGTTTTGGCTCACTGTCCCTCTGCAGGATAAATTAAGGACCAGTAAAATGACTCCTGATGGGACTGCATGATGGATAAGTATCTACCCCTTTTTCCCAGCATTGTGGACACCATTAATCCTGACCGAATCCCTATTTGCAGAAATTCAGCCCCAGACTTGACAGAAACCTCCACCATGCTTCACTGTTGCCTGCAGACATTCATTACTGTACTGCTCTCTAGCTCTTCATTGAACAAACTGCCTTCAGCTACAGACAAATATTTAATGTTTTGACTCATCAGGCCGGAGCATCTGCTACTATTTTTCTGCACCCCAGTTGTCATGCATAGTTGAGTCTCCTGGCCTTGTTTCCACATTGGAGGAGCTTTTGGGCCAAAGTTCTTCCATGACAACCACATCTGACCTAATCCTTACCCTTACCCTGACCATCTTGGTGATTAGTGTGTGTACCCAGATCCCACTTGCTGAGCTGATGGCACTGCAAGACATCTTCTGAGTTTTTTTTTTACATTGTCAGAATACCAATACAGTACCATAAGATCCTTAGACACTTACTTTTGTACGTATTATTTTTCACTCTCATGTCAATACAGGATAAAACAATTCTAAAAGAAAGAGTAAAAGTAGAACAATGAGTTAAAAGTAGTAAGAAAGAAAAATGACACAAAGTAATAAAATGAAATTAGGAAGGGGAAATAATTCATCCATACCTCATAAGGACACCCTCTGATTTGAAAGACAGTAAGTATGATGCATCTTTGCCTGTTTGTGCTTCAAAAGACTGGAATCTTTACCTGCTTCATGAGAGGGACCTTGTTGATGTATAACTACCTTGTGTCTTGTTGCTGAGCTCAGTCTTACCATAGTGTGCGACCTATGACAAGCAACTGCCTTCCACATCCTTACCTTGGTGGCAGAGTTTGGCTGTTCCTCACTCAAAATTAAGTACACAACTTGTACACAACTGTTTCTGTGTTTCAACCCACATAAAAATGAAGATAGTAAAACCTGCTTGGTACAATTGCTTGATCATAGCGTGACTATAATCCAACAAAATCCCTGATTTTGTTCAAGAGTTCTTTTAAGTGCTGATGCTGGTTTAGCGTGCTCACACCAAGACAGTTATGTTCTTCCTGGCATTTCTGCATTTGTTTGTTTGTCTGGATAAGTTCGATAAGTTCTCAAACAATTTTGATGACATTTTCAGGAACTTTTCAAAGGATGCATTGCGGGATACCTAGGTTTTCAATGGAATTTGATGACATTTTCAGGGAATGTTGATCAAGGCACAAGAAAGAAGTGGTTAGATTTGACTGGTTATCCAATTACATATATGGATACAGATTTTGTTTAAGTGATCCCATAAAATGGTGTGACAGGGCACTTGCTAATAACTAAAAAATGGACTTTAATGACATTTTCAGGTAACGTTGGTCATGGCACAAGGAAGACATTATCAGTTTCTGGCGGTGATTTAAATACACATGAAGATCCAGGATTTTTATTTTTAACGAATGATTTGTTAACATTGCAAGAGAAGACAGTTTTCCACATTTTTGTTAATAACTCAAAAAGTTGTGAACGGATTTTCATGGAAGTGGAAGGACTTTGATGGTGATCCAACTCCAGATCCAGTAAATTTTCAAAGGAGCTGCTAAAATTGTGGGATATCACAGTTTTCTTCTTTTTTGACTTATAACTTCGCTTTCAATGCCAGAAATGTCTTGGCAGAAGTTTGTGATCTCAGAGCACCCGTAGTTTGATTTAGATTTTTCACCTATTTGCTCACTTTCCATTTTGACAAGTGTTAAATAAACTTTCAAATATTATAATTTTGAAAGTATTCTTACCCAACGGCATTTTTAACACCTGCCTAAAACTTCTGCACAGCATTATACATGATTGTCAAAATCCTCATATTAAACTGCTAAGTTCTGGGTTTATTGCTACTTAAACACCCTCAGTTTGTAAAATCTCCCTCTGAAATATTACCATGAATGCCCCCTCTCCCGTCCCCCAGCCCACTCTCTCCCTCAAAGTCACAACCTTCAGCTGCCATCCAACGGTTAATGGAAACTTTCCTCCCTCTTAGTGTGTCATGTGAAGAGGAAGGCAGGAGTTTTCCAAAGCTCTGTCTGCAGAAAAATACCCTTCCCTTGTTTGATGCATTAGAAAGGAGGACGTTTTCTTTACAGCTCTATTGGTGGGCTTCCTGTTTTGACCTACAGGAGGGAAGGGGATAATGTTCTCTGTTAAAGGAGGACGTGCTTGGGCTCTGAACATGTTCTAGGAAGCCCTTTTTACACCTGTGATGTCAGAGCTACACCTCATTTCACTCATGATCGACACAGTGACACAATTGAAGTCACATTCTCCATCACCATACCTCTTCTTGGTATTTGTTAAATGTCGATCCATTAGCCTTGTCTATGTAAAATTCCACTCGGATCTCCAGTATGTGAGAAACCATAGAAACAGACCGGCCTTTGTTTTTCCAGCTCAGAGAAGTGTCCTGTGAGCTGAACTGAGTAATACTGCTGCGGCAGATGACTGGCCCACTCTCACACATTCAGTGTTGGAGGAGAAGAAGAAGAAGAAGAAGAAGAAGGGAAAAAAGCGGTGAAAATTACATTAATAAAAGGTGTGACATTTTGAAGAGCTGAGGATGATATTTCATTAATTCTCCTTTGTGATAAACTGTTATTGGAGAGGAGCTCATTGTGAGACAGAATCATGAATTTTGATGTTCTGGAGGATAGGTGAAAGACTTAATTTGAAAAAAAAAAAATGTTGAGGGTAAGATGACAGACCGCAAGACTTTCTTGATGTTCAGACCATTTGCTAGTTAATGCCAAGGGTCTCAGTCAATCAACATTTCAAAGACTACAACATGGCAGAAAGAAACCCTTGAAGTTAAAGGAGCTACATCTTGTCTGCTTGGGCCTGTTTAAACCAAACTTCACACCAATTTTTGCTAACCTTGCACAGCAGCTGGATCTGGATTTATTGTCCGTCAATAGACAGGTCAATCTTGCGAAGCTCCAATCTAAAATGACTGGGGGCAGCCCAAAGTGGCACGGTCCAATTAGCATCCTTTACACAGGAAGAGGTGGAAGCAATGAGCAAGAAAACAGTAAGTGACTGCTTGTACAGAGATTAGCATAGATGCTAACAGCTTCAGTAGCAGTTTTATCAGATCTAGACTGCACTTCTTACTGAAAGCATTTCACAATTGAAAGGATATTTTCAATTCACTCCCAACATGTTTTCACAATGGTTTGTTCTACATAGTGCCTTGCAATTTGTACTTTACACCACAGCAGTATTGCCTTCCTACTACATGATCTGATTGGCCCGTAATGAATGAGATTGATGAAACAATGCTCTACCGACCTCCCCAATATGTTTCTGTAAGGTTCTGCCCATTCCCAAACACTTTGTATGGCCTGTTGCCCAGATGAAATAGTAAAATATATTGAATTGTCCATCTGAGGCTCGTCTCCTAGCCACAACAATGTGTGTTTTTCTCCTTCTCGATCCATGATTAACCTGGGTGGATGTTCCTACAACCACTGTCTTCTTCCAGTTCTTGAAAACAAAAAGCTTAATGTCCCAGAAAGCCAGAGATTGAATAACATCCATTTGATCATCCAAAACATCCTTCGAGCCTGCACTTGAAGAGTTTCACCACGATGTCCGGGTGAGGACCCCTCTGTTACTTGCCGAAACTGCCCGGCTTTACTCGTCTTTTTTCCCGGTATGGCTGTGGACCCACTCCTCTTCTTACCCTGGTCTAGTCTATCACTTGTG
Organism: Cetoscarus ocellatus; assembly: GCA_037902135.1. Classification (NCBI taxonomy): domain Eukaryota; kingdom Metazoa; phylum Chordata; class Actinopteri; order Labriformes; family Labridae; genus Cetoscarus; species Cetoscarus ocellatus. Next base: position 305,650 of record JBAMNC010001765.1, on the reverse strand, counting down.
AAGTTCTTCCATGAGGTTTGTCATATTTTCCCTGATGAAAAACATATTAAATCACCGCCAGTTGCCAGCTGGCAGTTATTCTTACTGCCATGGTGTTGGCTGACTTTATCCATACAACAGCCCATGAAAAGTGTTAAATATGAGCTGAGCTTACAGGACGGTTAAAACCCCCCAGTGACTTTGTCACCGTTTCTCCTCTCTGTAGTTCGGTTGCATGACACTAAAATAATGTGTAAAGGAGCGCTGATGCTAACATGCAGCAATGTTTACTTCCTCTTCTGTCAGATAGACTGTCGTGTAATTGCTTCAAGGGAATTTGTGGCAGAAATGGGATATTTAGCTAAACTCAAACTGAAATTCGAGTGTTTTGTGAAATCTGTTAAACTGCACAAATGTCCACTCTGACTCAGCAATCAACTATTGGATTTTTGAGGCAAGGGTTTAAAAGATCAAGGTCACTTCATCCTTTACAGTAAATCTGATCATTTTAAAATGTCAGATCTATCAAACTTAAAACAAATATCCACTCTGAACCAATTATTAAGGGGCAAGACTCATGGGCTTTGAGTCTTAAGTCTGTTCATCCTTAAATTATGCATGTGATATCTCAAGAATGTCAATTTGCTATAATTCTGTACCATACACTTTCAGACTCAAAAATGTAAATTTTGCCATTCTCCATGTTTCAATAGAATTTGACATCCCCTGTAAAAACTAGTAGAGGTTTCCTGATGTCACGTTTAATTTTATGTCCGATAAAACACCCTCTTCACTTTTCATAGCCCCATCCCCAAGGTAAAATTACCACTGTTCTATGATTCTGACACCTTGGCTGTGGTCTTGGCTCAAATATTTATGGCTGCCCTTCTGTTTCTGGTTCCTGTCATCTTGGTATTAAAAAATGAGCTGGTGTGATGATGACGGTGGAGAGAAGTTCTCCACAACTAAATGTTGGCTTCCTTCAAGGATGCTTTCCATGTTTGCTAACAACTATCTTAAACTGACATGGAAGAGAGTGGCAGCACCACTGGCTGCCATGAAACATCAAGTCTTCTACTGATATCCTTGGTTTCAGAGGAAGTATTTTATATGTGGGATCATAACGACAGCTTCAAGCCATTTTACCTCTTCCTTACTCACTGACACTGCTAAATTACTGAAGAAAAAACAGATGTGGCTCTCTTAACAATCAAATTTGCCCACCCCTGTGATACATTATGACATTGTAGTACATATATTAAAAGATGTTGAATAATTCTTTTAAATGTCTATATGTCTCCAAGATGGTAGTGAGAGTCCCAGTTTGGGGAAATGGGCCTTAGCCTCATTAGACCGACCAGACAACACAAATTCTGGTTGGAGCAGTCTGCATGTAGCCTAGTTAGCGTCTACCCTACTTTGAGCTCCAATAGCCCAGTTTCAGAAACACCCAGAAGAGTCAGCCTCTCCATGAGAACAGAGTCAAAATAAGTAATGGCAACTCTGAGCTAACGCCAAAGCTACCCTTGCCTTAAAATAAAGAGGAAAAATTGGGCAGAGAAGTCACAGCCAGAACTCGAAGTATTTCAGGCATCTAATTGACAAGCTTGTTCTTCCAGGATCTTGCTCGAGGACATGCTCTCAGGACATAGAGCTGTTAATGAGGACAGTGTGGTTACATGGAGAGTCTCTGGCAGGATTGGTGACAAAAATATCAGCCTTTTTTTTTCCAGAAGAATTTAGCTGAATGTGTTATAGTATTTCCACTTAACTAACGGCAACTCCAGCTGTTTTTCAAGGTCTGGTTGGCAAAACATTAGCAAGGCGGTTGATGTGCTCCAGGCTGGAACGAAACATGGGTTCTTTCCAGTTTACTTCCCAATGTCAAACAAGTGCCTCTCGAGTGTCAAATGCAGGGGAGGCTGTGACTAAATACATTCCCCAGAGCAGAGGCATCGGGGAACTCCTTGCTATAAAAGGGAAAAAAGACAGTGAGGAGAGTCTGGTTGGAGGCTGCAAGTCATCATCAGTGTTATTATCTAGATCTTTATGTTGCTGCTAGCCGGCACCCTGCCAGTTTTAGTAGATGCTAATAACTATCATTATAGATAGACTGTTTGCTCAAGGTATAAACTTAAGTCTGCTGATGTGGAGATAATCAAGTGATAGGAACACCAAGTGAGATAACACAAATCTAAAGGCCTGTTTTTACTGTTTGGACCCTCTGGTATCATTAAAACATTCTACCATTGAGGCAATTGGCAAAAGCAATGCCCACTTCCCAAAAATATCATGTGGTAATATTTCCTCTCCATTATTTGTTCTGGATTGCAATGTTTTGTAGCATGCCTTCTTAAGCATAAATGCAAGTGTCAGGCAGATAAAGTTCAGTGAAGGGTCAAGAAGAAGGTCCCGGGTGTCACTTGTGAGGCATGAAAGACCTTGGCCTTCGAAGCTCAAAATCCAAGCATATTTAATCCTTGGTTTGGACTAGACATGTGTGCAAAGGTGTTCTTGAGACATCACATTCACAAGCAAGGGACAAACATAAGACTCTAAGACAGTGATGATCAACTGGTAGATCGGGGGCCACATCGGGCCCCCCATAGCCTATCATTTGGTCACAGAGAATTATTAAAGTCAGAGAAAATGTGCAGGAAAAATTTTAGTTGTGTTTTTTTGTTTTTGAATCCCTAAAACAATTAACAAATCTCCCAAAAAAATGTGATTGAAACAATATTATCAGACATGACCTTATGTTTTATATGTCTGACAGAAATCCACCTGTCAGTCAATATTAGATAATATCTAATGATAAAAAATATATATAGATACTGAACTCAGACTCAGCGATGAAAAACATGACAGCCCTAGAAAGAGGTAATCAAAATATTTCAATGCCCCATGTGGTAGGCTGCTGTATGGCTGCTAGGGACTGATCTCACTATTAAAGGCTAAGAGATACATACATTTGGAAAAAATACAAATATTAATGAACAATGTCACTATAATATACTAATATAGCAAATTATTTTCAAATTCTGCCCCCCATAATGTAATTGCCCTTGGACAAATGTAGTTGATGACCCCTGCTCTGAGACCTTGACTTTTGACCCTCAAGCTCTTACGTCTAACTACTTAAAGCTCAAGTCAGAGTAGGCATAAGTACAGATTCAAAAGAAAATCCTTTTAAATCACATTTAAAATATTGCTATCAAAAAGATCATATTCACAAGACAGGACGAACATGAGGCTTTGTGACCTTGTATTTAACCTGTGACATCAAAACTCTGATCAGTTCATCCTTAAGTCGAAAATACTTTTTGTCTAAAGTTTAAAGAAAATATCTGGATGCTTTTTTGAGAAATTGTATTCCCAAGCATGACTGATTATGAGGTCTTGAAACCTTCACCTTTGACCTGTAGCCTCCAAAATTAAATCAGTTCATCCTTCCAGCGATGTTAATAGTTTTGCGAAGCTTGAGAATGATTCCTTAATGTGTTCTTAAGATGTCATGCTTACAAGCAACAGATAATTATGAGGCTCCATGACCTTGACCCAGCCCCCCAAAATCAATTCACTCAACTTTTTGATCCAAGTCAGTATTTGTCCTTTGTCTGAAAAGCTCTCACAAAATAATTTTAAGATATGTTCACAAGCATTGGATGAATATGAATCTCCTTGACCCCAACCTCTGACCAAAACCCAGAGCATTTTTGAGATATCATGTTTACAAGCACTGAATGAATGAGGCCCCAAAACCTTGATCTTGACCAAGCTAAAGCCTGCACTGAGTAGGACGGTCCCCAGGCCACCAGTTGCCAAACCTGTGGTTTGGGGAAGGTCTAGGCTAAGAGAGAACATCCATGGGCTTGGGCTGGAGGTTTTTGGCCAATCTACACTCTAGGTCAGGATTGAGCATCTGGGTACGCATCCATTTGGCCCTGAACAAAGAAAGCTGGAGCTGAAAGTGGTGCAAAACCTCTATCTAATTCAACAATCCAGTCACATTCATGTCTTAGTTTTTTGAAAATTTCAAGAGGTTACAAGTCTGCACACAGTGAACTGCAGACCAAATAGAAAGTATGTACATAGAAAAACACCTTCTCTTACTGCAAAATAAAAGGGAAAAACACTCATTTTTGGACCAAAATGTCAAAAGTGGTACCACAGGGTTCAATATTTGCCATCACATATGTTGCTTGTCTTATTATCCTCCTGTTGAATCACCGCCTTGCGTCATTTCATCCCCCAACTCCCACCATCTCCCCTAGAGGCTGACTGTCCCTGCTCCACGTTAATGTAGGTCACCGCTAACACAGATGAGAAATAAGCTCCAGGGTGGTGGTGGAGGTTTCTGGCAAGGCTGCGGTGGCAATGGCAATGGCAGTCGTGTTAGTGGTGCAAGGGGAGAGCATCGGCTCCAGAGCCATGTGGCATTGTACCTGCTCATCCATAATGAATGAGGGTCAGCAATAATGGATGAGGCTGGTGAGTAACCTGAGGATGCGGTGGGACATGGAGACTTGCTTGGGCCTTAGCCTCCTTTTCCTTCTCCGCCTCCTCCTCCTTCTCCTGTTGTCAGCCAACAAACCTTTCTCAGAGAACAAGGAACATGATGCTCGCCCGGACATGGCGGCACTGAAAACAAACATGGTGGCCAAAGAATAGATCACAATTAGCATTACAGTAAACAAGATAACCAGGGTTACTTTCATGTAGGAATGTTAAAAAAAAAAAAAAAAAAAAACAATGACATGATTCTTTAAGGTTTAATTGGACATTAATTTACACTAAAATACAAGTTAAACGACTTTCAAAGATATTGATTCAAATTGTAAAAAAGTCATAGCTAAGTCTACTGATTCCATGAAGTTTAATTAGCAGGATGCAAAGTCAAGCTAACTGTTTTGCTTGGAGACTAACAGTTTGATTTATTTATTTAACTCACATGGTATGATAGTGCCATTTTCAAAAAAAAACAAAACAAAGCTAAAAGTCTGCTGTAAAAAACTGCTCTGTAGCAATCAACAGAAAAATAAGGTTAGCAGCCAACTGGTTGGCAAAGTGTAGCAACAAGCAGTTGAAGGTCCTATATCCATGAAATGCTAGGTAAAAAAAGAGTTGCAAAAGGGAAAATGTTTCTCAGGTAGTCAAGGAAACAAATAATTTTGTAGTTTTCAAAAACATAATGTATTCCTGAGGTTTCCCCTTTGATTTCAGTTTGGCTGACTGGCAAAAATTAAGAAAAAACCTAGAGCATTCAAAATCTGACTCACTTCATATAACGTAATGTACAGATGCAGCCACTTAAAACTTCCCCATTTTCCCTGATAGGTTCTTGGCTGGTCCCTGACGGGTCTGTGACAAGGCCTGCCCACCCTGACAGTCAAAGGTTAAACTCTTGGCCATAGTTGGGTGAATCTGTGGTGTCAAGTTTGCCCTTAGTTGATCTGGCATCTCATGGAGACATCCTGCAAGTGCATGAATGGGCGTGTTTTCCATGGAATTTATGCATAACCTCAGAGAAGATCACCATGAAAAGACACTATACATATTGCACAATCTTCGGCCACAACTAGTATCGTTTCGGAGTTTGATGGAGGTTGGAACAAATGAATTCTTGAAACGGTTAGGTTTGCAGTGAGGGACTCTGTATCGTCTCCCTTAGGGCAGGAGCTCATATTCCAAGTGAAGAACATGGGATGAAAACAGTTTTCCGGTGGACCAGAGATTGTATCAGCTTTTACACCTCCCCAAATCAGGCAAGCTTTCCCAAAAAGCGAACCAGGTTTTGTTTTATCTGATTAAGCATGTTAGTTGTGAAAGAGAGAAAATAAAAGAGGATCTACCAGGTTTTTTGAACATTTGTAATTGTGAACATAATTTGGCATAAGAACATTTATAGGGTGAAGCTAGCTTAAGCCACCAAACCAGCCAACTAAAACGGCCAAAAGATGGTGAGTAAACAGAGAATGTACTGAAAAAGATGCTGTGAGATGTCACCTTTACATTGTCTGTGCAGGGACGAGGATAGTATCTGAGTATCCTATAGAAGTATCTGACTCAAGCTGTAACTGTGAATTGACTTTACTGTGCACATAAACTGACCTAGTGTCAAGAAAACTTCTATTCCTGGGGCACTGAAAACCTGGTGGCTTGCCTTTGACAGGGGCAACCCAGGTTTAGATTGTCCATCAAGTATGGACATAGAAGCTCAAAGAAGAAATGGCCAATTTAGGAGCTTCCCCTATAGAGCTTGGAAGTCAGAATACATGGCTCCTTGATTTTATAATCTGCCTCCAGTGAGTCTCCATGCTTCAAAGTGCTGAGCTAATTTCCTAGAGTAGCCCTTTAAAGGCAGCTTTTAATTTAGCCAATTCCCTGCTCATAACTTGAATTGGGTGGGATGAATAAGCCCATGATCCCACAGCAAAATATTAACTGTCCATGATGAGATCTCTTGAGTCAGCTGGCCTCCCACAAAGGGAGCAGTGTACCCAAGCAGCTGCCACCGCCTGCAACAGCCCCAACAGTTTAATTCAGTCATCTGAAACTCAATACCATGAGGGTCTGCCCCACCTTACAGTAGCAATCAATGACCGGCACTTTTGACAGGCGACACTGCTGTCTGCTGAGTGGACGGTGACAGATGGGAAACACTGAGGCTCTGTTTTTGTGTGGGAGGGATGGTGTGTGTGTGGGTGAGGGGGGTACGAGTGAACCACACTGACAATGGCGTGCTTAGTCACACACCTGATGGACTGTGAGAGAGAGTGCGTGTCTGTATCCCCACGCAGGCAAAAGTCAGGGTGCTGCAGAGGATGACTGACTCATTCCTGCAGCGAGGGTGGGATCCCGAAAAGGCAGATTGTGCTTCCCTTCTTTTTCATGCTTTCCTAGTGCCTCATTTATTTAATTAGATTCCCCCCTCACTTTTAAGTGGCTGCAGATTGATTTCTAGTGGTACATAAAACACAGAGGCAGTGTCACTTGGGGAGCAGGCCAAGATCCGCCGAACCTCAAGGTGCGAAAGTAAAAAGGATTTCCCACGTACTCTATGTGATTACATGGCAAAGCTTTTGGCTGCAAGTGTGGAGGCACAAATCTGCCAGAAAAATCGATCATGCGCTGGCAGGATAAAACCATGTGAGCGCAGGAATCATGAGTCAGGCGGAGAGAAATAGGTGTTTGTACAGGGTGAGTGTGACTATCGCGGATAATGAGAGATAGATAAGGGGAGAACAAGCGGACGCTTTCACAGCTCGCTAGATAAAAAAAGCGAGCTGTAACAATGGCACAGTCATTCACAAAAACCCTGTGATGTTCAGCCGAGGAAGCTGTGGACGACTGTGGTGACATCTTGGGCAAGGAACTGACACTTACCACGCACAGTTACTTCAACACAATAGGCAAGAGTGTGATGCTTCATGTGATTTTGGAACAATTCTCATATCAGTTTTCTTCTCCAACACCAAGACATGAGTATGGATAAATTCCGCTGTCCCCTCTGATAACACTGTAAATGTAAATACACGTTAGTTTTGTCTAGCATTATATTAGCCAGAAGTAATGACCTGCTGCTTTGTACTGAGACCCAAATATGTTTGGAGACTCAGTAATACCAAATTTCTTGATACTTGATTTCCTGACATCAAATGCTTGAATATTCAATTCCCCAACATCCCGTGTCCAGATGCCAAATTTCCTTGTCCCCATTTTCCTGCAATCCAATTCTATGCTTAATGTTTCCCTGGAACATAATTCCATAACTAGTTCCTTGACACCCAAGTTCCTAATACAACATGACATGACATCCAATTCCACAATGCTAGAATACTCAATGCTCAATTTAGGAATATACACGAACACTATTCCTTGGTAACTCTCCGATGTCTAATTCTCTATACCTATGATACTTATTCCAGAACCCAGTTCTCCAATAATTGGTCCCTGATACCAAAATTTTCAAGCACTATTCACTTTTCACTGGCTGTTTTCATGTAATATTATGTCCAAGAATCAATTCCTTAAACCTATTCTTCAAAACCTGATCTCGTAATTCCCAGTTCTTCGTTACTGAGTTCCCATGATCAGTCCTCCGATACCCAACTCTCAATACCAAATTTCAAATACCTGATTCCTGATGGCCAGTTCCCTAATACCTGATATCCCATACCCATTTCCCCAATACCTAGTTTCTGGTACCAAACTGTCCAATTCTCCAGTACACAATCCCTAATATCTAATTTCCAATACCTGAATATCCAATACTTAAACCTTGATACAACAATCCTGTAGTGCCAGACTCCTGATATTTAATTCTCCAATACCTGTTTACAAACATTCTCCAAATACAATTCCTAAAACCTGTTCTTCAATCTCAAATACCAAGATCTCCAGCGCCCCATTTCCAATAACCAGACCTCAGAAACCCAATTTCCAGTGCCAAATTTTTCAACATTGAGTTCTGATATCCAATTCCATAACCAAATCCCCCAATACGCCATTCCTTATAACCAGTTCTCTAGTACCCAATTCCCTATTTATAATTCTCCAATACCAATTACAACAGCCAATGCCTTAATAACTAATATCCAATATTCAGGTCCAAATACCCAATTCTCCATTACCCAATAACTTATACCCAATATCCCAGTACACAATTCCTTTGGACACTATTTTTCTGATACCAAATTTTCTCATTACAAATCCCCAATCTTACTATATTTTTAAAGATAAATGTCTTAATTTCATTAACTCAAACTGTTTCACAGTGTTATCGAGGCCAATTTCCCAAAACCTGAGTTTTTAAAAGTATGCAGGACCTTGATAATTTATTCCCTAATACACATTTCCCAACAGCAAATTTCTGATACTTAATACATTGTCTGATTCTTTGAAAGTAGATTACCCACTTTACAATTGCTTCAATATGATACCATGAAGCCTAATTCCTCAATACCCAAATATCCAACTCCCTAACATCTGATACTGATACCCAATTTCCAAATATCCTTCATTTCTAATACCCCTACGATACAACTTTTTCCTTGAAGAAGCTTATTGTTTTTTTTTTTAACCAACAACTTTTTTAACTCAGTATATTTGTACTATTTCATGGTGTCATTTTGGACCACTTCCCCTCTACTGGGTTCAAATACTCTGTTCCCTAATATCGGATTCTCTGAACCCCAATACTTGATTCTTAATACTCAATCGCCCATACCAATTACCAATATCAAATTCCTAGCTAACCATCCAAATTCCCAATAACCATTTCTCCAATATCAAAATAAAATCAAGTAATTTTAACAGATACTTGTATCATTATAGAAACATTGCTTTATATGTGTGGCCATGCATGGTTTACTTAGTTAACTGCCAGCAGTGAGATATCAGCCTGGAGTTTGCAGGTACACTCATGTTAAGAGCATTTTTGTAAATCTTCCCAATCTCGGAAGTAGACTGCTGATTCCTTCCTCTGTAAATACACAATTTACATCAGCAACCAGCTGGAGAGTCCCCTTGAACAGAGCTACAGTTGATTCTAATTTGTGAGTTGAGGGCTGACAAAAATTGCAGGGTGATGGCAAAGTTGGAAGCCAAAGTATTATCATCAAATACAGGCATAAAAAAAGTCTTACAGCAGTGTGTTTGCAATCAAAAAAGAAATCTTCTCAGGAAGCTAAGGTTTACATAATCTCTAAGATTTTTCTAAGATTATAAAGTGTTGCTGGTTTACATTCTCTGAACATGAGTGCATTGCAAGCAATTTCACTTGAAGAAATGAGATGGAAGTCAGATAAGTAAGCATTTAGCGATAGGCTGCTACACAAACCATAACACCTAAAAGAGTTTCCTGAGCTTACCTGACCAAGCACAAAACTACCCAAACTGTGGAGGCTTGTGTGTTTGACTGACTACCATGAAGATCTGACTGAACCATAACCAGTTTGCATTTCTTCAGTACCTTCTTAGAGTAAGACAAAAAATTAACTATATAACTAAAAATATCTTAATTTGCCAAAGACATATTAATGTTTTAGAATTATTTTAAATTCTTGCCCCCATAAGGTCTGTCAGGGAAAACTACGGCTCTCTGAAGAATAAGACCCCTGCCCTATGGCATAGCTGTGTGTTTAAAAACCAAAAAGTGTTAACTCAATCTCTTATTGTCTCCATTCTCTTAATTAATTTGGCGCACTCCTCATTGTGTGTGGTCTCAATACAAAACCCTTGATTGGCAAAAGGCTTGTTAGTAAACAAAAGGAATCAACCAACCGCACTATCGCAATAGAGTGGTGCAGGGATGATGTTTTTTGGTCGGCCAACACAGAAGTCAGCATCGCATATTTTCCTTTGACTGCAAATCTACTAAAAGCCTATAAGATTTTCACTGTTTTGAATCATTGCTGATAATAAACTATGTAGTAAACAGAAAGTTATGAAACTTTCATGTTCTTTTTTTTAAGATAATCTTAACAAACTAACCTACGTTTCATGATTTTTTAAGCTTAAATGTAAAACGCTAAAATTAAGCCACCATGGAACTACAAAATGGCAGTTTGACTTAGAAGCAAATACATTATTTCTATTTTTCCTTGTTGTGACCTCTTGTTTGAGAATTTCCTCTTAATTGATTAACCTGATCAAGTAGGTCCTCGTAGCTGTGGCAGTAGTGGGTCCCCTGCCATTTTTGCAGTCCTTGTTCGCAGTTTGTTAACAACCGTCATGTTAAACGCACATTAACGGTTTAAGATTCAAAAGTAGGCAACATCAGATGCATTTTATTATTTCCCACTAATCATCGACATCTTGTGTGTGTGTGTGTTCTCTATGAACCTTTTTTTCAGACATTTATCAAAAAACATTATTCTAAATCCCATATCGTTCCGGGCTTGAGAACCAGGAATGAGGTAAATGCTAACCCACTGTCGCATTTTTGGACTCATTCCTGCACCAATCTCTATGTGAGATCAGTTTCTAACCCTAACTCTCTTGAACAATCACACCTTTCACTTCAAGACTGCAACTCTGAATAATCTCTTCAGGCATTATAATAAACAATAACTCTGTGCATACACAAGCAGCATCATAGTACCTCTAAAAGTATGTTGCATGTTTGTGTGCGCCTCATATCAACTATTCAATCTCCCATGCAATAAACAAATTGTTCACTCCCCACCACAGCACTGCAAGGCCATGAATTCTCACTTCCATTTGACACCCTCAGATTGCACATTCACTGTCATGTCAGCGAAATGATTTCTGTAAACCCATTTCCCAAGACTGGGATGACACATTGTGTCACTGCACCCTGATGGACAAATTGTGTGAGGCACTGTATTAGTTCTTTCCAAGTAAATCACTAAACCACATCATCCACATGGGGCTGTGTAAAGAAATGCTGATGCTAAATGAATTACACATTATCTGAGGGCTCGTGAATTTTTGCTGATGCAGCACATATCTATTTTTTTTTTTCTGCCATGATTCACATTTACACTACGTCTTATTTTTTAACAAGTCTGCAGGTATTTACATGAGATCTATATTTTAATGCAAGCAGAAATTTTGTGGTTTCCTTCAAATACCAACAAATAGTCGCAGTCAGAATCATGTTATGAAAAATGCTTTCAAACTGTGTAATAGATGCAGCACAAGTTGGTTGAAGTGAAATGTGTAAGCGGAGCACACATTGTGCTTTTTGAATGTTTATATCATGTCACAGGAAGTCCTCATGATGAGAGTTTGAGTGATTTTATCTTTTCATCGTTTCCTTGTATTGTGGTGTTAACTGTTGCAGCCTTGACTTGTTCTTTAACCCTTTGACTTACACACTATCAAATACATTTGCAAAAAATTGTTCAGTGAAATTGTGTTCCTGCGTCTTCATTTAGCAACATTTTAGGTTTTATTTATCAGATTACCCAATCAGGAAGCAAATAAGCAGGTTAACCTGCTGGTTGACTTGCCCATTTAAGGTCATTTCTTGGCATGAATGGATTTCTTTCATTTCTGTTACAGAATTTTTAGTTTTTCATAAAACAACACAGAATAGAATTTATTAAAACAACCTTTCGTTTGTTTAACAAATATATTTCTCTATTTTATTTGACTCGCTAGCTTTGAGTAATTGCACGTTTGTGTGTGTGTGAGAGAGATCATTGTCAGGGGGTCTAGAAACGATATGAGAAAAGATTTTCTTCTTACTTGGATGTTTGCTTTTACTTTGAGATTTCTGAGAAGCTGTACAGCACCAAGTCCATTTTGTTTTTTTTTTTCCAGAGTTTTCAGCCAATTAAATTTATGCACAGCAGTGTCACTCAGTGAATATAATCAGTGTTACATATTATTCAGTGAGGATAAACAGCCAAAGATAGGTTTTCAGAGTTTTAAATACATCAATATGGTGACAGAATAGTCAACAAAGCGGTTTCAATGCTAGTCAAAGGGTTAATAATCAGAAAATAAGAGTTTAACATGATTAAATAACATCTTAGAGAACTTTTTAATTTTCCAGTTTGTCAAACCAACTTCTGACACACAAAATAATTTGATACAGTCCTTCAGGACCACAGAGCAACACAATTCAATACTTCATCAGCTTAGACAGACATTTCCTGGTATTTTTACACGAAAATGTATTGACCCTTTTTGGCTTATTGAAAAGTTGCTAGGTAATTTCCAGATAGACAAACTTTCCCCTGGACCAAGTCTTTTCATAAAGTTCCTGTTAGACTGCTACACTGCCCCAGCCAAAGGATATAGCCTGACTCTTAACACAGTACTTTTCCCCATGTGATGTATACCCCTTAAAAATGTTACCTGAGCTTTCATGAATGAGTGCAAACCTGTTTGGGCTGTAGGAGTTCAGTCACCATCAGGTAACTTTGTTCATGCTACAATCAGCTTGCTCTCTGACGAACCTGTGATTGTGATCTACCTTGGCTTACCTTCACTCAGTCATTGACTGCTGAGGTTGTGAATGTATAATTTAAACACTGAAGCGCGGTAATGTTTCAAAATTCAATAAGCCCTCTTAAAGTAAACTTACGCAACCATGCCATGACGAATTACACCATAAGAGTCAAACTGTAGCGCAGCAGTGACACAACAGACACAGACCAAGTAGAGGTCTGTTATATATCTTTAGATCAATGTGATGTTGACTCTTCGTTTCTGTCAAAACTTTTAAGCAAGTCTGGTAAGGCAGAATGGTACGTAATGATCTTAACAAGTTTGACAGGATTTTATATATTTTCAGTCATAATTATACACTCTTCTGTTTCATTGTCTTGATTCTTTCACTAGGGCCAGTTTTATTAAATAAAATAAATATGGTAAATCATGATGCATTTTTACTTATTTGAACTGGGGAAGAGCATGGCGACAGGAGATTTTGTTTAACCTAATAATGGTTGCTATTGAGGGTGGAGCTTGACAAAAGGTTAACCAAAAAAAAATTATACAAACAAAGTATTGCCTATTAACTTTGGGTCAACCACTGTATGATAAATTGAAGAATCATTTTAACTCAGTTTGTGGTAAAAATGAGGGCTAAGTGATGATTTCAATCCACAGCAGCCATATTGTGATCGAATATCCATTAGCAGCTCTAATTGAATGTATTTCAAATTAAAACTCCATGCTTGGTAAAAGCTCGATTTGTCCCTGGACAGATGGAGTATCCCAGCAGTTTAGATATTTGACATCTTCACTCTGATTAAAAAGAAAGATGAAAAATCCTCCCATCAATTGGATTGGACGTGACATGGCCAAGGTCCCTGTGATTGGATGTTTAACAACTGACAGTGATTGATGAGCCATCATACGAAGAATCATCCAACAGCGGCGGAGGAGGCGCCCCTTGGGTCAACTCCGCCATGGGATTAGATGAGACACCAGCTGAATTGTGGGTAGACAAGTATATGTGGTGGGAATAAATTGTAACGGGGCCATTTTGTTTGGATCCTAATCTTTATCTAAATGTATTCAGGGGAGACGGTGGAGGCTCGCATGTTGGAAATGAGCACACTTATGCCTCCCCTGCAGATATATTCGCAGTTGAGCACATGTGCATTCAAATACAGCGACAGACACACTGCAGCTTACCCCCACAGGACATTTCTTCTCAGTAGTGACTTCTTTGAGCTTAATATGCTTCCTGCACAGCCATCTTATTACAGCGGCTATTTAAAAAACTCAAAGGACTTTAATATAATCGCTTACATTTAGGGAAAAGGACGATTTAGAAGAGGTTTTATGGTGTATCTTTGCTTAATGAAACAGCGTGAATGATCTGTTACAACCACTGTTTTGCTCTGCATGATGCTGATAAGCCCCGCACTAAAAAACCTGTAGATGTAAAGAAAATTTGGCGAATGCTTTTCGGTTTTAAGCTTCCATGAGGTATACAGGTGGCAGAAATTAAAACTGCATGGTACAGGAAGAAGTGAACAAGTGAACAATTGAAATGAACAAGCTGAATATGAGAAGAGTCACTGACCTTTGAACTACATCCATTCACTAAATGCTGAATGGCAAATCAGCTTGAGCTTATATTGCCCCTTTCTAGCCTTTCTTACTTACTAGTGCTTTTATGCCACAGGTCATGACCAATCATCTTCACTTACTCGCTCTCACGTTCACTCACAGATGGTTCGAAGGTTTAATGTAAGTTATCCATCAGTATTTGGGAACACCTTCATGTGCTTTCATTTCCATTGACACATCACTGATGCGGCTGAGGGATCAAGTGTTTTGCCCAAGGACACATCAACATGTGATAGTCTAAGCTGGGCTTGAACCCTCAACCTTCAGATTGAAATATCATGTTTTTAAGGACAGGATCATGGGGCCCTTTGAGGTTTGACCTCTTATTTCCAAAATCTGATCACTCCATTCTTGAGTTAATGTGGATCTTTGTGCAAAGTTGCAAGTAAAACCCTTAAAGAATTTCAAAGGTATTGAATAAAAATTTAAGGATGAACATGGGGTTCGATGACCTTTACCTGACAATCAAACATTTCTGCAACTTATATTTCAGTCGTTGAAGACCTGTGAGCAAAGGTTGAAGAAATCCTTCATAGCATTTTCCAGATACTGTGTGCATGAAAAAAGGGATGATCATGGGGCCCGAAAACCTGGATATCAAAGGTCTTAAATATAATAAGCTCATTCCTTTATGACAGTAGACAGTTGTGTAAAATTGGTGTAACTATGATGCAACCTTGTCTTTTGCCCAGGACTCCAGTATATACAGATGGCCCTTTAGTCTGGATTGTTTGAAAAAAAATTAGAGGCCCAACGACCTTGATCTTTGACATTTGAACTTCAAAATTCCTAAGAGTGTAGTATTTAGTCTGAGTGGCCATTTGTGCAAAGTTGAAGAAATCCTTGAGAAATTACTGGAGACATCAGACTCACAAGAAAAGCATGATCTTCAAGTCCAAGGACATTTGATATTGCATCACCAAATTCTAAACTTTTTATTCTTAAGTCAAAGTGAATGCACAAAGTAAGAGATGAACATGGGGTTTTGTGACTTTGACCTATTCAACATGACTTCCAAAAGATATCAAGCTGATATTTCAATCAAGAGAACATTTGTGCAATTTTAAAAGAAAATCCCTCAAAGCATTTTTAAAGTTTATCACTCTCAAATACAAAGGATGGACATGTGGACCAAAAACCTTGATGTCTGCACTCTTAATCAAATAAATCTAATATGTGATCTTTTTTTTTTTTATCAGACTGGCCATCAGAGCTAAGTTTAAAGTTTAAACAGTGATCATGGGGCCCATAGATGTTGATCTTTGACCAGTTAACTCACAGTAAGAGAAGAAGTCTTAACAAAGTCTGAAGACACTGAAAGTGGTTTATAAGTATTGTCTTCAAAAGAATGGATGAACCTAAGGCCCCATGACTTTCCCTTTAATCCAAAAATCTAATCAGTGGTGAGATACTGCATCTACAAGGACCAAATATGGAGGTTCGTATGGACAACCTGAATACATAATGCCTCTGGCGTTGGCAGTCTCCGGCGTGGAGGCATAAAAACAGTTGATTATAATATCTGCAAGTGGTTGCCTGAGAGAGCAAATAAATCAATATTCTGTGTGAAATATTGGATCTGTTCTGTGGGATCTTTCACATTCACGACTCCGAAAGTTTCAACAAAACCAGCGAAACAGATTGCCTGTGAATTCTAGCTATGAAAGTCACAAGTTTCTCCTCATTTCAGAATATTCACAGAAACCCACAAGAAGCACTCTGGTGTCATAAGAAACACACCACCCATGCATGAGAAATTCTCTGTGTTTTCCAACCCAGCCGCATCATTAGAAAGGTTTCCATTGTCATCAAATCCCCCCAGTTAACTTTTAATATCTAATGTCCTGATGGGCTGTGGCTGCATCTGGTAATCCACAGTGATGTGATTGGTGAATATCTCAATATAGTGACCTATTTTTTCATGGGGTCCACGCAAGCCAGCAAGCCAGCATGGCTTAAGTGATCATCTAAACCTGTAACTAGATGCTCTCTTGTGTTGCAATAATGTAATTTGTGCTGCTGTTTGGGAGTATTTATAACTGAACAGGAGCTGAGCAAATATGTGTGTGGTCTCATCTGGACTCCTCCTCAGAGTGTGTGCACTTGTCTCTGTGTGTTTGTCTCCATGTGTTGACGTGTAAGGTAAACACAGCTTATGGCACCATGGAGGAGAGTAGACGCAGGTCTTTTTTTTATTGTATGTGTTATTACCATGGTGACACAACAGGAAGAAGGGAAGCCTATGGAGAGGATGTGACCGTGGTCAAGAGCATCAAAGGTTGTATCCCACAGTCACATCTCTAATAGAAGATACTCTTAAGGTTGCTTTGTTGGCACGAACTACAAAAATATTCAAAAAATTAAAATGTAAAAAGCCTTTTTGTCACTGAGATATTTAGGAGAGATCGGCTTTTAATGATCTTTTTGGATTATTAGAATATCTAGAGATACACAGTGGGCAGGGAGGGACAGACCAGCTGGTCAAGCTAGACAGAGACACCTTAAGAATGGTGACAAAAATAAAAATGATAAAAGCTGAGGTGATAATTACTCCTACATTTTAAAAAGTAGTTGAGAGACAAGAATCCAACAAAAAGGCAGACGTCTGATGAATTCTTCAAGGCACACAAAACAGAAACAACAGTCCATGACAGCTGGATGTCAAATCAACAGAAATTACACATAGCAAAAAAACAAATGCAAAGGGAAAATTACAGGCTTTAAATGATAAATGCCAAATAATCAAAGTTGACAAGTAAAATGTCAAATGCCAAAGTAAGAAAAAACATGATTTCAATGATAAATGCTGCATTTACAAAAAATAGACACTGTTAATAATAAATGGCAAAGTAGGAAAAACATTATTGATAATGATAAAGGCCAAAAAAACAACATTTACATGTAGTTAACAATAAATGCCAAAATAACAAAAATACATAATCTAAAAAACAAATGCTAACAAAGGCTAAAATATCAACCTTTTTTAATAATAAATGCCAAGTAAGATAAATGTTGATGATAAAGTTTCTTTGACAGTCTAGGATTGTGAGTAGTGTAGTTGTGTCACAAACACTGCAAATTAACCATATTTTTCATTAAAGAGGTTAATACCGCAGACACGACTGCATTTACGTCACTCAGTTCTGTAGACGGCAGAAGTATTTTAACGCATTTTAGCTGACAATTACTTTGGAGATGCATTTTTGAGCCACAAAAGGAGCCAGAAGTATCATAAATACGGACAAAACATCACAGAGTCTGTCAAATAAGTTGGGTCGCCTTAACAATACTCATACAGCAAAATAGGGAGGAAAAACAACCACTAGCCAAGAAAATAAATTTGTGATTTTTGCAGGGATTATGGCCACGGTTTGACACACACACAGAGCAAACGTCTGCTGATGGAAGACGAGAACATCCAGGTTACCTGCTGATGCAGGTGTATAAACTGTGAGCTTATGTTTGCACCTCGCTGAAATGCTAGCATGCCTTAATAAAAATACTTTAGGATGTTTTAGGATCAGATGGTAACAGTGGCTGATGTACCGTCTTGTGCAGCCTGCAGCTGTCCTAAGATGCAGATCCTCCTTGTGGTAATGAACATTTAGGCTTGTACCGACCCAAATCAATGCTTTTTAAACTCAAACAGACAAATCAGAAGAGCCAAATGAAAGTTTATCTTTAAATAAGTATTTGGCATGTACTGACTGTTCATTGGATAAAGAAACAGTCATGAATTTAATAATAAGTTTAGCTGACATTTGGTAGCATTACCATTAGCCAATGAAGTGTGTGTTACAAATGATAGTTTAGGCTTCATACAGTAACTCGCAGATACATAAGACCGACATTTATAGTGAGGACTGTCAACTGTAGATAATTATGATAATTATGGTTGGATATGTAAGTTAAAGTTCACCTCAGTGAAATTTCTTTGTTTAGCATATAAGAACTATGCTGGATGGTATAATTTTTGACCATAGACCGTAAAGGAATCGGGTGAAACTCCTCGAGTATCCACGCTATCCACATAATTTCAAAGGATTCTGAAAGCTGAGAAATGGAGCTTTCCAGTGATAAACGCTAATACAGTGAAAGCTGCTTTGGGGAAGCTGAGTCAGCAAGAAGGGGGTCTGTCTTCAGCTGGACAGGAACGGCTTCAGGGACTATCGTCAGTTAAAAAAACTCATAGACATGGTCAAATATAACAAGCTGTAACATGGCCACTAAATGCTGTAGGCAAACAAAAATGTTTCAGTTTTTGTGAAATAGGTTAAATTTATTTTTGGTCATCTCAAAAACCTTGAACATGTACATTTGCAACTGTTTATTAAGAGAAACTTGTTGAAAGTTCAAATCTGTTTTTTTCATTTCTTGTAACTGCACACTGTTTTAAGCATTTACAACAAATACTTGCTAGAATTGTTAACTTTTATTTCTCATGAAAAAAAGGGGAGAAAATGTACTCAGAGGACATTTCCTTACACATTTATTGACAAAAAAAAAAAAAAAGACCAGGGGGCCTGTTATAATTATAGTATTAAAGGGTTTAATGATTTCAGTGTGTGTATAAACGTACTTTATTGAACATTTTGATCATATTGCAACAACACCATGATAACAATGATAACCGTGATAATTTTGGTCACAATAACTGAAATTTTCCTACCGTTACAACCCTAAACAGGATGTGATGTCACATGCAAATGGTCAGTAATAAACAAGTATCCCAATAAAAGCACACAACAGTGTTTTTCTCAGGCAGCTTGTGAGAAACTGGATTTTGACGTTTCAACTGCTGCAGAGTAAAAGACAGAAGTTTAAAACGCCTTGCTCACTAAAAAAAAGTTTCTCATGTGCAGTATATCAGTAAATGTACTTTGTGTATGTCCACAGCTAATACACAAGTTCTGACAGATCAGGACGACCCTGGAAAGCAACAGGAGTGCGCGACTGAGTGTGTGTTTTTGTGTATGTGCTGTGTCCTCACTGGGACACGAACGTAACGGGATACTGGGGGAGCTGTGTGTACCCTTGAGCACAAAACACTTTATAAATAACTAAGAGACATATGCCCGCGTCTCATCAACATTATCATTCCATCACACACAAGTATGTACACAAGCTGTATCTCACACACACGCACGCACAAGAGCACATAAACACATAAACACACAGAGGACGTTCAAGATATTAATAACTGCC
The DNA here is from genome assembly GCA_037902135.1 of Cetoscarus ocellatus. NCBI lineage: Eukaryota > Metazoa > Chordata > Actinopteri > Labriformes > Labridae > Cetoscarus > Cetoscarus ocellatus. Next base: position 285,907 of record JBAMNC010001765.1, on the reverse strand, counting down.
AGAGTGTGATAAGCAGGGGCAGCTACGAGGAGGAGTGTTTTTGCAGTTTATGTGACAACAAGTTACACCCTAACGATTCTCTATGGGCCAGCTGTACTAAATATTACAGGAAGTCATTAAAAGGGAAGCCATGACGATATCTACATCTTCATAAAACTATAGATATGGGACTTACTTGGGCTTATAATCAGAATAAAACAGCAATATGTAAATTCATCACCTTAAAATATAAATTCTAAGTCACTTTCAGCAGTGCTATAAGGGTCCATCCCATTTCCAAACAGTGCCCCTCTCACCTGTTTTCATCACCATGTAATTTTATCAGTTGGTCTTCTTGTGAGTACAATGAACCACTATACAGAACAAGCCGCCAATGAGTTTTCTGGTTGGCTAAGCCAGTAATATTCAGGCTTTTGCATCTGTACAGGAATGTGTGATTGCTATGGGTTATTCACATCCTCTGTTTGTTTTAAGCTAGAACTTCTGCATGGAAGGTTTAATGCCTCCCCAGGGTACACATAGTCAGAGAGTAGAGGCACAAGAGGAAGGACCGGCGTGGTTTTTGTGGTAGAATGATTCATGGAAATCTTATAAGACAGGGGTGAACATGAGGTCCACTGACCTTGCACTTTGGCCTTATAACCACGAAATTTTATCAATCTGCAGTCAAGCAAGAGAGGACATTTTTGCAAAGTTTGATGGAAATCGTACAAAGGATTCCTGACATTGTCCCTTCAATTTCATATCAGTTTGTCTCTGAGTCAAAGACACTTGTGCAGCATGTAAAAAAAAATTATGGAAGACAATCTATAAATATTGTGTTCTTGGGTAGGGGATGAACATGACAACCTCTAACCTCTGACCTCCAGATTCTAAACAGTTCATTTTTTCAGTGTGAGAAAAATGAGCAAAGTTTTACGAGAATCTCTTCAGATGCTGCATTCACAAGAAAAGGGTGACCAGAGACTTCATCACCTTAACTTTTGACCTGTGACCTCTGAAATCCTATCAACTCCCCCTTGTGGCCTGAAAAAGATTTGCACAAAGTTTGAGGAGAATCCTTTGCACCCTTCTTGTGACATCATGTTCAGAAGTAAGATTGTATGATACCAATTCCATCATCGATTCTGCTTATTGATCCAATTCTTTAACAATGTGTGAGGTCAAAAGTCAGCCTACACAGGACCAGTTCTGTCTGCCATGATCTTGTCTTTGAGTTCTTCATCATTATTTCTGCTGATGTGACATCCATGATTTGCAAGGCATGCAGAACAAATTGGGAGAAATTGATAAGGGAAGTGATAAGCAAAAAGACTACAATATCAACTCCTGAAGGAAGTTGTCATTGATTCTCAACTGGATTGGTTTTCAATTCCCATCTCTATTCAGAAGATTACTTTCTCAAGCAGAGGATGAACATGAAGCTTCAAGAGCCTCACCCTTGACCCATCACCTTCAATATCTAATCAGGCTTTCCTTTGGTAAGAGTGAACTTAAGAGCAAAATCTGATGAATATCACTCTAAAAGTTCACAAGATTCGTACTACCAAAGCAAAAGATGACTATGAAGTAGAGGTGTAAATCACCAGTTTCATGACGATACGATACGATATCGATTCTTTGGACAACGATACGATATTTGCCGATATCACAAAGTCTGCCACGATTCGATTTCGATTTGATACGATTCAGGGACCTTCAATCAATTTAAGACGATATTATGTACTCATTGAACACAATCAGCTACATTTCACCTAAAGCAAGAAAGAAATACAAAGCTATTTCTAAGTTTTGACAGTTTTATTACTGAAATGTGAAACGATGTGCTGACCTTTGGGTATGATAGGTTACAGAGGATTATAACCATCTGTATGATCTAATCATGTTCAAAATTAAAATTGGGTTAATTAGTTGTCAGGTGTTTTTAGACTTTGCTTCACTGTTTAATGGTAGGTGTGGAGGAAGAATAAGAACAAGCTCTCACTGTTTTCCTTTCATACAATAAGTAATTTTTATAATCAGTGGGCTACAAAATCAAATGATGAGATAACTTACTGTACTCGTGTGATTACTCCTGTCGTGTGTGAGCAATATGCATCTTCTGCTGTCAGATCGACAGTATCTTACCCAGATACAGCAGTGCTATTTTCTTATTGGCTGACATATCAAGCTCCCGTTTAGTTCTGTGATGCTAAGAGCGTGTTGCTACACGTTAGCATATAGTGGCGGTGTTACTCAGTTGGCGCTACGCAGTACATTTTAAAGCAGGAGAAATACCGGGTGTGGTGTGTGACAGAGCGAAAAGGTGCGTGTCTCATATGCTGAATACGTGAAACTTGAGAGCCCTGTAAAGTTGAAACTTCAGAACGAGGCGCTATTGGGCGGAAGCGGTGAAACAGATATCCGGTCAGAATTTCAAAATAAAGGCGTTGAAGATGACGATGTTGATCGATCTTTTGAGTTTCCATCGATTTGATTGGATCATTGCTTAACCAGTCGATGTATCGATCCAGATCAATGGATCATTACAATGCTACTATGAGGGTCCATTACCCTGACCTTTGACCTATGATCTTTAAAATCTTATCAGGCATCCTTCAATCCAATTCCACATTTGTGTAAATTTTGATGAAACACCTAAATGTGTTCCTTAGCCAATGAATTCAAAGCAAAAGATCACTACCATCTCGATCCTTGAACTTTGAACTACAAAATGCAATCAGCTCATGCATGAGTCAGTGCATGAGTCAGTGCAACATCGGCGCAACATTCATAGAAAATCATTCAATGTATTCTTAATACACTGCAGTCATAGACAAAAGGCGATGTCCAGACTCCATGACCTTTACCTTTGAACCCATGACCCCCTAAATATAATTCATTCTTTGCTGTTTTTGTGGACATTTGTGCAGTTTGAAGAAAATTACCTTTCACTTCATTGTGATTTTGTTTTCACAAGATTGTGTTCTCAAGCAAATGATGATGAGGCTAATACCTTTGACTGATTGCCTAATCAGTAAATTTTCAAAACAAATGACATGTGCAAAGTTAGTTGAAAATCTCTCAAAGCATTCATAAGACAATTTGTGTACTACGGAGTTCATCCTTCAGTTGAAATTAACATTTGTGCAATGTTTGACGGAAAACTCGATCTTGAGATATCATGCTAACAATCACAGGATGACCTTTAGACTTCATGGCCTTGACCTTTGACCCCAAAAATTGAATAACTTCATCTTTGAATGCAGGTGGATTCAAGATTCAACAAATAACACAATGCCCCCTGGCCCTGGTTTCAGGCTTAAGAAAGAGATAACAAAAAATACGCCCATGTTTTCGTTAAATCTTAGAAAAAATGCAGCACAGGCGAATAAAGGAGTGGATTCAGATCTGAATAATCAACAAGCAACAACGTCGCACCCAAGTAATACATGCAGACATGACTCACAAACAAGCAATAAAGAGTGCATCTGACACAGAGACAAACTATTAGTTCAGATCTGGCACAGACAGCATGCAATAAATACAGGATTCAAGGTATGAGGAAAATAATTAAAAGTGGATCAAGACTGAGATAAGGCAGTACCAGCAGATCCGAGTCATAATCCAGCTACAAATACATCTTCCACGTGAACAAATAACTAAAAGTGGATCTGGCACAAGACCAGGCCATAACAGTGAAGATTACCCCATGATCCACATACTGTAGCAATCAGCTGGAGATCACCTGAGTTAGAGGCATTCTCACCTCCATGGTGAGTTTATTTAGATTTTTTTTTTAAATTTAAAAGATTTTACTCTGAGTCACCTCAAGGACTGTTTAACATCTGGGTCAAGCAATATGAAATTTGTGCTTTCGTGCAGCTTCTCTGGGCTTCATCAATCAGGACTGCAGTGTTTGCGTGAGTTATCTCATTATGTCTGTATCTCATGTGAATGGTAAGACACTCTGGACTGTATTGGACATTTCTAGAGATGTCCCAATTGATGAGGAACTGATTATTTTTGGCTGGTTTTCATCAAAATTACATGATCAGATTAGTATTAATGCTTGTAGTCCCCAATCTGATGCCCTGTGGTCAATAGTCTAGTGACTAAAGCTGAGAGATGCCCTGTGTGTGCGGTAATAATACAAGTATCATGTCAGCCATTAAGTGTTGAGCAAATTCACAATGTCAATAAATTGAAACTGAAATGCATCACCTTAAAAAAAATTAATCCTCCTGGCTGCTTCTGCTGCCGAGGGTCAGTCATCCACTTGAAGCAGCCGAGGTATTTTTGCCACAGGATTCATCGTGATGATTGTGCCCTATAGAAAAAAGAATCAACTAGATACTTGTCCAGCTTCTTGGGCAGTTTTTGTGCCACTCTGTTTATCAAAGTTAGTAAAGGTATGTTGAGGACTTAATAAGGATTACTATTGAATCAATGAATGCTTGCATCTTGACATTGGCAAATCATGTCACCGACATAAAGTATGAAGTTGGTCACAATGGACAACATAAGGGCAGTCAGTACAATCGTAATGCAAATTATAGGTATGCGTATCTATAAACATACATATATATACACATATATATGTACATAAGACCCCCCGAGGGGAAAAAAAAAAAAAAGAAGAAAAGAAAGAAAGAAGAAACAAACGGAGGCCAACATATGCGCCCATACCTTCAAAAAGTAGAAAAAAAAATATATATATTAAAAAAATAATAATAATAAAAATAAATAAGTGGAAAAGAGATATTAAAACCTTTTTTTTAAGTAATAATAAATAGATTTAAAAAAATATATAATAAAAAAATATAGTAATAGCAATAATAATAACAAAAAAAAGAACTAACAAAATATAATGATAAAGTAAAAAGAGTTGAATAAAAACAGTTATGATAAAAAGAGGTTACGATAATTTTTTATCCATACAATCAAAGTAATATATAGTGATAATATAATTATAACTCATAGTGATAATATAATAATAACACATACTGGTAATTAAAATAACCCCAGAGATAAATAGATAAATAAGAAAAGAGAATAATGATAATAATTATACTAATAATATAATAATAAAATAATAAGTGTTTTTTTTTTAACCCAGTTTCACTAAACCAGCCGCTGTAGCACAACAAAGAATATAATCAGTTTTGATATTCTGAACAAAAACCTGACGTGGGCATGCCTCATTTAATCTTAAATATCTTTAAATATCCTGTTTGTGAGCTCATAATAAACACTGTCATTCATAACTAAATAATCAGTGCAGCACTGTGCACAGATGATACCTGAGCTGTTTACAAATCAACCTCACTTTCATAAAACTGAAGCTTCATACAATAATGAGCTGGTGATGACTACACAAGAGGAAGAGAGAGAAAAAAGTCGAAAGAACAAGATGAACTCAAACTGCGACAGAATAATGCTGATTGGATTAAAAAAGGAAAGAAGGGGTGTGAAACTGCTGTGATCATGACAAAAACAAAATCAGTGTGAGGCCGTACTATGAAAAATAGACACTTCTATAAGCAGAAAATAATCACTACCTTTTTGTTTTCATTCTCAAACGAGTGATTGAACGTGAGTCAATCATCACGCTCTGTGGTGGATCTCCCACTGTGGTGAAAATGGGTGCAGACGCTCAGGGATTGCTGAGGTGGTGGTGTGAGGTGGAGGTGCACCACAGGTGACAAAAAACAGACAGTTTCATCAATTTCAGCTGACGTATTTGCTCGGGTCGACAGACTGAGAAAATATGTCCGAAGATGTGAGAGAAACAATCACTTTCTTTTACCTGAAGTGTGAAAACAGTGGGTGGAATGATGCCTGTGTGAGTGTCAATGTTTCTATTTTAAACATCATCTGTACAAATCATTTTCTCTTAATGGGAATTCAGGAAGCAACAAATTACCGGATTTTATGTTTTTGCAAAACAATGTATTCGATTTGTCTAAACAAGTTATGATGTGAACTGTAACATATAAAAGTGAAATATTGCATTTAAATTGCTCAGTGTTCCATTAAAAATTGTTGTTAATTGGTGCATTTATAAGCAAATCATATTGACTGATCTTTCAATTTATTCTCAATAATGGCATGTGGCTTCATCTAAAAGTTCTACCTGCAGTAAACAAATTTTTAAAGAACAGATAGTAAATGAATGGTCCTAAACACATTTAATTTGTCTTAATTTTTGCACAACTTTGGTGTGAAATAATATTCTTTTTCATAAATGGCATCCACGTTATTCTCGGTAAATGTAATGTAATGTACCTTTTTGACTCACCATCCAAAGATTTGGAAAAATCCAAGAATCTAAGAGCATTTTTAACTGAACAATAGACTAAAATTGTGCCTATATATCAATTTCATTGATTAAAACTTTGAATAAAGGTCATTTTTGAGTTGAATGAGAGAGTAAGGTTTGGGCAAAATTGGGCGTGTTATATTGGAGTACAGTGTTTTTAAGGCAAAAATAGTGAAAATATGGGGTGCGTGTTATAATCGAGTGTGTGTTAAAATCGAGAAATTACGGTAAGTAGGAGGTCAGGGGTTAAAATCCCAGTCAGGGTGTGTCTTTGGCGGGATCCTTTGGCCTACTTTAGATGCACACTGCATTAAGTAAACGCGCCTGCTAAATGAAACTGTAACATTTATATTGTAAATGGATTCAATCAACATTTCAAATATGTCAGCTGCCCTATTTAGGTTTCAAAATTCTGCTTAAAAGGCCAAAAGCTGATGTCACTGAGACCATGCCCATGTTTTCTGTGGTCTTAAGAATATGTACATTGGCTCAAAATAAAGACAACCACGCAATCCAGTGAGTCAGACAAAAAAGACGATTATTGTGTGTTTTGGGGGTACTTACAGCGGGATAAACAACGTGTCTGACTACATCAGGGTTTCTGATGTACGAGACATCCCACCCTCCAGGAAGAATTCAAGCTGCATTCCTCCTTCACATTCTTTCAGGGGGAAATTCAGATTTCCTGACTTTGACTTCTTTCCATCTTCTCCTGTTTGAGTGTGCGTACAGTAGGTCTGCGGTAGTCTGTCCTGGACTGACCCCTAAGTCCAGTGATAACATCATTACTCTGCAGTGCTGCTGCCGTTTCCAAGGCGATGAACAGGGCCACTCACTTTCCACCTCAAACGTATCCCAAAATGTGTGTTTGCCTGTATGTGTGTTGTTGTGAGTACAGCGTTCAGTCTTGGTCATCGAGCGTTTACATACAGTTCATACTTGTGGCAGCATCTCTTTGTAGTGGCAGCCTTTTGTCACTGTGAGCACATGTCTGCAGGGAGGAGGAGGGGAGGAGGGGTTCATGTTTAACAAAGCATGATGGTCAATAAGTCAACGTTTTGTTTAACCTTTGCTTTTTTATTCCGCGGCATAAAGCCAGGGGTAAATACATATTTGTGTCTGTGTATTTGTATGAGTGGATGAAAAGAAATCTCTATCAACAGAAGCCAATAGATTACACGGCCTGAGGGCAGCAGGGGAAACACACACGCATGCACGCACACATGCCCAAATCACAAATGCAATCACATTGTGTCTGCAGCTCAGACAGTATCAAATACATTTGAGCATGCCTGTAAGCTGCTGATGCAGGACTTTGGTTTTACAAGGCGCTGTGCTGACACATGAGCATTTTTTACATTTTTTTAAACAGCTCCTAAATTAGTGAAAGCCCTGCCTCAGGCCCGTTAGAGGGTCCACGTGTGTGCGAGGTCCACAGGTAATGAGAACCAGGCTTCGATAACGACCGCACAGATATTGTGTTTCTGTTATACACTTGCCGAGGAATCTTTATGATGAATTTAATTAGTTTGGACAAGCATGAGGAATGTGTGTTTCTGTATGTGTATATGGATAGAGGGGTTTTTTTGGGACAGAGTGTGTATTGATAAGTGATTATTGACAGTAACAGCCAAAAACTTGACGTTCTCAGGTTGTCATCTAGTTATACATAAGTTTTGCCAAATAATGTAAGTGCAACATGTCAAGATCTGTATGATGGGCTTCCTTCAGTGTTAATTTTGTTGACTAATTATTTTCGTCAACAACCGTTGTCCCCTGACGAAAACTAGACTATAACCAAAATAAAACAACTGCACAAGGACAAAAACTAAAACAAAATAAACTGTTTAATAGACATTTTCGTCAACAGATAAAAACTAGACTGAAATGTTTGACAGAGACTACATCCAATCAGACCTAATTTCGTCATGTAGAAAGTAGGGACAAGTTAGGAATCACAGATACTGTGATTGTGTGGAAAGGTCGGCTGAGTTAAGAGGGACATCCAAGCACAACTGCCTTAGCTTCATGGTGGAGGGATCCAAGTGTAAAACATGACTTCAGAAATTCAAGGAAAGATGAAAATTGCCTTACACTTTATACTTTAGTCGACTAAACTTACAGTACATTTCGTCGACTAAAATTGTTGTGAAATTTCATCAACTAAAACTACACTGAAATTAAAACAATTTAGATGACTAAATTATGACTAAAACTAAAAGATATTTTAGGCAAAAGACTAAAACAAAATTAAAAATTGCTGTCAAAATTAACACTGGTTTCCTTAAAACTCAGCACCAATGTCAACCAATGTCAACAAGTCAAAGGTCAAACTATAAGATTATTAAGTCTTTCCCTTGCCTCAGACCAATGCTAGAAAGACAAGCATGGCATAAAGAAAGATTTAAAGAATTTCCTTCAAAATTCGCAGAAATGTCCACTCTGGCTCAAAAATAATAGAGTAGTGCAAGAATGAGTCCAAAAACACAGAATTGAGTTAGCACTTAGCACTTCCTGGTTCTCAGCCCTCCAGAGTAAATGGGATTTAGAATACCAGTTTCAGATAAGTGTAAGGGAAATAATTCTTTTCAACCTCCTGCCCTCCAGCAGGAGATACAGAAGCATTAAAAGCAGGACTAACAGACTAAAAAACAGTTTCTATCCATGGGCCATCAGACTTTTAAATTCCTGAGAGAGGCCACGATATGTGCGATCAGTACTGTGGGCAATAGTGTAATATGTTCTGGTCACTTTATTTGAACCTATTGGTTAATTTTTCTCATGTATTCATATTTAGAATTTTAAATAGTTGGTTGATTGTGTGTTTCTAATGTCTCTTTTATTTGTTCTGCATTCATGGTAGACTGCTCATGTACAGCATGCAATGACAATAAAGGTTATTCTAAATAATAAAATGCATCTGATGTCGCCGGCTTTTGAAATTCAAAGCCTTGTTGTGTGTTTAAAACAATGGTTGCTAACTAACTGCTAACAAGGACTACAAATTTGGCAGGGGACCAACAGCAAGCATTTCTGATAGTTTTCTAATAATCAATAATCCATACACAATCACAGCCATGAGGACCAACTTGATCAGGTCACTGGAACTCTCAAACAGGAGGTTACAATAAGATGTTATTTATTGAAAATACTGTAGTCCAAGTCGAAACCGCCATTTTGTAATTTTGTAGTAGCTTATCGTAATTTCTTGATTATAACAAGCTTTTTTTTTTTGCTTTTAAATAAGGTCTAATTTTCGGGTGTGTATTACACACAAGTACAAGCCACAAAGCTTTTTATTGGCCATGATCCAAAACACAGTGGCTTTTCGTGGGCTTGCAGTCGAGGGAACCAGTGAGACGCTAACTTCCAGGTTAGCCCCTAAAAGTATCATCAATGTCATCGGACTTCAGTGCAAAGAAATAGATTATGGAGGTCAAAAGTCAATGTAAGGGTTGTGGAGCCACATGCTCATCCATGTAATATATCAATAGTCTGAACAGGGCTGATTTTCCAAGTGTTGCAAAATATCATTTACTCAAGAATGAAGAGATTAGATTTTGAAAGTCAAAAGTCAAGTTTTTGGATCCTGCCTTTACGATTTCTCCCACTTATACAGCAACAAAACTCTCCCAGCCCTTTTCCTTGACCCACCACTTTGCTTCCTCTGCATATTTAACACATGAAAAAGACTGCACAGCTGTACTTTCACTATGTACTTTGCTAATGCATTAAACTGCCAGCTACTAGCTTTAGTTTTAATGAGCAATATGGTAAAGAGCAAGTATGATATGCATGAAATGATTGCAAATCTATTAAACATTTAATAAACGAGAGAGTTAATGGAGTCAAATGGAAGTTAATATGGTTTGGTGCCTGATGAATCACTGACACGTGATTATGCAAACATGAACATGAAATTGAAAAAGAGACAGCGTGTGAGAAGAGGGGAGCGCTGATGTTTAATGTCTTTATTAGCAGTGTTGTCACATGGCCGTGGCTGGGGAAATGAAGCAGGAGAACTTTTATGTGTGTGGATGTGCGTTGGAGGTGCAATGATTAGTCAACAGAAAATTAACAGACTGATTTAAGTGATCAAGTAATTGTTACAGACATGGGCATGTGAGACTTTTTGATTATGCTGTGTTGACAGTGAAATATCAAGTCAGTATTTACATTCCTGTGTATTTTTCATAGTTTTGAAAAGCCACTCAACAGAGTAATGGCAGTCTTGGCTGAATTGTTGAGGAGTTTAAATCAACACTACGTAGTTCTTCCACCCTAATATAATATTTCTAAAATCATTGTGATGGTACATCACCTTACAACAGGTTGACTGACGCTTCTGATATGGTCTGAGGAGGTCTGTATCGCCTTCACTGGCACATTGTAACTTCGAGGAGGATGGTAGGAACACTTCCACATTGAAAAAACTACACATTTTTACTGCTTTGACTGCTTTATGGCATACGTCACTTCCCCCTCGAGACGAAAGCTAAATGTTGGGAAAAGAATATAAAGCAGTTTATGAATTTTTAAAACAGATTTAATGAACAGAATTTAGTTTAAAATAAAAAATATGCACTTATTTTCCTAATAGAAATAGGGACCTCTGGCTCACACTCCTTAATAGTGGGTGGCGGTAAAGCTCCTCTGATGCTGGATGCCACCCGCCGTTAAACAAGAAGAAGAAGAAGAAAGCTAAATGTAGAGTTGTTATCATGGCGGAAGCAGCGAAAAACCCAAAGAAATGTTTTATCGGAGGAGATGAAAAAAGAAAGCTGGAGAGTAACAAGCTAAATGTCCGGACAGGGATAAACATTGGCCCGGCGTTCGATTGCTGGCGTGAGCTGGAAGATGAGGAGGGATGTCCGACCGATGCTGATTTAGCCCTGCTACTGCTTGGACTTGTAAGTACATGATGATTTATTCGAAAAGAAACATGATCAGACTGTACCTTATCAGTCCACATGGTTTATTTGTCTCTTGGGACGTCCTGTCGGCTCGCTTCTCCTCCCTCTGTATGTCAACAAACGCATGTTGGTGTACGACAGTGCAGTTACACTCAACGACCATAGAGGCCCCTAGAGAGCTGAAAGCTGGAATCTTACTTAGTGCTGCTTTAAGTAAAGATGTATGACTAAAATCCCATTTTAAAAGGCCATCAAAAACAAAGGTCTTTGCACTTGCGAATACTATCACAAAGAAAAATATTTTTAAGCAATGTCTCGGTACATGATGATCATTGATCACACCAGTCTTATGTAGTAAATGAAGAAGAATTTCCCTACAATTTAAAGTATTAAATAACTTTAGATTTAGTTTAAATGCAGATAAAACACTAGCAGCCTGCAGAGGCATTCGAGATAGTTAAGTGTGAAGCTGGTTCCACATCTCATAAGGTAGACTGACAAAAGTGGGCTTGGGACTGCATGAAGTGCATTGTATTCACACCAAAATATCTGCATGGGGTATACTATATGATCCTTAGATTTGGCTGAGAAACATCAATAAACACTGTTTTTGGAAGTAAAACTTGATTGTTTTGTTTTCCAACTAGCTGCAGCTAACACCAAGCCCACCCTTAAAATGCTAAGGCCCTTGAAAGGCTCAGTAAATGGGCCTTTTCAGATGTCATTTAATAATCTTAGCACATGCATGTTGGATAATAGATTTAGTGCTAGCCAAATAGCTAACAGTGTCCTAGGCCTGGCCCCTCCCTACTTTGGATTTATAGATGTTTGCTGAAGGTCGTACCGTGGTTATTTACCCTTACGTTAATGTTTAAATATCACAGCCTTAATACTAGAAAAGTAAAGGTTCATTCTGTTTGATTTTCTTGGGGTCAAGTTGGAGGTATTCTTCTGGACAGCAGATACAGTGCAAAACAGAAATAGACCATTTCTACAAGTACAAACTTTACATATGTTATAGTGGTATTAATAAGACTTTTAGGCTATTATCAAGTATCGATAGGGCTATCAGATCAATTAAAACTCCTGCCCCTATCTATGGCTGAGAGGAACATTGTAAATGTTACACTCAGTGACACCAAACACTAAAGGATCTTTCAGTTGTTGAAAACCTGTATGAAACCATTCTCAAACCTTTCTCACATACACTCTTGTATTGAAAACCCTCTAATAAAACTTGCTGCCATGCCTCCACAAAATGACGAGATTGTTGAGAAGAAGTGAAGACGTGGAAAAGACGAGACAGGGAGTTTGTTTGTCTGTATCTAGGCGCTGCAACAACGGCGGCACATGATACAGGTCAGCTTTCATTGAGCAATGGAAACATGATGTAAGGGGCGAAGGCCAAGCTGTGTGTGTGTGAGAGTGTGTGTATATAGAGGGAAATGTGGACTGGCAGCAAAGACATCCAAGTGTAAAAGAATCAAAACCCAACATACATCAATTACAGCGACAGAAAAATACAGTCTGGATGTTTTAATGGGAAAAAATGACAAATATACGAGTGTAGATTTCAAAAATAAAGTAAGCTGTGCAGGGTTCAAATCAATAAAACTCAACAGATGACTCTGCTCCTCTGTCTCTGTTTGTTTAACAGTTTCCACTAGTTGAAGGCGCTTGATTAGAGCATGTAAAACCGTCAAAGTCCTCAAAACAAAAGTTGATAAAAAGCTGACGGTGCCTAAGATCTGAAAGATACTGGGCCACACTGCAGCATGACAGACATAGCCAGATCTAACAGGTGCAGGCCTCCTGTTTGGTGGCTATGTAGTTCCCAAGGGGAGCAGCAGGACAGGTGTTCGAGCAACAGTTGCCTTCCAGGAGTGCACATGCCAGGACTATAATAACAAAATGTTGAATTTAAACAGGGTTCACATTGAATGGTTATTAACTTCAGGACAGGAATAAATCTACAATTTTTGCTTGGTAGTTTCATGCCTCTGAGAGGTAAACAAGTACCAGGAAGTTATAATGTAGTCCTGAGCCAAGAGAAAGGGCTAAGGCTGCGTGTGATTTACAGGAATCCAATGAGCATGAGGCACAAAAACCTTGACCTGTAAAGTCCTGGATAATATCAAATCATCGTTGGCTAAAAGCGGACAAAATTTGGTGAAAATCCCTCAAGGCGTTCTTGGGATATTGCTCATAATCATGAAGCCCTATGACCCTTGACCTCCTGAATCTAAAGACATCATCCTTAAGGCAGTGTGGGGATGTTCACATGCAAGCAAGAAGCTGACAAGACGCCAACTGACCTTGAGTATGACCTTTAATCAGGTCATCTTTCAGTCATAAAGTACATTTGTGAAGAAATCCCTAAAAGCCATCAAGAGATATATTGTGGTGACAAGAACAGAATTATCTCAAGGCTCCATGACCTTAAACTTTGACCTAAAAATCGAAACAGTTTTTTTGTATATTTGAAAGGACATTTGAGCATTAATAGAAGAAAATTCCTTTAAGTTTTTGAGATATTGTGCTTATAAGCAGTATTACCAAGAGTAATGAGTTCATCCTTGCATCGGGGGGAGCATCTTGGCAAAGTCTGAAAAAAATCCCTCAAAGGGATCTTGAGATAATATTTTCATGAGCAAGTAATGACCATAAGGCTCTATGACGTATTCCAAGATCAAATCTGTTTGTCTTGGTATCAGGACAAATAAATCAAAAAAGTCTGAAAAAAATCTAAAAAGGGTTAATGAGACCCCCAGGGATGGACATGAGGCTCTGAGGCGCTGAGCTTTGGCCTGTGATCATCAAAGTCTACTGGTTTCATCCTTGAGTCAGAAAGGACATATCTGCAAGTTTGAAGAAAACCTCTTCTAATGTTTTTGAGATAATATGTCAATAAGCAACAAATGACCATGAGATTTCATTAGCTTGACCTATATTCTAAAAAATCTGATCAGGTCACACAAGAATCATCATGAACATCTACACAAAGTGAACAAATGAAAGTGAACACAGAAGACAAGAGAATAAAAGAGCCTACAATTTAAAAAAATGCTTTGTACACAGATGATATTCAATTAAAATCAAACTCAATTCAGAAACTTTTTGTCCCCAGTGGGCAGTTCAACGGCACATAGAGCAGGAGCACGACATAAAAACAAACAGGGACAGAAAAGGGTTCAACCACTTCACAAACAAGAGATAAACATGAGACTTAGTGAGCTGGACCTCCGGCCTTAAGCCTTCAAAATCATATTTGTTGATCCTTGAGTCAGAATGAACATATGTGTGGCAACACTCTTTCAATAGTTTCAGAAGTATCATGTATAAAAATGATCACAGAGATGGAAATAGCCCGAGGGCAGTAGCTTCCTATCGCTAAAGGACAGTAGCCCAATCTTATCTTTTGTAGTATTATCGTACTTAGATTGATCACAGAAACAAAGGGACCGGAAACTGTTGAACAAAATTTAATCCTGTCCTGCAATACAATCCACCTTGCAATGCTAACCCACAAAAGTGCTATCAAAAATAGTTTAAGTTTATTTTTTGAAAAATTCAATGTCTCTGTAAGTAGACACTATCATTTCCTTATGTACAGTATGTGCTTTTGTACTGAGTTTCCATTACATCAAGAACAAACGTTAGCTATTCCAAAACCCTATTTCAATTGTTCGTCCTTGGAGATGAATCACATGTCTTTTGTATAAATATAGACACACAAAGGTCTTTCAGAGAATCACAATGAGGTGTTCATAATAACAGGGTGGTGTTCTGTATTCAGGCCCTTGCATTTATATATGTATATATATATATGTATATATATATATATGTGTATATATATATATATATATATATATATATATATATATATATATATATATATATATATATATATATATATATATATATATATATATATATTTTTATATATGTTGTTTTTTCAACGGTGTCTTTGTAAAAATTGTAAGTGACTGACAAAAAAAAAAAAATAGTCAGTGTGTTTGAACATGTGTCAGTGTCATCATGAAAGGGTTACATATTCATCTGTGTATTATCCCCGTCTGTGTGCATATCCTCTTCCTCAGAGCCGTAATGAGAGAGCGATGATTGGTTGTCAAACAAGAACGACAGCAAGTAGGAAAAAGACACACTGACAGAGTTGGTGGACTGCCAGGCATGCTGGGATTGATGACTTTCTGGGCAAACAGACGTCCTTCAGGAGCGACAGTGGCAGAGAGTATACTGCTTAGTGAGGAAAAATGTGAGAAAGAGAGTGAGAAGAGGAGGGAGGGAAGTGAGGAGGAATACACACGGGACTTAGTGACAATGTGTTTCACATTGAAAGTTTAAGATTACTTCTGTTGGATGTCAGGAGGGTTTTGTATTTTTTTGTTCATTTTATTTAGTGATTTAAAAAAAAAAGATCTTATTTCAGAGGTGAAAAAATAGTAAGAAATATATAGCTTAAATAATTAACTTTCACATTTATTTTAGTGCAAGTTAGAAGAAGTCCTTGTTTTTATTTATTTATTTTTTTGTGAGTCAGAAAAAACAGTTATAATTCGATAATCTGTGTGCTTTAAGGCTATTGATGACTTTCTGTCATTCTTTGAGTTGAGTCGCCCATTTCTTCCATGTTTCCACTTGTTGTATTAATAGAGATGCATGATATTAAATTTTTGCCAATATCGGAAATGCCAATATTTCCAAAGCCTTCAATGCAGATACCAATATCGATATTGATACAGATATTTTGTGTCAAGAGCACAAAGTCTTACTAGAATTGACCAGTTACTTTCATGGTTACAGTCTATAGTTTTGATTTATAAAAGTGGACATTGAGTGATGATGAGGTAAAACGTTATGGTACGTTGTTCATGTTATAGATATTACAGACAATTCATGGGATATTTATGGGCATTTAATTATCAGCAAAGATTTCCATATAATAGTAATTAGGTAGCTAATTAGGTGAGGTCCCTTTTAATTAGGTTTATGTAACCCGTTATGGTTGCTTTGCATTACAAACGTAAGATTGATGCCAACCTTATCATACTTCATTTCAAGAAAGTACATTTGTTAAGGTTAAATATGAGCCA
Source organism: Cetoscarus ocellatus (assembly GCA_037902135.1). Lineage (NCBI taxonomy): Eukaryota > Metazoa > Chordata > Actinopteri > Labriformes > Labridae > Cetoscarus > Cetoscarus ocellatus. The sequence goes on along the minus strand of JBAMNC010001765.1, from coordinate 269,579 downwards.
GGTAACTCTTGATAATCTTAAGAAATAAGCTTTATTTATTTTTGGATAGTAAAGATGATCAAATTGTCCATATATTGGGGAAGTTTATGTTCCTTCTTCTGTAATGCAAAAGCCTTACTTATCTATTTTTCAGAATATATTTGGCAAAAAGTTCCATGCACAACCCTCTTATTTTCTTATTTTCTCTTATTTTCTTTCTTTTTTTTTTTTTTTTAAGTATTTTAGTAACTCTCATTCTTGCATTGGGTTCTTTATATATTCACTTAAACAGTATCATTAAGTTATTTTTAATCAGCTGCTGTAGCTTCATGTTTACTCTACAAACATAAGATTGGTCACAGTCTTGTCTTACTTCATGGCAAGAAAGGTGGATTTTCTAGATTTAAGGGGAGGAAAGTTACTCATGATCAGCTATAAAAAACTCCTTTCTTGCACAAAAACACAATATAAGTTGTATAGAGAAAGATTATATATTTTTTTCCATACGTTATACTTTTGGGACCTTGTATTCTTTTCTTTTTTTCAGGATAGATTCAGCAAGATGTTGTAATTGTAATACAATAACTAAATAATTGTGGTGATGAAGAATTCCCTTGTTTTGTTTCCTTATTATTGCAAATATTTTTTGATGGTGTTTCAGTCATGTTTATTTTTTCATTGGGATTCTTTTTATCATTCTTTAACCTGTTTCATAAAATTGTTGTACATTTGCAGTTTCACAGATTATTTTATATCTCATCTTGCTCAATGACTTGAAAAAAGAGACTTCCCACATTTTAAGGAAGTGAAGATAGTAATAATGATCTAACAAAGATCTGTTATGTAAACTATGATTTCATCTTCTCTTATGACAAGTTCATATTCTCTTTCTTATGTTGTGAGACTATTAATACCTTTATTTTTTCTAATACATTCATCTTGAGGCTCAGGATCTGCGACTCCCACTTGTGTGTCTAAAAAGAGCAGCGGACCCCCTATTCTTTTGTTGTCATGTAAAAAATAAGATATTAATTATTCCTTTTTACAATCAACTTCATTTTAGCTTTAATTTAGACCACTGGCTGTGGCTTTATTTCAAACTGAACGTATTTCATTCATATGTTTTACAATAAAGAGTAAATGTTGCCTTTGAAATAGTTTAATTTTCTCTGTTTATGAGAAAGCATCTCAGGACCCCCCTCCAAGTGTCTTATAACTCCCAAGAGTTTCTCAACCCCAACTTTGACAACCACTGCTGTACATACTCTAAAAAATTCTGGTCATATTAGATTTCATTGTTTTGTTCAATATAGTTTTTTTGTAAAGTAGATTTCTGAAGTTCTAAAGTTATTGAAGCAATTTAATTTTAAATGAAAGAATAGGCTTTACTTCTCAAATATTCAATTGTTTAGTCAATGATTTTGTAAAAAAAATGATTTAAAAAACAACAACAACATGTAATGTTCTGAGCAGCATGTAACCAACAAATCAGTAATACAAGAATGGTTAATGGTCAAAGTTTTTGTTTAACCTTCTTGGAGTTGCTTACCAACCAGTCAGGCTAATCTTACTGGTGCATACAGTTGAAATCTAAATATCTTTCACCGTCTATGTTTGCTGTGTTATACTGTATTTTCTATTCTGGGAGAAGATATTCTTTCTTGTATAACTCAGTCCCCTGTGTAACATTTCAGGCCCGTAGTCTTGGCTGTAGGCTGTGTATGGAACTTTGTGGATTTAGTTTGCAAACTTTTTCGGCTCAGCAATTTCTGCAGGGACGAGGTCCATTTAAGCAGAGGGAAGTGGATGTGGAAGATTTGAGATTCAATTTGGATGGCAGATCTGTGAAGATACTGCCCGTGGCAATGTCCTGTGGGCCTCCCACACAGCCAGAAGCCGACGAGCTGTGTGGGAGTGAGGCAGACTGATTGAAATTCGCCTCAAAGCGCCGCTCTGCCCTTGCTGACATGTAGAGGGTAGACTCCGTCCGATTCCTTTATGAGGTTAAAGGAGCAGGCTGTGTTCACTTTCATTTGTTATTTACTCTTACTTTACGCTCTGGGACTCTGTGCATGTTAGTGAGGTAGGAAGAAAAAGAAAAACATGGACAGGAACATACAGAGAGGATAACACCAACAGAAGAACAGTCCTAATCTTACTTCTGCTGTAAAACTTCACAATTTTGGGGCAGTTTTCTCATGTGTCTGATTATTGCATTAAGGCTAACCAGATTTTGCTGCCTTGTGTTCTCTGCACAGACACAAGATTAATGGCAATTTTAAGAAAAGTGAATTTGCCAAGGATTACGTTTGGGAAGTTACTCATGGCAATCCAGGAAAAGTCCTTTTTTCTGCTATGTACGCAATAATATCATAAACAAATACAGAAAGTTTATATACTCTTTTTTATTGTGAGACATTTGTCATTTGTCAACTTTGCCTGTTTTTTTCCCCCTTTTTATTTAGTAGGAGCTAATTATTTGTGCTGATGTTTAACCATTAGCTAAAAAAAGTCCTGCTTTTGCATCCATAACAAAACTATAACCTGCAGCTTTCTTAATTTTGCTTTTGAATTTATTAGATAACATCATATAAAATGAGTTTGTGGTTTTTGGGTTAGCCATTTTCCCCATGTCTCCAGTTATTGTTCTACATTATGCTATGTTAACCAGTTGTTGTAGCGTTGAATTTTCCCCACAGACACAAGACCAGTCGCAATATGATGAGAAGTGCATTTGCCAAAGTCTACTGTCAGGAAAGTTACTCATGAAAACAATATTTATATTATGATGTCATCTGCTTGTAAAGAAGTAAATGTTTTACTTACTTTATTGGAGACCTTTGCTTTCCAATTTTTCTCCGTTCACTTTCACTTTGTACGTAAGAAAGGAGGTTTAACAAGGAAGAAACAGTCAGAGGTAATCTGCTTCTATGGCTTTTTTATTAGTCCTGGCTTAAAACAATCCCGCTCTAACCACCTTAGTAAAATCTAAATCTGGGTTTTCTAAATTTCCCCTACTGATTCCAGTTGCTGTGCTAAATTATATTGCCTGTATGCTGAAGAGGCAAAAGAAAAATAAAAGTGTACGGAGTTAGAATCAGGTAGGAGGAAGGTCTTTTTTAAAGACCTCTGCAAGTTTGCTGTCATTTTACTCAGAAAATTTCTCAACTGGAGCTGAATTTGCAGGCTCCTCTGTGCTCTATCCTAAAAAAGAAAAAAAACATACCCAGCAGCATTTGGCTGTTGGATTGACATGCCAATGATTCACTGTTACTCACAGAGCGGATGGGGCAACCGTAATATGGCAGGAAACAGTTTCTCACAGAATTACAATTTTGCAGTGGAAGATGTTCTGTTTTTAGGTGACACAATTCTCTACTTCACTTTTACAGGCATATGTGCTTGGAATACAGCACCTCTTGGGATGCTTCACCTCCGAAACAATTAGAAAGAGTGAAATAAGAGTTCCTGCGACCCCGTGAACCTCATTAAGTGTGTTTATTATTATCCAGAAGCAGTTTACCTGATCTCAAAGTGACTGGATGAAAATCACATTCCCTATGTCTCTGACTCACTAACTGGGAACAATCTAATTTCATCCTCCCATTTTATTTATTTCCTCTCAAATACAGAACATAAACACCTTTTATTGGGTTTTGGGAGTTCATAGAGGACTCCCAATAAAAGTATGGTTTAGATTAGAGCGCTGTGTGAGAGTGAGAGCAAGCGAGGGTGGGAGGGAGTGTGGGAGACAATGCGGCAGACAGGGGATGGCACAGCTGATTCTATCACAGGGTCTACTTCCTCTCCACAGGCTTTTCTGCTTCCTGTTGTGTTGCCATGGTGCTGCATACAAAAGAGGACAAGCTACTCTTCTCCAGGAAGCCATAAATAATTGATTGGCAAGTGGCTTAATCAGCCCTGAGGCTGCCTGGCAATTCCACAGCTAATTCCACAGCTGGCTATAAATAACTCATTACGCTAATTATGGTATGTGAGCACACAGCGAGCCTGCAAGCGCAAACACAGTCAAGCAAGACTACTGTGGGTTCAGACACGGTGTCCGTATGTCCAAGTTACAGACCTCCAGCAGATGCAGAAGCAGCAGCAACAGCAGGCGCTTTTTCTTCTGTAAATATTAAGTGTTGAGAGGAGCTGCTTTCACTTCTACATGGAAACATATTAGAGGTGGATTTCTCCATTCATTGTGGGTTTCTAATAAAGGAAAATTGGCAGATCACAGGCCAACGGGCTACAATTCCATGGAGGGCATATTCGTCTTGTGTCACTTTGAATGGGATGCTTAAAAGCTGTTACTACTATTTAAAAATGACAAGCAATTAATTAAAAAAAACAACTAAATTTCTAATGAATGGACTGAGAAATACATCTGAAGTTAGCTTGATACTTACACATATCATAAATTACTATTAACAGGCTAACAGATTTAGCAGCTGCTGTCTTGTGGTAGAACTAACTAAAAAACCCTACTGCTATCACAGACTTTGTGATTTAATAATCTCAAGATCAGGGGCTGTGACTCCTGAATAATTCACAGTCCCTCATCCTGAATTGGCGATTAAAGCTTTGGCTGCTGCTGATGGAGTACTCACAAAGGCCAGTGGGCACAAGTCCATTGTACGTTGCATACTTTTACAGCTCACAAGCATGGGCAACAAACATTAACACAACTGCCCTGAGTCCTCTTGGCTCAGGGCACAAGCAGTTTTTTTCACACTTACCAGTATGGTCACTGACGATGTTGATCTTCATCTATATTTGTTGTTTTTCTGGAGTCACATTAGGTCAAGCAAGTTTCTGCAGGATCTCTGGTCTGCAACATCTAGAATATGAAATTGTCATAGTAAATGTCAGCTGTTGGCAGATGTCTAACTTATTATTATTATTAGAGTATTGTGGAATAAATTTGGAATTTTATGAAGTCATCACAGTGGGATTGTGAGCCTTTTGTACAAAATAAACCTTGTATAAAGCAGTTTTAACTTAGAAGACCTCTTAAAGACAATAGCAAGCGGCAGAGCATGGTAGTGCATCAGATAAACTGGAAAAGACTGCGTGGAAAACTGCCAAAAAAGATAAAGTTATAATAGCTGTGACTTGTGCCTATTAAATCATACTTCTATTAAAATAGAGAGATATTTGAACAGTTTAATCCATAAACAGTGTTGTTTTCTAACTCAGTATCACTCAAAAGCAAAATGCTGCTGGTCTAGTGGCATATGTGATTATCTGACTAAGATAAATAAAGTTCTACGAGAGCTCAACGCCTTTTCTATAGTGATGTAAAATGCTCATCTATCTGTGTTTAAATGGGTGATTTAAACTATGTTGTTCCAACAGTCTGTCTTTGTCCTAACTCAAGTTCATAAATTAGATTTTAAAGACTGTTAGAGCATGTTTGCAATTGCTAATATTCAAAGACTTAACTGAGTACCCCCTGATCCAGCTGTATTCTCACTCCATTAGAGATTCTCTGTTAGAGTTTCTGCCGTAAAGGCTACCTCACCCAGTGGGCCCTGTCCCCTCTGATTGGTTGACCGGTCAGCTCTGTGGTTACTGATCTGTTAAGCACTGCTTGGCACCATGTTGTCAACAACTCTGCATTATTCTGTGGTTTATGCTCTGCGCTGAGCTCGCCAGCCATAAACAGAAAGACAGGGAGAAATCCTGATGTCACAGACTTTTTGTCTTGGGCATAGAGGTACTCTTCCATGAAGAGGACACATGTTAAACACACTAAAGGACATATTCAGCTAGAAAAAAAAGCACAATATGTGTTCTTTAATATAGGAAGTTACTAATGATGATTTGAAAAATAGTAAGGTTGTATGAAGAACAATGATGTCATCTGCATACAGTGATAATTTTTCCTCTATATTTTTCTCATATAATAATCAAAATATTTGTGGTCCTGATAGAGTGTCTTGTTTTGTTCCTCCTCCAGAGCAATCATGTCTCACATAAAGATTTTCCCTCTTCATTGTCATTTCAGTTGCCGGTCAACTGGATTGGTAATTACTGGTCATTGGTGGATCGATAATCATTTGTCAGTTGTGAAAACAGCTGACTAGCATTATAGAAATCTTTAAACTTCCATCCCTGGACAAGAAGTAAAAGGGCAAGAAACCAAAGAGTAAATATGGTCATTAATGCCTCTGACAAGGACAGTGAATGTGATTCTCCGTGACATGGACCAATCAAATCTCTCTAAACATGACAGACATCTCCCGCTGTGACTTTGACACATCTCAGTATCGCTCTTATTTTGATGGGGCCTGTCTTTGGTGACAAGAGGATTCAGATGGAGGAAAAGTAGCGGGAGAAGCACTTAGGAGACCTGGGAGAGGTCTCTCTCCTCTGGGCAAAGCAGTAATAACCTTACTGTCTCTGTCTCTGTCAATAGCACTCCATCTATGTGTCCATCTGCTTCAATCACATCCAAGACTTCCTGCTAATAACAGGAAGTGCTGATAATGCACAGGAAAGAGTCACGTACTGTACTAAGAGGGCTGCATTTGGAAAACTTTAGATGCTGACTGCCTGCGGAGGACTTTAGAACAAATAAAGTACAAAAACACTGACGTTGATGTCTGACTTAAATATCCAGATAGTACGCACTTGAATCAAAGGCAGCACACACACAAAACACACATGCTGGAACAGTTGGTTCCTAGGGGCAAAGTGGTCCTCCTAAGAGAGAGATTGAGTGTTTGAGGACTCTCTATTATAATCTGCCGCCACTAATGCAGTTCTTCGCCACAAAACCAGCCCACCCACTCTCCACTATTCATCCCTTGCTGCTTTTGTTTGGTAAAAAAGCACAAAGTTATGAAAAGGACAATTTAAGAATCTCCAGGCAGAATTTCTTGAGTCTAAAAGAGCAGCCAGGGTACACGGAGTACTGTGTTGTTTGCTGGTTTTATGGGGCAGGTTGTTGCATTGCGTCTGGCCATGAGACACAAAGGGAGACAGTGAAGACCAGTTTGGATTATGTCCAAGCAGAGACTGATTGAGTAGCTTGGCTTTCAAAAAAATCATGCTACACTGTAATTGATTTAGACTGAACTATCTCAATAACTATCTGATAAATTTCAATGACATTTTGTGCAGTCATTCATGTACTTAATATAATAAGTCCTGTTAGTTTTGCAAACCAATGAGTTTATCCCTCAAGTTGGTATGACAGTAAATAAACTCATAAAATACTTCACAACTACAAAATAGAAAATACAGAAATAAGAAAAGGACCAGAAAATGTGGCTCATAATGCATCATCATAAAAATCCAGCTTGAAGTCAGCTTGTCTTGGAAAAAGACAATCCATGTTGTTTGCTTGTTAGCTGTAGCAAGGCCAGAGGCATAATATTTTAGACTTCTCCGTATCTCAAGAATTCTTTGAGCTTCAATGACAAACTCAGTACATTTTGAAGTCACTGACCAAAGGTTAAGGTCACTGGGCAAGCTGTAGCAAACCAGGTGTATCTTCAAGGATGGCCTGCAGAAATGGATAAAGAATTGGGCCTGATGAATGACTGGATAACCTTCACAGCTAACTCCATAAGACCAAAGTTTCTGTATTTTCTCTCAGTGTGACTCAAGCTAAGACTGGAGTTTGTGGAGTCCTACATACCGACAGCATCCTTGACATCCTTTGTTAAAGCTGGTATAAATAACAACATTGAGCACTGAACAAATTTGGAAGAAATCTTATATCTTAATAGCTAACCTTTACAGGTTTACTTACACCAGTGTATCTCAAATGGTGTGGTGCTTGGAGACCTCAGAATATCATCTCTGAATTTTGCAGATGATGTGGTTCTGTTGACTTCTGCTGGCATTCGGATGTTTTGTGGCAGAGTTTGAAGCAAACTGAGAGTCAGCATCTCTGAGTTTGAAGCTGTGATTTTCTGTTGGTAAACAATGGACTGCTTCCTTCAGGTGGTGACAGAGCCGTTGCCTATAATAAAAAGAGTTCAAGTATTGCAAGGTATTGTTTACAAATGAGAGTAAAATAGACTGAAAGATTGGAAAATAGATAGGTGCAACATCTGCAGTGTTGCAGGTGCTGGACCGTATCAATGTGATGAAGAGGTAGGCAAAGCTCTCAATTTAGCTGTCCCAGCCCTCATGAGTGGGGTTATGACATCTGGCAAGATCTCAAAGTGGTGCTGCTGCTCTTTAGAACCAGTTGAGTTCGTACACCTTGTGTCGATGCCTCCTGGCTGCCTACCTGTGAGGGTCATCTCCACACATTTAACCAGGAAGCAGACCCACCCCAATGAAGGCATTATATGTTCCCTCTGGCCTGGGACTGCCTTTGGATTCTCAAGGAGAAACTAGAAGATGTAGCACTTATTGAAATAAAGTATTAATGATGGATAATTTCAAAAATGAATGTACAGAGGAACTAAAATCTGATTTCCCAAGGGACTTTGAGGGAAATCCTTTGCTGCATCACTTTATTAAAACAATGCAGCATGTCATGTCAATCAGGTGCTAAGTGAAGACAGCAAAGAGAACCTTTATCTCCAACACCAACCTACTCATCTGGCCTCTCCCAGCGCTGTGCCCACACACACAAAGAGGAGGTGGTGCTGGAAAACACGCCGGGTGCAAAGCCAGAGAAGCAGTGACACGAGGCAGGCACAGTGCCAACCACTCAGTGCCCACTTAGGTCCTCTGAAGTGGGTTGAAAATGTTTTAACGGGTGGTCAGTAATTAACACACGCACACACCAACAGCCAGTGTAGGAATTAATCAAGTGTGACATTAATTTTCCTGAGGTTCTAGCCTGAAAAGTTTCATTAAACTTGTTGAAAACAGTCGTTGACCTTTGATCCAAACCCACATGAATCATTATGGTTCAAAACATGAATATATCAGGTCCTGTGTACATCTTTAGATTCATTTTTCTAATTAACTGTTGATGATAGACTGAATTTATTACTGTAAGATCAGTAATAAAATATCACTTCTTTGGTGCAAATAGTGTGTGCTGCTTGAGTTACAGAAAGTGTATTAAACTTAGATACAAGAAATTAACTTTAAATGACACATCCATGAATTTTAAGGCTTAACAAATGTCAAAATGTTGCATGAAATCTCATAAAATGCAATACAGGGCATTACTTTAATTTGCTTTTTGGTTATGGATTGACCAGGATTGGTACATATATAAAGGTCTTTTTTCTGATGTATAAACTAGAAATTCCTATTTTGAAGGATCATATGACACAGACAACCCTTTTCTTTTTCTCTCTCCAGAGTTCACTCAGTTGGCAGGAATTGTTCACATTTTTTCTTTTTCCAAATCACCAAGATGCAACCTCACTGAACAATCTGGTGTCATCATTTGGCAAAATATGATGGGTAATATTAGATTGAATTTTCACTCTGCCAGTTGCAGGTTTAGCAGATACACACCAAAAAGCTAACAGACTGATCTTCACTATTTAAAATCAAAATTAAAGACTATTTTGGACCTTTGTTAGACTTAAATGTAGAAAAATTAGTATAGTTTGCAAACAAACTTTTGCATTTCATATGATTAAAGTTTTTATTTATTTTGTCCTGAATTCCAAAGATTTTCTGCATATCTTACAAGATGCCTTATAATAGATCTTAGAGCCAAATTAGACTGAACAGCCTGTCCTAATCTTTTTTCTTTTCCTCCTTCGTTGATGGTATGCACTGATATGAATTCTGCTGTAATAATTAGAAATTGCCACAGTCAACCAACAAGAAAAAATGAAATAAAAAGAAAGCAAACACATGCAAAAAAAAAAATCAGGATATTGGAAACAACAGAAAATAATTCAGAGCTTTAAATACCTCTTTTAAATATTGTTAGAAAGGTACATGTTTTGAACACTTTCCACATTACTTTCATTTCATCAAATGTCCCTTTTGTGTTTGTCCCTATTGCAATGGTTTTATTTTAAATTGTAAGCAACTTCTGTACATGGTTTTAAATGATGGGTTAATACTAACATTTGCAGTCCTTTAAACTTTTCATTAGCTTTTTGGATGGCACTTTGCAATCCCCCCACCAGATGTCTTACTATATTAAGTCTCCAATCATGTCTCACGCAAAATGTCACTTACAATCTAAGACAACTCAGGTAAAAAGCTTTTTAGTTTTATCTGCCCCTTAGTTGTTTTATGTCTCCTTTGTGTGATTGAGTGCATCTATGTAAAAAGTCTGCAGTCTCGAACAGACCTACCAGTGTGACGCCTTACCTTTGTTTTGTTGACAGTTTGACCCCCCAGCTTGAGCTGCAGTGTAGACTGCCAAATGAATGCAGAATCGTTGATGACATGGCGCTAAGTAGTGCTGACTAATTACCACAGAGTAGAGCGGACTAGGCCTTAAAGGGGCAGGGGCTCTAACAGTGTTAGACAGAGAGAGAATACGGTTGGATCAGGTGTACTCAGTATATAAAAACTAGGAGATTTATTGAACATTAGCTACTGTGAACATAGTCTAGCAGCCATCTAAATTGTATAAATGAACCGAGTTAGGGCAAAGTATGGCCCCTTAAAGGACTTTCTTAAGGCATGATTGAACACTGATTAGAGGGTCAAAGGTTTAATTTAGTTTAGCTCAGTTTATTTGTTCCTTACATGAAAGTGGACGACAGAATTTGTACATTAGTGCGCACTACATCTTCAAATAAACACCTCCATGATTGGAAAGGAGCAGCAAGAAGTAAACATTTCTTATATTTGTCTGCCCCCTAATTGAACAATTAAAAAAGGTTAAACAAGGTTACTGATTAAAACTGGTTTAAAACAATACAAATAGGAATTTACAGTAACATCTGTATCATGCGTTGAATCAGTATACAAGTTGTAGTCTGTTTGGGGGGGTCTCCCAGAGAGGCAGTACGCCAAACAATCCTTTGGTGCAACAAAACCCACTGTAAAGTTCAAAACATGCTGTTTCTGTGCAGCTGTGTCGCTCTTCATTAACATCTATTTTCATCATCAAGAATTTGCATCCCTGCTTGCTTCAGTGTGGTAACTGAGCTTATAGTATGAGATAGTACCCACCTCCACTGGGGCTAGGTATCGATTCAGATTTTCTGGATCGATTCGATTCGATATTAAAAGGTCTCAAATCGATTCGATTCACGATTCGATTCGATATTGATTCAGTCTGGGATATCTCAGTTAAAATAATGCTGTAAATTTAAAAAGTGACCTTTTTACCTGGTAAATTATTAAAAATTGTGTTTACATTAAGAATTGAACCCAATCATGTACTTTTATTCAAACATGACCACCTGATAAAGAAAAAACTACCCAAGTTAAAAGATCGATCTTTGGATTTTATGGATCGATTACGAACTATTTAAAGGGAAATCGATTAAAATGGATTAAATCAATTTTTTAAACCCAGCCCTAACCTCCACTGATCAGCCTTTACATGAGGAGTGTTTCAATCAAACCAGTGTTGTACCACAAGGTTTATTTGCTTCACAGTAAATCAAAACAATTTACCTAAATGCAGGATTCTGATGTAATAAGGGAGAAAAGCTGTTAAAGCTGGTCTGGTCTGTGTTCCTATATTCCCTTGCTTGTTGTGAGCTTTAAAGAAGGCACCTGAGGAAAATAGGTAAACAAAGTGGGTCCTGTGTACAAGATTTTGCAATAATTGCCTCATTGTTGGTCACACTTAAATCATCAAGGTTTATTTTTCTGAGACAATGACAATCAAATCCGAATTTTAATTGTCATCCATTTGACCTTATTGACAACGGCCAACAAATGTGTTCTCATTCTCACACCTCTGCTGCCATTACGGGATCTTTACTGTCAAAATGTAAACGTTCCATCAAAACACTATGTCTCTGAACGTATCATTTCATGAAAAAGTGACGAAAATTACCACAGCACCGTTGGTGGTTTCAATATTCTCGGGGACATCCATCACGATGCGAGCTTTGAAATGATCGAGCTCTCCTCACACCTTTTTGACAGCTCTTATGAATGACCCTCAGGTGTATGGGGATGGGATGAATAAATCAGGTTGACACATGACGCAACCACGGAAACATACGAGTGTTCTATTAATAGCCCCTTCTGCTGAATGTGTGCTGCATACAAATAATTATGCAGCCATGCTCAATGACCTTATTTAGAGGCGACCTCCAGGGTAAGTGTGCCCTCGTGCTAGTTGTGAATACACATTCATTCCCATGGTCTCAGCTTGCTGGGTGCCGAAGGGTTAACCCACCAGGGACGTCACAATATACACAAGTGAATCTTAAGGTTCATCTGAGAAGCTGGGATGCCTCAGAATCTTCAGACCATAAAAGTCATTAGGGGTGTCAAAAAAAGCCATTTGATGTTTATCAAAGAGAGTACTGAGGAGTTTGGGGTTAAAGGAGCAGTAGAAGGAAGGTCAAAAATAACTGATGGAGAGCGAAGGGCTATTTCCTTTTCCAGATGTTTCCAAATATGGTCTTGGGGCCTGAAATGGGTATTTTCGAAAGGCTGTGACATCAGTCGTTTGGGTTGAGGTACATTAGAAACATGAAGTACACTGAGCTTTAAGAGAGAGTGTTATTCTCACTACCAGAGTGGGGTCTAACTCCACCATCCTGCTCTGTGGCTGAGGCTAGCCGTGTCTCCATCTGGCAGTTTACCGCTCCTCTTCCCATGGTGCACGCAGCACAGAGGAAGCCAGGGTTGAGAGAAAAGCGTTGGTAGGAGATAGTCGGTGGAGCCAAGTCTCAATATGAACTGGATATGTTCCAATAACAGAACCAGTAGGTTTTATCCAATAAAATATAATAGAGCCTCCACAAGCAACAAGTGATTATAAGGTTTCAAATGATCAAACAAATGTTTTACAGTTGCCAGCAAAGTGATACTGGTACTGGTATAAGCCTTCAATACTGTCTTAAATGACATATGGAAATGTACCGGTCTCAGCCAATAATTAATTCTATCTACTGTAATCTCTAACAGGAACAAATGTTGTTGGAAAATTTCTCAAGTACATAGCACTGAAAGAGAGGATCATCCTCAAGAAAGTAATATGAAAGTAAAATGAGTCAAAGCCAACAAAATGACCACTATCAGAGCTTTTCAATCAATAATTTTACAGCAGATGCAGTTGCAAAAATACTCATAACAGGAACAACGTGCATTTAGGGGGGTAAAAGAAACTAGCATAGAGGGGAACATAGCTCAAAGCAACCAAGAGTAACAGTTTTAGTGTTATTCCACCACTAGTATGTCCATTTATATCAACACAAGGCAGGCAGAGTTGACAGCCCGTCTCTACTCAATCTGAAAATGTCTAGTTTGGCCATTTCATAACGAGAAGTTGAGGACACAGAATAGACAGCAGGTAGGAAATAATTATGGTCCATCGCAAGTAAGCAAAAGTTGGATAAAACAGATAGTCAACTTTCATTGGAGAGAAGACTGGGTTAAACAAAGTCTTTCGTTTTCCACTCATTTTCAGATGTTAATTTTTTACATTGCTCTGACTACCATTTGCATTTCATTTTCATTAATCTTCAGTTATTTTCTGTTGGTATGTTTCATTTCTGTTAAATGTTCAGGATAAGAATTTTAAATTAAACAATCTGAAATTTTAATCCATCAGCCAAAATGGAAGTTAATGGACTTTATGCTGGAAAAAAATATTAAACATTAACAGTGCAAGGACTAAACAAGTTTGCAGACTGTATGGTTAGGGTTAGGTTAGGGTAAGAGGTATATGTTTAGGGTTGGAGTAACAAAATGTATCAAACACTGCTCACACTGACTTGATTTGGTACTAAGGGAACATCAGAACAGGGGCTTGAAACTGCAAACACAGCGTGCACACACGTGAGTTAACCTCTCTGACCTTTCTCCCTAGCGACAGTTGTGTTCCTCCAGGCCTCACGACAGGCTACGTGTGCATTTGTGTGTATGCATATGTGCACTTGTGTGTGTGTGTGTGTGTGTCACTATGACGTAACATAAGCCCCGGCTATGCCCAGATTCTGCACAGCTGGGCTTCTCAGTATTCCAGATTACAATACGTCACTGCCCTCGCTCTCAGCCCTCTCTCTTTCTCTCCCTCTCTCTCGCACACTCACATCGTCTCTCCACACACGCATGCTGACACAAACCGACTGCAGTGATGTCACTGAATTTGTTTCTGTCTTTTCCTCTCCATCTGCCCCCCTATCTTGCTCGCTCCGTCATGCACACAAATTTGTTTACCCTTCTCCTGTCAGTTAGGCTCTGCATATTTACCCAATCTCCCCTCATCTCTTTTTATTTCATCTGATTTGTGTGTTAGTGTGTGTGTTTTAGTGTGTGTGTGATGTTCCTTTTTCGACTGTCTCTCTTTCTGCCTCTTTCTTTCAAACATGCAGCTTACTCCAAGGTTGGCAGGAGCAAAGCAAAACCACTGTCCAGATGTTGAGCCTTTTTATTTGCCTAAAATGAATCCTGGGAAGGCAGCAGTGGAAGGTAACAAAGCAATTTCAGCTCAGCACTGTGCCTATGTGCTGAGTATCTGTACTTTGGTGCTTTGAAACCACTAAAACTAGAAGACAAAAATTGTAGTTAGGATTACAAAACATTTGGGGCCCTTATTTGGCAGCTTGAAGTGAATTGTCTAAATCGTATGGGGCATGGTGATGTCCGCACTTATTTTGCCATGTTGAGGGTGCATGTTCATGGTGGCGCAAAGAGGATGGATTATTGCTTTAATAATACGAGGTGTGTCAGAAAAGTTCCAGGACTGGTGTCACAAAAGATTTATTTCAACCCAAACTTCAAACTAAGAGTTTTTTGCCCTTCAAAGTAATCCCAGCATGTCTACAAAGAGATACTGCGGCGTTTGCTTTGTTCAGTGCGCGAGAACAGGCGAGAGCTGTGGCAGGACAAGTTGTGGCTGCTTCACCATGACAACACGCCTGCTCACAATGCCCTGAGGATCCGACAGTTCCTGGCCGAGAAGAACATCGCCGTGCTGAAGCAACCTCCCTACTCACCCGACCTGGCTCTGTGTGATTTTTTCCCCTTCCCCAAGCTCAAGGGGGTCATCAAGGTGACCCGTTTTGAAGATGTGGACAACATCAAAAAGGCAGTGACGGCGGAGCTGCGGAGGATCCCGGAAGAATCCTTTCAGGATTGCATCAAAGCGTGGCAGAGAGGGATGGGGAAGTGCATTAGACTCCAGGGGCACTACTTCAGGGGAAAACTTGTAGTTTGGATTCCAAATAAATCTTTCGTGACAACCAGTCCTGGAATTTTTCTGACACCACATCGTACATGGGTGTGTTTTTTATGCAACATTGATCAAACCAATCAGAGTGTCAGCTCCCATTCCCTTTGTAATAGTGTGTGCCGGGCGGCTGACATTATGCTATTTACAGAATAGGTTTAGCTGTTTGGTCTGAATTTCAGCTGGATCATTTTATATCCCTTCTTTTATTGTGCCACTGAAGTCAAGAGACACACAGAGAACACTGTATAATGTACGTTAATTCTTAAATTAAAGTGCTTTTTTCACTCAAGCATCCAAGAGCATAAGAAACAGCTGTGTAAGGGGGTGGATTCTCCGATATTAGGATATGTTAACATACCTGAAGTGATCCCGTGGTTAAGACCTTGGCATTCCAGTCGACTAGAATACAGTTCTGGGTATAAGGCTTCTAAAAGCCTAAAACCAACAGATAACATGGAAATCTCAGTTTTCATATTTGTTTTAGTGGGATATAAATTTGTGTTTTCAGAAATGAAAATAAAAAAGTCTATGCTGCAGCTCCACACGGCGGTAAAAGTTAGCAGACACCTTTCAGTCAGGATTTGACTGATAATTGGGATGGCCAATTATTGAGACCAATATTTAGAATTCAGCCGATGATCAGATCAATATATTTTTTTCTCTTCGCTGATAATATTAATTGATTTTTTAAAATGTGTGTTCGGCTCTGATCCACTCCTCCGGCCTTGTTAGTCCCCATGCCTTCTACTTTGTTTTCTTCCACTTTCTGAACTATTGTCCTGAGTAAATGTCGAGTTTCATGTAGATAACCTAAATGAGTGAGTTAACAATTATAAACTTATTTCCATGTTTATTCTTCAGTTATCAAGCAACTGATAATCGGGATAAAAGCCTATAAGCAGGGTTTCTATTTAGAATGTACTGTGAGCTTCCTTCACTACATATCCACAAAAAGCTGTTGTTTTTATTTGTGTTCCTTTAAATTCTTATAATTTTTTTTTCTTTAGGCAGAATTTAAAGTCACATTACCACCAGTATCCAGGTAGCATGGTTGCTTGGTTTCAGGATTAAAACTGATGTTATACAGATTTTCTGAAATATCAATGAAGGATTCAAATCAAGAATTATACTTTTTGAACCAGAGCTGCCCTAAAAGTGGTAGGTCAGTGCTGAACTGTGTAATTACTACAGCAGAGATTGATGAAGATTCTCCACCTGTATCTAAACTGACATCTGAAGTTCATGTTTAAGATATTTTAGATAAAGAATAAGTCATGTATTTTTGAACACCAATGCAGCCTTGACTGTACTCATGTATTTTAAAATATGTTTAGAAATTGTTGTACAAAATACAGTTTGAATATGTGAGTAGTTTTAAGAGCAAGGTACTTTCACTTGTGTTGGAGCAAAACTTGACAGTTATCGACACTATGACACAAGTAATGTAGTTGTGTGCTTGGTCAACCAGTGCGGGAAAGGAAAGAAACTCGTGCAATCATACTTAATTCTTTGTTTTAGGAAAAATGAAAGAATGGAAATCTTAGATATGTTTTTGTATCACTGTAAAAATAAACCATCTTTTCATGTAGGTATCCTCTGTCTGCAACAAATTTGCCATCATAAAGTTTCCAAAATAGAACACCAACAAACCTTGTTTTTTTCCGTCAACACTCACTATCCCGTCTAAGCCGTTTGTGTGCATGTGCTGCAAACCACAACCTGTTTTTGTGGAACTGCTAGAGGGTTGAGACTACTTTAGAGTGAGCTATAAACCACTGTGTACTGTAGGTCAGGCACTATTTCTGTGTTTTTCAGTTTGAGTTATTTTAGAATATGCTCAGTGTCATTGGAGCACGTGAGAGAAAGGCTTGAAAGTCATGTTTTCTGTGGTGTATTGGTTTGTCTGCTGAGGATTCAAACAAAAAGGAGTGCTTTATTTCATCCACAAAACATAGTGTTATTAGTTTGAGTGCTTAGTGTTTAACACACTTGTCATGCAGTCAAGGAAAAGCTAAATTATGTTACTTCAAGGTTTTTTTAAACCCTATGATAAAACTAAAGCCTATAGAAGAGGTGGATAAACTAACAGGCAGCATCTAGAGACTTTCATACAAGTACATACATTTAGAACAGATTCAGTAAAATCCAATTCAACTGCAATTTCTTTGTTTAACTAGGACTGTAATTGAGTTCTATTATATGTAACTGATATCCTGAGCCCTTCCACAACCTCCAGGCATCTTATATAAATTCACACAGGGAGTGCTTCAATATGTGACTTAAAGGTAAATTTACCAGTGCCATCAAAGCCCCCCAACTGTGAAACAGTCTTCATCCTGTGACCAGAGTTTCTTTACATTAGCATTAGAATATCATTGCCTTAAACTGGTAGCCTCCATTTTCTAATATACCTTTGTTTCAATACACTGTGAGGGATGTTCAGTATGTGAAAAATAGCAGGTTCTCAAAAATTTGCTGTTCTGAAAAACGTGTTTGTTTTTACTGTTTATTTGGGCGGGACAGTGCATATCAATGCACATACAATGTCACTGGAATTCTCTCTTAAGACTGTCATGAATATGCCAGATTTAGCAAAGTGCATCCGTTGTCTCAAATACGAATGCATTCTGGCAGTCACTGACATTAAATATATACGTATACCCTAGTCAAGGCAAAATATGGGCTCTTTAAGGCATTAATTTCCCATACAAATTTCAAGCAAAATCTGGTTTGAAGTGAAAAGTTGCCTTTCCACTGCCTTTTTCTGTATTAATCACTATATAAGTACCTAGTTTTCATAAAAAGTTGACTATGTCTTAGAAACTGGTGCAACAAATAAACCTGAATAAAAATGCTATGACATGCCGATCATTCTGGAAAATGCTGTTCCCATCACATTTTGTACATGATGTTTTGATTTTGTACTTTCATTCCCATTCACTGTGCATTACAAGTACTTTGTTCACTGGTCAGCTTATGGTGAGTTAAATAAGGTTTTAGACCAGGCTGCTGGCAACACTTTTTCTTAATTGTTCATGGCACTGCTTTTGGATAAAGCTTGTGGGCTGCTGGTTTGATAATTGAGACCCTTTATTAAAGATTCCACAAGATTACATTCCAGATGTCCCAGAGCCTATATTTTTAGTTTCTTGCCCCAAAAGATCCCTCACAGTTATTAGATTCTGGCATGCCTTGAACCATTCTGTTTCATCCCTGTTCAGAACAGGCTGTTTTGGTGTCAATAACACCCCTCTCTGACAGTGGATATACTTTTAGCTGTCTAGTACTGTGCTCTATTATTAAATGTGGCTTCACAAACATGCCTTGCCATGTTTTTTTCTGCTGGTGCAACCTGTAAGGTATATATTCAAATGGCTTGGAGAGCGTCTTCCATCTGGGGGAGGTAGCATATTCCTCAAGGACATTATTAGGGGAATTTTTTAAAAACACTCTCTAAAAGGTGGATCAAGCAACAAAAGGAGAGGACAGATTTTTTGCATGTTGAGAAGTGGGGGGTTCTGGACCGGCTGTGGACACGTTTTCATAATAAACCATTAGAAAGTCTCATTGAATTAAATGAGACTTTCAAAGATAACAAGTGACCTGTGGAGGTGGAAAGCATGATTCAAGTACTGTGGGTTCACACTTCCCAACTATCGTCTTAGGCAGAACGATAGTTGGGAAGCACTCCAAGACAACCGGCCTGATGTGTGAGGTTCCTGGAAGAGAAACCGCCCTGATTTAAAATTTGAAATAGTAAATGTGTTCAATATTTATGACAAGAAATCTGCGACATGAGGATAACTGAGCAAGTCTTCTGTGTTTTGCCACATGGACCAGAACAAGGCAAATCAGAAAGTAAGCTAGCTGAGGCAGGAAGCAAATATAGCCATGGGATCAAAAGTAAAGGTGAAACAAAAAGTTTGGTGGATATAATAGACTGTGGACCAATTTGTTGATTTGTGGGAAAACACAAGCATCTTTACAGGATAACATGTAAGTTATATATAATAAACTGATAAGGAGAGGAGCTGGACGGAAATCACAACCACCAAGGATGTCTTAGAAAGCTAACCACAAGCTACATTTAGCTTCAATTCCTCCTGACTTAGTTTATCCACTTGTTTACGCTATAGTCACATTAAATTATGGATGGATATTGATAGGATTTTATCGATAACCAATGCCAAAGGAGGAAGAGATGGCGGGAGGGAGGTGAAAAGAGCTGAGGGATGAAATGGGAGATGATGAATAAAACAGAGGGGACGTGGGGAGAAGTACAACAGTAAACACATACGAGTACACTTGTTGACTAAGCTGTGTGCCATGCCAGGGGATGGGATGATAGTGGACTGCGGGGGGTTTGATAGAGGCAGTTGGTCAGTCTGATCCATGTGTGCGAGAGGGAGAGAGAGATAGAGAGCTGAGAGTTTAGCACACAATCATGGTATGGGATACTACACTGTACACACACAAACCATGCCGCAATACACACAAACACATACAAGTGAGTCTTACGCCATCAGACACACCAGGATTAGACCCCTCCCTCTCTCTTGCACACACCCATCCACACACACCCCCACAGCAGAGATTATAGTGCAGCTCTACAGGCTTCTAATGGTTTTCGAGGCATCATGAGAATCATGACTGTCAAATTATGATGTCATTGCTTCGGTACAACAGTTCATATGACAAATATACAAACACACAAGCACACAAACACAGACAGAGTACACACTAAGATGCTGATTTATGCATTGGATTTAAGCCGGGGTTGTCGTATTACTGTCCTAGTCAAAACCTCGCTGTCTGAGCGTGTCATAAAACCTGCATTTCATTTAGACAGCACATTTCAGTAAAATATATGTAATGTAAAAATAAATGAATTTCTTTTTCCTTTATCATAAAGCCTGTTAGCAAATACTCATCTACTATATATTTTCAAATGGTAAATCAGGGCAGACACTTTAAATGTTTCTCATCTTAGTTAAGAATATGCTTCCATATAAATACATCTTGGGCTGATATTAAAATTTGGATTTTATTACTTAAGATATTTAGTGAAGATCTGAGACATTAGTCCTATAACAATTTATGCTTTTAGCCTGTAAATTTTATAATCAAGTATAGAAACTTGGCTTACTTAGATTGTCACACTAATATTGTTTTCATTTCCAAATTTATATGACCAGTTGGAAAATACTGATTAGACGAATACAAATTAAAAAACATCTAAAAAGTGTAAAACAAGTATATAACAAGGTTTGATCATAGGCCACAAAAATGTATCTAAAACTCAAAAAGTAAGGCTTAATCTAATGAGATAAAGCCAAACTTATACTGGGCATTTTAAGCATCTTTTAATGGCAACAACTTCAATTTGAAAAAAAAAAAAAAAAAAAAATCTAATGCTTCGGATCTTTCAAATCACATTTCGGGAGTCTACCGATCAAAGCGGACTGGTCCCACACAAGGAAGAAGCCTGGAAAGGGGTTGGAGCTCAAACAGACTGTCTCAGACAGACTGTAAATATAGCTGGATTAGGGTACTCAGTATGTGAAAACTAGAAGCTTCTTTAAACGTTAGTAATATTGAACATACTCTAGCACTCTTTAACAATAAATACATGAACCCATGTCAAGGCAAATTATGGGTACCTTCAGGAATCAAGGACAGCTAATTAAATCTCTAATCTTTTGATTTGCCTCTAAACTGCCATTAGCTAAATGTACTCAAACCGCCTTATTTAAGCTGCTCTAGCCTGCCAACTCTTTGCTGCTCCCTCTGCAAGCTGCTTTGCAACCCTCCTCTACCACAGCTCCACCTAAATGCCATTTTTCGACTTTAACAGTGTAAGCTGACACTTGCTCTGTGAGGATTATGCTGCCTCTCTTCCTGCCTCATGCGTTCCTTGTAGGTGCAAAAAAAGCAGGAATGTGTGCTGTTCTTGCTTAAGGCTCCGCCTAAGGCTAAGACAATGGCCCTTGCTCATATGGAATGTAGACATAATCACTGGGCCACTGGTGCCTATAACCTTTACTTTACCCTTAAGTTATGCCAAACCCTAGTCCTAGGGCTAGGGTTAGCCTCTGACATCAATATTTTCCAAACCTAACCACCTAGCCCTAGCCTAACCTTACCAGACCCTGTCTCTTTTAGTTGACCAATTATGCCTACCAGGAAAAGGCAGAAATCCTGAATCAATTCCCTTGAACATCTTCATAACAGAAACCAAAGCCAACTTTATGGCCTCACAAATAGGTCATACCCCAAATTTGAAGGCTATAGTTAACTGAGCAGTGTTCAAGTCCGATCTGTGGCTTCCTTTTCCGATGTCTTTCCCCATTCACCTCCCAATGTCCTACTTTATTTAGAAAAGGCATAGAAGCCACCAATGACTCTTTAAAAACACTTATTAACATAACCACTCCAATTACATGACTGAGCAGAGCCTAATACATCCTTTAAGCTTGTGTGTCCATGGGTGTCAAAGTCCATATTTGTGTATGATTACTAGCTCACGGAAAGTCCAGCCAAATGCAGTTTGCCTTTAAGAGCAAAGAAGTCTCGCAGCTTATGTCTGAAATTATTTTTCTGCTCCTGGATACTGGACAAACACCTACTTTACAGCAAACACTTGAGCTCTTGTTTATCTGCCCCTGTGTAAACTCCACAGTATTCTTATCTCAAGTGGGGCCTTCTGTTTAGCATGCAGGCTACTTAAACAGCAGCACGTATACACAGGTCCACGTCTAGTGCCATGAGTCAACATAGCAGCCACTCAAACAAACAGAACCGTGATGCCAGTGAAAGAAATGTTTGATTGATTCACAGGGAGGCTGCTGCATAAACATGTATTCACTGTTTTCAGCTGAAGTGTGCTTTATTTTCACACAGCTCCCCACATTCACACCTTAGTGCTGCCAAGCTGAACTGCTGGCTGTTGGTAGGTACAGAGCAGCTGGGATATTGGAAGAGTGAAGATACTGCAATCCAAAAAGCAGCAACTAGGCTATCACCAGTGGTTGTTTTGATGCTAAGAGTTATTAAGTTGTTTTTAAAAATGAAGTGATAGCTGTTTGATGCTATGACTATTATGCTGTTTTTCAAGTTCTAGAGACTTTATCTTAAAATATGTGCTTACAAACCTGCACGCAGTGAGTTTTTATCAGGGGAAAGCACTTGTTAGAACGGCAGGGTCAAGTGCAAACTCTTTCAATAGGTCGGTGCTTATTACTTCAATATAAAAAGGAATTTAAAGCACTTAATGGTGCTACAATGCTTAAATCAAGTACAAAAACCCCAGTGAACTGTAGATTAAGTGCTGCTTAAACACAAATTTCCCTTGAAACGAAAGTAAAGGTGCTCTGATGAACAGGAGGTCCGCTTTTTCCTCGCATTTCATCCATGACAAATCATCCCCAGAGTCTCATAGCTAACGTTGTCCTCCACATACTCACCAGCTATCCATGAATACTGAAAGGGGAAAATGATATCACCACAAGTACCCATAGTCTTGCCAGGAAGCTTACATCATTACCTGCCTCTGTGCCATGGTTCATCATGCTGTGCTTGCAGGGGCGACCCAAGTGTTAATGTGTTGCAACAGAGTGGTATCGCTGTCTGGACATATGGGGTGGCAAAGCCTGTCATGCCCCTGACACAGGCCGGTGGCTAAACTCTAGGTGCTGAGTGACTGGAATGCCAAGGTCCACTAAACCCCCGGGAAAAAAATGGAGGGAAGAGGAGATTCGACCAGGGACTGAGTGGGGAGGTTAGAGAAGTCAGTGGGAATTTTAGATTTCAGTCTCAGTCATTGGGGTGCACAGAGAAATGGAGATCATGTGCTGTCAAAACAATGAGGGGGGCTGATCAAGTTTGAATTTGACTACTGGCCCCTGTCCTGTGTGTCATTACCTCCTGATTTCCTACTCCACTCTACCTGAATACAGGCATATCAGGCCAAAAATCAATCCTTAAAAAGGTTTGTTTAGGTTTCAAAAGTGAAATGAGTTCATCGATGTTAGGTCACGTTTGAAGACTCATCTCCTTCCTTGCCTTTTATGCAGCAGGCATGACCATCCTATTATGAGTCAACAGCAATTACAGCAGAGGAATAATATACTCATGGTAACCTAGGTCAGCTGAGGACACACTATAGCTGTCTAGTCAATCCAACATACCATACTATCAATACTTACTGGTGTAAACGTTCTGCAGACAAAAGTGCATCAGCTTGCAGATTAAAACTTAAACACTTACTCTGCTTGCACAGCAGAGAAACCCATTGCTTGTAGTAGTTTGTTTTCAATGCTAGTAAGTTATGAAGATTAGTGTCTGAGCTTTTAAAGGCTTATCGTGATAGCGTATTGGCACAACAAGGTTATTTAGCTCTTAGGCCAAGGCTGAACTCTCGTCCCATCCACCATGACATCCATCAAAGTTCACAGGGACAATCAAGAGAATCACTTTAATAAAGCATGTCCGGAGAGATGCTTCATCCACAGTCAGCAGACAAGGTGAAGTATCTGCAGTCAATGGGATGAGCTGGGGCACTTTGTTGGACTCAATCTTTTGTTCTTCACAGACATTATTTGGCATCCATGAATAAATTCCACATGCATGCTCCACAATATATATATATTTTTGCAGGCAGCATGTTGTTGTCTTTACAATTACATTTATCATTTATGAGAATGAAAAAATGTTTGCACTTGATTCAGTGAGCTGCTAATTTACATCTGTAGTCCTCATATAAAACTGAGGCAAGACATGCAATAAATTAATACTCAACAAAAGCAGCACAAACAATAACATGAGGTACATACGTTGAATAAAGCAAGATGAACAATATACAAGGTATCACCATTAAAGGACAAATGCCCACAAACTTAAGAACAAAGTGACCATGTAGCTAATGCTTCACTTTAAGAGTGTGTGAAGTTCAATTGCTTGCACCAGATTGATGTTAACATTGTAAGGTTATCAAGATTCATAGCAGCATTGTATGGAAATCAAGATCCAAAGTAGCATTACAAACTGGCAAAAATCCATAACTGTACAAAAAGATGATTAGGATCTATTTCAGCAACACCAAGGTGACCAAGTACAAAAGCAGCATTGTAAGGTGACCAAGATCCAAAGCAGCATCATAAAGTAACTCGATCCATAGCAGTTTTATAAGATGATTAAGTTTTATAGCAGCATTGCAATGTTACCAAGGGTTATAAAAGCATTATAGTGTGAGCAAAATCCAAAAAAGCACCTTTAAGTAACCAAAGCCATAGCAGCATTATTAAGATAGAAGATCACTGCAGCTTTACAGGGTTACAAAGATCCTAAGAAGCATTTAATATTAAAGATCTTTAGCAGCATGATAAAGTGACCAAAGATCTAAATCAGTGTTTTAAGGTAATCCAAATCAGCTTTTTTTTTTCAATTTCCATAGCTGTATTGTAATGTCTCAAAAATAAAAGCAGCAACAAAAGTGGGCAAAGAAGAACAGCATTCTCATTGAGTTATCAAGGTTCATAGCAGCAGTATAGGCTGACCAAGTTCCATATCAGTATTAGGAAATGTCCAATATTCATTGTAACATTATTAAGTGACGAAGACTGCAGAATCCTAATGATGATCAAACATATCATAAAGTGATTTAGATCAACTGCAGCATCATTTGGCAAGCAAGAACAACAGCAACATCACTGAGTGACAAAGAACTGTAGTAGTATTATCAGGGTACCAATACTACAACATTATGGCCATGATGGACCAAGGTCTATATGAACATTATTTGGGTAATGAGGTCCATAGCAGCATTACAAGGTGACCAAAAACAGCACCAGTATTATAAAGTGACATAAATCTATGCAGCATTTGAAAGTCAAAAAATGCATAGCAGTTCTAGTGATCAAGATTGATAGCAGCATAGCAAAGTTATCTAGATCCACAAAAACCTCACAGAGTGACAAAAATTCATGGCAGCTCCACCAGGTGACCAAGATCGACTGATGCATAGGATAACAAGACGAAGGACAGCTTTATAGGGTTTCCAAGATTTTAAGCAGCAGATCTTTAGCAGCATGATAGCAAACAAAGATCTAAAGCAGTATTCTATGTCAAATGAGATTAATAGCAGCATTATGATGACGTTAAAGATCCAAATCATCATTAAAAGCTTGAGATCCATTGCTGCACTGTACAATGTTCAAAATCAACAGCAACATGATTAGGTAAGAATGAACAACAGCATAGCTACCGAGTGATCAAGATCTATAGCAGCATTATAGGGTGACCAAGCCCCACATCAGTATTATAAGATGATCAAGATCCAGGGGAGCTTTATTAGTTTGCCAAGCCTGTCGAATCCTAACAATGATCAAACCCCATAGCAGTATCATAAAGTGATAGTGATCCATAGCAGCATTACTGGGCAACCAAAAACAAAAGCAACAGTATTAGGTGACCAAGACTGCATTATTATTATGCTGGCCATGATAAAAAGTGGAGGTCCATACCAGCATTTGGTGAAAAAAGATCCAGTACAAGTACAAGGTGACCAAGAACAGCACCAGCATGATGAAGAGTCCATGATCTATAAAACAGGGCAGAGATGATAATATGATGAACCCATTTGGTTTTCAGTGGATTTTTTTAATATAATTAATGATAATAAAATCTACAGCAAAAAAGGTCAGTGAAACTAACGCATTTAGTTAACCATGATAGTGTTTATAAATAAATACTACTCTAACATTTTTTGAAGTGTAAACATTATTGACCAGAAGGAAAAGTTCATGATGGGCCTTGGAGGAAATACTTAAATATCTGCACCACTAACCTCCAACTTTTTTCTTACACTCTTTATCTTTTCTATAAAATACTTTTTCTGTACTTAAAAAAATCTCTGAAGCTTGTGTGTGTGATGGACCTTGTTTTCCTGCATATCTAAAATAGTCAAACAGAAATAGAATAGATTTTGAGGCAAAGGAGCTGGCAGTGCCAAAATGCTGATTCACTTCCACATCTTAGGACTGATTACTGCACCACTCTGAAGCAGGCTTATATGGCTACTGAGGTCCATAGTCGAATTATCAAGTGACCAAGATTGGTATTATATGTGATAAAGATTGATAGCAGCATTATGAGGTCACTGAAGATTCATAACAGCATTGTCAATCAATAAAGATTAAGATAAAGATACCCGTGCAGGTTGTTTACAGTATATGTATTCAAATGCTGTGAGAACACAATGCAGGGGATAGAGGGTGTTATCTGACTATCTATATTAAAACATGTCCAATGATTAAAGCAGGTTCCTTAAAAAAGCAAGGAAACACTGCATTATAGTGACTAGAAAAGAAAAGCAAACAGTCTATGTGTTGAAAAATCTTGTCACAAGTAAGGCACAGAAGGCGGAGCAAAATCTTTGCAGAGGAATCAAATGAACCTTGTGCCGTATCTAACAGAGAACATACTTTGCCCCGAGTCACAGTCCCTTTGCTGCAACCTTTGGTCTCCCACTCTCAGATAGGCTATACAGGTCGGAACAGTGTCATGCTTAGCAGACAGTTTCCCCTGTCCTCTGATGAAGGGTTTATGGCGCAGCTTAAACGTTAATGCGTGTTTATTGCTAGGGAAGGAAGGAAACAATTGTGTCGCAGCGAGTGAAGGAGATAATGGAGACCTATATCTTTGCTGGCCTGAGTCCAAGAATAGATTACTTTGCTCCTGTAAAGCAGTAAAAAAAAAGAGGCAGTATTGATTAGAAAACAGTCCGAGAAGCAAGGCAGTTCTTTTTATAGGCAAATGTCCGAAATTTATGACTCTTGTCTACTAAGGAACTGGAAGATGACAGGCCTCCTACTGGGTTCATGTTCACTTCCTTTTAGAGCAGACACACTTGGTGGCGAAGGAGTGACATAATCAGGAGCAGGATGTGAACTAGAGTTAATCAATCAAGATAAGAAGGCTTTGGCAGCAGAAAAGTGTACGAAACAATGGTCCAACAGCTGTTGGTGTGTTAACAGGAGATTACAAAATAGTGATTTTCTGTGTAAGTTCAACAAAAACTACTCTTTTAAGATAAGAGCTGATGAAATCAGATTCTTCCAAGTCATACTAGCAAAACTGTTTGATGCGGCAAAGTTGAGTTGAAATTCGCCTTGGATAATTTCACGAGGTAAATCAACAGTGTTTGTTGCATTTGTGCGAAAAGTACAGATGTGTCAAGTATATCCATGTTCTTACAGTTCTGATATAAAACCAATTTTAGAGTTTTATAAGGCTGGCTACATGTTAAAAAGTTTTCAGATCTTGAAATGTTTATATTTTGGTAGAATACAGACTGATTTTAGGGGAACTCCAACTTAAACAAATGTGGTAAAATAGCCATATTAATGCCACACCTAAGGAATAAATAGACAAATAATTAGCTTTGATTAGGGGCTAAAAGCATCTGGTGTGTAAGCCAAACATTAAAGCTTATAGCACAGAACAAGGTCTAGTTGTAACCAACTAAAAGGGGCGTATTGAAAACTACCTTAATGGAACTAGTCAATAACAAACAATGATAGGCTCTTTCCCTGTGCTCGTGCACTGGGACAAAGAGACGAAGATAAAGTCCAGGTACATAAATGGCTTTATTGACTTACAACTACAGACTTAACAGTGCAGGTACATGGACTCACACATGAAAGCTCCCATGAACAAGTTTAAATTTGTCCAGGATGTCACTAGATGTCACTTTTTTTTTTCAAGCTTTTTTACCTAAAAACCCACACTTGCATGCCTTTAAACCCCATTGTTTTAGCCTTGCTCGGAACAGACTGTTTAAACGGCCGTATTTGACCAGAACCCTCCCATAGAGTTGTGCTCTAATGTTTACTCGGCTCTCAGAAATACTTAGACATATATCACCTGGCTCAAGGAGTGTATGCCCTATAGAAGAGGTGATGTATCCCCTTATGATTTCATAAGAAGTAAAAACAGGCTGTTTTAGCAGTTTCTATTTTCTATTAGACATTTTCTATGAGGGTATAATGAGGACAGTCTGCACAGTTTTTTCATTGGTTACAATGGTCTCAATGTCAAATTAGGAGACCACAGAAGCATAAATTTATACTGAGACTCGTCTGACCAGCATGACAGACCACACAATTAAAGTTAACTGCATTAAAAGAACGACATGAGGATGTTAGAAGATGGAGGCGTGACACTGAAGACACAGCAAACACATACTTTATTCAAAGGCATGAACTTTTGTTTGTCTCTTCAAACATTATAATGAATTATGTTATGTTTGTGATAAATTCAAGCAGTCATTCAAATTGGTGCTGAAGTGCCTCTGCTGCATGTCTCCACTATTTCTCCTACGGTTTGGTAGTAGCTCCTCTACAATACATCATAAAGGCAGGGATGTTGTTTTAAGAGTTTCTCTCAAGTCTCGCGGTTCTCAAGGCAACATCATCTGTCTTATTACGAGGCATCCCAAACTGATCCTTTGTTGTTGGCCATTTTGACACACTACATGAGATGAATTGACCGATTCGGGTGTCCAAAAAGTCCCAAAACCCTACAACTTGGTTATAATCATACATAAATTGCGTAGTCTGACATTACCGCTGGGCTAACAGATTCCTGTAACTACCTTTTCAACAAGAAATACTAATAGGGGGACAAGGTTGATTTGGTTTGAACACACTATTGAAAAAGATAAGGTATGTCACCCTCCCGATTAAGAGTCAACTTCTCATTGGTCCATTTGTCCACCTTGACCTCCTACCTCTTCAGAATATGTCAGCCCTTTGAGAAAATGACCTTAAATCCTTTTTCCACCCTGCAGAGAGGAACAACAGTAACCACGGTCACTGGAAGGCTCTGACACTTCAATGCAAGCTTGTGTCATTTCCTCGCTTTTCCTGAAATGACGGATCCTCTGCTTTCTGCTTGGCTCTGTCCTCCCAGGCAAACCTAGCGCCAACCCCATGTTAATATTAGGCAAAGCATCAGCATGTTTGCTAATGAGCTTAACATTAATGTGTAAGCTGCTGCTGTGAGACAATTTATCTCACCGAACAACTCTGATTTTTGCCCTCCACGGGTTCTATTTTAGGATCACGCTTCAAACATCAAACAGGTTACAGCCAGTTCTCTGATTAACCATGGTAGAGATTCCCTATAGGTGATATTATGGCACAATATCCAGAGGCCTGAAGCTCCAAGGATGTAGACATAACAAGGACACAGCAGGTAATCAATTCAATTCTCTGTGGTATCCATTCTGTCAAAGTGAGAGAGCACAAATTATAAAATGGCTATTGAGGACGGATTCTTTTGCCAAGTACAGTTTGGACAGGTTTGCAGCCAGACCTTGAAATCAATCATCATGGCTGAGTGAAGAAGGGGAGTTAATTCCAGTTGGGACACAAGTGGTAAAGCTTGCTGAAGGATTCACAGTGTGCTACAAATTGTTCTCTCAGGTTTGCAGCCTTGGATTTTGCTGCATTAAAGAGTTTTTACA
Organism: Cetoscarus ocellatus; assembly: GCA_037902135.1. NCBI lineage: Eukaryota > Metazoa > Chordata > Actinopteri > Labriformes > Labridae > Cetoscarus > Cetoscarus ocellatus. Next base: position 239,811 of record JBAMNC010001765.1, on the reverse strand, counting down.
GGCTGTCTCTCAGATGTGTATGAGAAAATTCGGCCTTGGCCAAACAGCGAGCTAAATCCTTTCTGATGCAGATGCACTTGCCTCTTTGTGTGCCTGTTTTCAGAGGGAAAAGAGAGAACAACCACTGGAAATAACATTTTATTCAGATGGACATCGTTGCTCAGAGGCTTTATTACCAATCCGCAAGGTCCTTCCCCTGCCGTCCGTGCCATGCCTCTATCCTCTCCCTACCCTTTTCTCTTACTCTGTCTGCCCTCATATATCAGACCCACTGCTTCTGTTGTGCCCCCAAGCAAAGTCGCAAATTGACATGCTGAATTCTCAGCCGGGACATTAAACCCAAGGGATCAAGCATACAGAGAGAGCTCTTTTATATCCTCTCCCTTTGGAAATTGTTTATGTTCATCACATGGTGCACTAGGTGGATTTCCACACAAAGGACCCAAATCTGCAACAAAAAGACCTTTTCCCTCCAGACACTAAAGGCAAATGGGGACAACTGGGAATTATTTTCTACACTGAGAAATTACATTGCATTGGGAAAAAGTGACCCAAACTCAATAGGCCTAAAGACAGCCCACAAACTAAGAGAGATTGCCAATTTAAGAGGGTGTATCCATGCTGTCGTTTTATATCTTAAGCATTCGCTTTATCACTAGCATCACGCGCCACTTCACATAACTGCCACTCACCTGCCTGCCACTTTATTACGGCTGCCAGCACTGTATTATTTATATGCTTTTGAAGGAGATGATTTATCCAAGCTGAGAAGGACAGCTGGGACACAGAGGATAACAATGTATTAATGTGCCAACTGGATGTCTTGTTTGCTGTTGGATAATGGATGTAGAGCTACTCCAAAGGTAGTTTTTCTTGTCATTAATAAAGGCTAATATTTGCTTAAACTTCGAACCACAGTGTTTCCTGCTCTTATTCTTCTGAGGGACTCGCCCGCCACTGCAATGAAACCTCCACAATATTTGAGAAAGAAATTTAGGGCAAAAATTCACCATCTTTGGGGTTTTCATAGTTTGCTTGTTTTATTTCAACATGGTGACAGTCTGTCACGCATCTGGCTGTCCTGAGCAATGTTTCTGTTATCCTTGTGTGTTATAGATAGATAGATAGATAGATAGATAGATAGATAGATAGATAGACAGACAGATAGATAGATAGATGTACTTTATTGATCTTGGACATTTTCACTTACATTTTTTAAAGTACTAATTTTCTTTCTTTCATTAAACCCCTCATTTTGGTGATCCAGGTGGTTTAAATTCACAGCACAGGGAAGTGTAGATTGTCGATGCGCGACACACTCTAACTTTTACGAGGACAGTGGCACACTGCCCTGTCTTAAAAAGCTCTGAGGAGAGGTGGTCGTACATCCTTTGGAAATGTTTTACTTTTACCTGGTTGAGGGTTGAGTCTCTCTCCCTCACTTGTTGTGTAACATGACAGCTTTAGACTGTGTCACTTTAGTGATCAGGAGCAGATCAAGACCGTTTTTTTAGCTAGAGCTGCTAAACTTGAAGCCCTTCTTAAAACATACATACCATATATCTGGAACTAAGGTCAAACTGTAGCCTACAAACTACATCTGTGTAGCTCTGAATTGATGCAGAAGCCAACATGGATAGCCTGACATGCACCTCCTCAAATATGTAGCTACTATTGGGAACCACAAACCTTGTGAAATCTACCACATTATTGTGTGTACAGCTGAGTGATTCAACCAAAATATCAAATCTTTGCTAATTTTTTGCTCCTTGTGCTACTGCTATTATTTCACAGTATTACAAAATTGGGCTGTGTAGTTTTCAGCTCCCTCTATATGTGTGTCTCTGCCTCAAATACTGTGGATGGAACAAGTACTGAGCTGCTGATCTGCTTTCATTCACTCTTCACTGTGGTTGGTGGGTTATGTATGTAACTAGTGTGGCATCCGTTTACCCATCTGTAATCGTAACAATCCAGCCTGTGTTCACTGGTGATGACTTTGTTGTAAAATCCATTATGAAGCTCACAAAAAAATACCAGTGACCATGTAAACACTGGTTTACTGCTGTATAAAGTGATATAATGGCTGCAGAAGACAAACCATTTTGTTTAATCCACTTGCCGGAATACTAGAAGTGTATTTCCGTAAACATGTGTTTTAGTGGTCAAAACTGCATAACAAAATCCACCATACTCCACCTCAATTAACTCATTAGCTGTACATTCCATGTCTACTGGTTTTTCCTTTTCTCTTGCAAAAATATTGCAATTAAAGTGCTGCCCATTGTTTATCAGTGCTACAATCCAACATCATGTCATATTTTAGTTTTTAAGGGTTCCTGTATACAAATCAGCCAGATATGGGACACACCCATAATAGAAATCGCATTGCTGACAAGCATTTTGGCAGAGTAACATGAATCTAAGAATCCACAGAGCACAAAGTTTAAACACTCAAGACTGTGTGGATCACCATGGCTCATTATAGAGGTGGTTTGTAGTCTGTGTGCACAGCCAGATATGTTTTTCTTACTTTTCTGTCCTACTCATTATATGGTTTTAACAACAAAGTGTGTTTTTAAGCTTATAAGGGAGTTACATTTTAAATGCAAGACAAGGGTCAAGCACCCCACTTACGCCAGACAGGACCAGACCACTACCACTACCAGACAATCCTTGGGGAAATACTGAACTGCTGGCCTCAGAAGAATTAACTGAGGAGGCATTTGTCGAACATGCTTGCACGCCAACTCTTTCTCTCTTAACCCATGGCAAACATATTGGGTTGGAAAGGTTTGACTGGGACACATTAATACTATATGTTCATTCTCTCAAACCTACACCTACACACAAGCGCTTGTCTTTTCAGGTCAGCTCAGTAGAGAGCACTCTGCGATAATGAGCTGCTCCACTTTCATGACAGATGGAAAATGTGCAGCATGGTGCTCTCCTCCCTTACCCCTCTCCACTCCGCTTCGCCCGGCTCTCCACGGCCGGCAACCCACCGGCATAGACGCTGCCCCGGCAGAGGCGTCATATCAAATGATCGGGATGCGCCAAGCGAGAGGAGGAGCCACAGCGGAGTTGAGGCAGTGGAAAAACCGCCTCACCCTCCTCATCAATATTTCAGCCTTACCTGGTGAAAGCTAACACCGGCCAACATATTCCATCATGTCATTGGAAGAGAGGATCAGATGCCTTGGCTTGACATGCCAACATTGTTACCTGTACAAATGGTGACGCAAAGCTCGCTTCATTATTCACGACTTCTTTAAAGGAGGCGGAGAAGTTGGAGGGGAATGGAAAGCGAAGGATGTTCAAGGGTCCAATTATTAACAAGTAGGTCCAGTTGGTTTGTAGCTGAGAAGTTGAGAAGTAGCAGAAACATGAACACTAGCTCCTCCTGGTGCAGAAGGATGGAAAAATATGTTAAGAAGGGCCAGGTCAGGTCTCTCAAATGCTTTCTTGAGCAGATTTACAACTGAACGTGAATAGAAGAACAGAAGAGTCAATAGAAGACACTACAAATCAAACATAAAAAAAACTCACAAAAAAATTGTACGTGACAGTTTAATTGTTTCTTTCCATTCAGTGGCGATTCTAGGGGTGGGGCCACAGGGGCACTGGCCCAATCTGAAATCTAATTGGCCCCCTGAAGTGCCCCTGTCCTGTCACTCATCTATCATTTGCTCAAGAATGACAATTGGATTGTCCAACCAACCATTGGTGGCAGTAGTGCGCAAAACAGGCAGGTCCACCATCAATAAATCAGCTAGAAGAAGACAACTATTTGAATTAACATAAAATGTAAGATAAAAAGTGCATGTTTTTTTTTAATACAAAATTGTGAAACATGTTTTTGAATGCTATTTTATTTCCTTTAAAGTGGCTCACATCCTCAAATGTGTAAAAACGGGTTTACACTTTTTTAATTACAATGTTAGAAAAAGTTGTGACTGCATGCATGTTGGACAAATACTTGGCCTCTCTGTGAGAAATGTGGCCCCTTGATGGCCACTTAGAAATATCCTAGATCCACCACTGTTCCCATTGGATGGTCCAGTTGACCTTCCACCTTTCATTGTGTGATATCATGCTGTTAGATCATGTTGTATTACATGTATTTTATTCTATTGTATTATGTCTATCCTTATGCATTGTAATATAGCATTCTGAAATGCTCTGCATTTTGGTGTTATATGTATTGTATTGTATTGCATTGAATTGTACTGTAACTTTAATTTATGTACTGAATTATACCATAATATATCCTATAGTTGTGAATTTTTTACATTTATTCGGTACACCCTGCTGGTACCAGGTTGGACCCCCTTTTGTCTTTAGAGCTACCTTAATTCTTCATGGCATACATTCAACAAGGCGCTGGAGAGATTCCTCAGAGATTTCCATCCATACTAACATTATAGCATCATGCATTTGTTGGCAGCACATCTATAATGCCAAACTCCCGTTGTTGCACATCTCGAAGGTGTTTTACTGGATTGAGAACTGGTGACTGTGGAGGCCACTTGAGTACAGAGTACTAATTTTCATGCTCAAGAAAACAGTTGAGGTAATTTGAGCTTTGTGACATGGTGCGTTATCCTGCTGAAAGTATCCATCAGAGGATGAATGAACTGTGGTCATAAAGGAATGGACATGGCCAGCAACAATACTCAGGAAGACTGTGATGTTTGAATAATGCTAAATTGTTAATGGAGCTGCAATTCCTCTAAGCAGTCTAGTTCAGTTCAGCTCGGTACGGCACGCATTTACAGGTGTTTCAACTGTCAGATTAGGAAAGAAGGTACCCAAATAACCGACTTTGGCTTTCTGAAATATTTAACACTGACATGAATACTACATTCAAAGTCACTTAAATCAGCTTTCTTCTGTAATCTTGACCATGTCTAAATGCCTAAATGCACTGAGTTTCTGCTACGTGATAGGCTGATTGGCTATTTGCATTATTAAATAGTAGAGCATGTGTATCAAAATAAGTGACCATTGTAGTGTATATGCTGAATAATGCATTAATAAGTGCCAGAACTGTCTTTGGTGTAACAGCTATATGGCATTACAAAGAGACAAAACATTATTCTGTTTGAACATTAAACAATGTCCTATTTTTGGGCGAATTAGAGGGTCCTCAGCATGTCAAAGTTTGGGAACCCCTGGCTTAAACCATCATTACAATCTCTTTATTGAGTCATGAAGCTGCTCCTCTGAGCTCTGTAGCTGCCGCTGATCCAATTGGCTGGTTGAAGCGTACTGTCATCACTGAAAACCGTGAGCATGTGTGTGGGTGCGTGTGTGGGTTTGTAACACGGTCTGTCCGAGGTCAGGGATGGTGCACATTTAATCTGCTCTCTGTTTCCAGGCCACTCCAAGGACTTTGACACGTCGCTTCTGTATCTATTATTCACAAGTGGCCTGAGACTTTCAAGTGTGTGTGTGTGTACATCTCTCGTGGGGTTTGTGTGCGGCACAATGAAAGCGTTCTTCAGCAGCATCACACAGAGCAAGAATTTCCTCTGAATTTTATTTGCAGCTATAATACCAACTGTGTTGCATAATCATACCATTTATACTGCATACAAACTTACACTCACACACAGGCACAGTGTGCTCCCACTCCAGTTGCACAACTCTTGAATTTTAGGATAGAATGCCCTGGTTTCATAAGCGCTCTGTCTCTACAGGCAGCTGGGCTGTCAGATGAGGTCATTACTTGGTGCGGGCAGCAAGCTCAAACTGGACACATCGGTTAAAAGCCAATGAGCGTGAAGGAGAATGACAGCCAGGGGTGACAGTGGGCTCTGTTCAGGAAGGCGTGTATTGACCAATTTAGAGTAGATGTCTTGGGATTAGTTGTGTATGCATACTGTTGGCAAAAACACTCAACAAGTGAAAAGAAGTTGCAGGTTGAGTATCTGATAATAGTAAAAAAAGGCTTTTTGAACCATAGAAGGGTTACTGTCAGTCTGACAATATTATAACTGCCAACAGGAGGAATGAAGTCTATCCCACTCCGGAGTGCCAGGGTTGCAGTGGCCATCCTGGTAAAAACGTCATAAAGAAGTAATTGTCATGAGGACGTTTAATCTTAGTTCTATTTTTGAGTCAAAATGGAGAATTTCGTTAAGTTTAACAAAAATCTTTGAGTGCATTTTTTAACATCACCTTCACAGGCAGATGATGAACTTAGGGGCCCTAAGTTCATCAAATAGGTTTATCTTTAAGTCCTAGAAGACAGACTATATCTGAAATTTTGGAGCACAATAAACATTTTTTTTTGTTTTTATCTACATAAGCATGGGATTAATATGAGGCTGATGACCCTGATCACTCATCTATGGCCTACAACATTGAACACATTTATCTTCAAGTAATTGTGTGTATTTGTGCAATATTTGATTAAAATCTCATCAAGGGCTCTAACGGTGTTATGCTTACAGGCTAGGATGAGTATGAGGCCTCATAACCTTGACCTTAACCTTGAAAATCTAATCAGTTAATCCTTTCATTAGAGTGGACAGTTGTCCAAAATTTGAGGAAATTCCCTTAAAGCTTGAATGAGACATTAGGCTCTATTTTGATGGCATGAAGAGCGCTGTCTAAAGAGAATTGGGTGCAGCGGTTTGGGGCGTGATGGCGTATGGGTCTGTTTTTTGAGTAGGGTACAAAAGAGGTGGATTATGTGCATTGATTATTCATGGGGTGTTTTGGGCATAACAAAGACCAAACCAATTTTTTCTTGTTTCTTGGAGTATTACACGTGCTGGAGTGCATGGAAATAGAGCACTACAAAAAAGCCACTCTGTCTCTCCGCTCTCTGTCCCATTAAAAACATTAAACGGAACTTTTAAACAAACGTACTGATATTTAACAGTAGAAGTGCTGCTGTGCATCCCATGTTACTGAAACAAGGTGTGTGTTTTGATCTCATAGATGTCCGCCAATCTCTTTAATGTGTGCTCAAATTGCAGAAAGACTCTGCGCAACAGACTTTAGACCTGAGAGCACACCAGCTTTGTACCTGACCACTCTTCACTTTCAGAAAAACACCCCCTGGGTACAAATGGCAGAGCATCATCATTTGCTATTTCAACAGCGTTAGAGCACAGCATTTTAATGATCCCTGTACTGGCGCCAGGCATACAATAAGGTCAATGACATCAAAAATCAAAGTTCCATCCTTGAGCCAAATTTTGAGAAAATTTGTAAAACTGCCCATCTCTTACTGTAAACAAGTCCTTGAAAAAATTCCAGATCACCATCAACATCTTCTCACCTCTTCCTAGTGCCATGGCCAACATTCCCTAAAAATGTAATCAAAATATGTTTTTAACTTTTTGAGGTATCGTGCTAACAAACATATAACCTCCTTGGCAGAAGCATCTGAAGTGGACATTTATTCAAAGTTTGAAAAAAATCTGTGAAAATGTTGTTAATACATTTTGTTTACAAGAATAAGCCATTGCCAAAATATTTTGTGTCAGTAAGTCTGTGAAGATGGAGTTTTATCTTAAATACAAACATGGGTAACTTTGTCAGTTTAGTTGCTGGTTGACTCTCTGAGTTGACAGTGCATGTGTCTCAGTAAGCTTTGGCCCATTGCTAATGGTTAGCCTGTCACTGAAACACAACTTCCTCCCTGCTGACGTAATATTAAGATGTTCAATACTCGAAGTTGCCATAAGATTCTGTAAGTTAACTTTCTGTCATCAGTTAGGCTGTCCAAACAAATCACCTCATCACTCTGTATACACATAAAAACTGTCAATTGTCTCCATGCTGAGTGGCAGTACGGAAATTATGCATTTAGTAATGCAGCAGTCCAAAACAGTCGAATGATGCCTGTGTGTCACTGTGTGTGTGCAGGCTGGTATTACTAAGCACTCAGTGCCAGGGTGGGGTGAATGGCCTCTGTGCTATCTCTGGAGCACAGCTTGTTTACCCTAATGAACACAACTCAAGCTCCACTCCAACCAATCACATGGAGGAGGACATTTGTGTATTGAGGCCGCTCCAAAGCTGGAAATCTGAATAAATACCAACACAATGGCAATGCTCAAGGACAATTTCTTGGGAAGACCTAAAAAGGGAATCTAATTTCAACCTGATACTGATGGCTCATTTTTATCCTGCGACCCATTGTTCAACAAAATCAGGGATCATTTTTGGTCTTTCTGAGAACCTCTTTGTATTGCTTGAGGGCTGCCGCCACCGTCAGACACACCACTCACTTGGCGTTCATACCAGGAAATTGTTTCAGCTCTTTCCATGAAAGCAGACTTAATTTAATGTCAATATTCAACATGTCCCTGAAGAAGACTTCTGCTAATACTGCAGGGCAGCGGAGCACTCAAATCGTTTCATCCAGCAGCCAAAGCTTCTTTAAATCCCTCCAAACATGATTTTTTTTTGACCAATAGGAAAATAGTTAATATGATGGGAGTAAAACGCCGCTCTGTCCAATAGTCGAGCACCTCAGTTGTTTACCCAAATCTCTGAAATCCCTCAGTGAGTGTTTATTCAGCCAATGCGAGAGCAGCTGCCGTGGCGAACAAGGACGAATGTCTGCCCGCGGGTTGTGTGCTGATGTTGTGCTGCATAAGGCCGTGGCGTGGCGTGCGTGTCACCATTACATCATGGCTAGTCTCTTGAAGCGGCCTGCCTACCATCACGTGACCTGCCGACATCTCAGGAGCACCGCCTGGCTGATCCAATGACTTTTGCGATGAGACGATTCCCCCCCGCTGGCGTCCTGCTGTGTGTGTCTTAATCCCCCCCCCATCGCCACCCCTGTTCAGGCTATTGTTTAATAAGAGTGACTGACATCTGAAAGTGTGCACACGCTCATCTGCCTTTTTTACATAACAGGTAACGTGTCCCTGTAAATACAAGTGTTTTCTCTCTCTTCTCATTGTGGATTGTTTTCTGTGTCACCTTTTTAACCTCTAGCCTCCCCCACCCCCTCCCCCTCCTCCTCTCTGCATGCCGCCAAAGCCGCTTTGAGCTCTTTTGCTCTGACATCACCATAGTCATCATCAGTGGGCATGGATCGAACCAATAGTTGACAACCAGGGGGGATTATACTCAAATCAGGGGCTTTCAGTCCGCCTTTGTCAGAAAACCCGCCCTGGAATTCCACCCTGGGATGAGAAAAATGGGCATCCTGAGCTCTATGATCTTTTGTTTAAAACTACATCCTCTAACAAGGGAAAAAATTAGGGAAAAAAAGTAATCCCATGTCCCTTGGGTGCTGGAGGAATGCTCCAAAACTCTCTGCATCAGCAGAATAAATCTGCCATCCTCTCTTTTGGCTCACTCTCCATCTTTTTGTTCTGCTATTAAAGGGTCATGACCTGTGGGTCCACGCTGACACGAGTTAGAATCAAAATGCAAAATAGAAAATCACAAAAGAAAAGAGGAATTAAAAATGAAAAAAATTGCAGACTTCTTAAGAACAGTGGAAATTTCACAACAGCATTCTTCAATCCAGTCCACAACGGTGTTCAAGAAGGGCTCCAAGTATACCCAATGCATCAAATTCAGTTGCAAGGAGCTTGAACTTATTTCAGCTGATATTGGGTGAGAGTAGGTACAACCAAATCACAGGGCTGCCATTTATGCTCAGACTCACACCTACAGGCAACTAAGAATCACCAATTAGCCCAACATGGTCTGTGGAAGGGAAACCACAGTAACCCAAGAAAACCTGTGTACGCAAAGGAAAAACATGCAACCTTTACACATGGAGCCACCACTAAGATGCTTTGCTGCCTTCCTTCATTTAAAATTGAGCACAGAGAATATAACAAAATAAAAACCCGCCTGATGCTGTCAGTTTTATGCGGTGGTTTAAATACATAATGAGGTTATGGTTTCAAACACATTATGCATAAATGTCAGTGCTCATTGCCTGCCTATTCTGACATTTCAGGGATGCTCTGATAATATATAACTTCAATCTCAGCATAAACATCTTTCATACAGTGTCCTATGAGTTTGGTGGCAAAGTAAAAGAGGAGGAACTAAATGATTTGTCCCACCTTTTGAGGAAATTCCAGTAGACTTACAGCAACACGAGCTTGATGACGTACTTCCAGATGCTCTGGAGTCAGCTTTCGGATATCCTGTGTGTATCCGGCTGATTTGCTGAAACTAAACAATTATGTACACTGCATTTTTGATGCCTGCTTCCTGCTCTGAGCAAATGGGAGAGGCATCTCAAACTCAACATTTAAGTTACCTCAATAACTGTAAGAGCAAGTGCCACATAGGTTCTGTTGTGAAACATGCTAACTTGACGGTAATTTTTTTTACATTGTTAGCTATCCTTTCACTCAGAAGCACAAATTTCCCATTGATGCACTTGGTCTCTGCCCTTCTCACAGTTGTTTTTTACAAAGATCAGGGCATTATGCTACAGATGCACAAGTATACTGGGGATAATGCGGTTAGTGCATCAAAGGCTAATGTCGAATTTGAACCCCCTCTCCCGTTTGCTCTTCAGGGCAGAAGACAAGTCATCAATAATACAGTGCACATAATTGTTTAGTTTTGGTAAATCCTGCAGGAACCTTGAGAAACTTGCCATTCAAAAGTAAATGCAAATGGAGCCAGTTATAAACAAAAAGCAGGGAAGCCGACCCTCAGAGCAAACAGAAGTATGTAATCAAGCTAGAGCACAGAATCTGACTCATAGGCCACTGTATGAAATGTGTTGATGCTCGGATTCAAGTTTTATATCAACAAAGCATTCCTGTAAAATCAGAAACAATCAAACGGATACACTGAAATTCATGCATAAAGCGTTTGAAACCATAACCTCATTATGTTTTAAAACATCCACAGAAGATTAACAGCATCAGGCAAGTTTCTATTTTCTTTTTTCTTTTCACTTAGTTCTACATAAAAGAAGCTTCTAGCATCAACCTTGTGCACAAAGTCTATGGATTCCCAATAAGGCATTTGCCAAGAAACCACTCAAGCACACAAATCATGTAAGGTAAGGTCTGCCCAGTGCATCAGCGTGTTTGTACTCTGCACCTGAATAAAGCATCTAAAGTGACTCATGTGCTCTGGTTGTTTCTTTGGAATTGCCTTATTGGGAGTCCACTGAAGCTAAGCTTTTGGTCCTGTTCTGAGAGCAACAACCTCCATCTGTAGAGTGGCTGAAGCCCAAGACTCTACTCCCTGGCCTTACCAAATCTGCCTTGTAAATACAAAACCCAACACCATGTTTAATCAAAGCACTCACTGCACTCTGAAACTGGCTTTGCACCTGGATTGTGCACCCTCTGGATACAAGACAATAGAAAGACAGCATGCCCAAACTGCTGTTTACTATGAAGAAACACCTTGCTTTATGCTGTCAAAGAAGGGCTCAGTATGTTCACCATGCTGTTCAAGGCATTTCTATGGAAAGACTCCACCACTGAAATAAAACAGACATTAAACCAGAAAATAAAAGACAGACATAAAAGCACAAGAAAAGCATCAAAAAGACATCAAAACACAGACATAAAATGGAAGACAGTTACAAAAAAACCCATTAAGACAGAGAGCACACACCTCTCATGCTGAATTGACAGCTAACAAATAAATGAATTTTGAGACAAGATTTATAAGAAGTCAGGTTGGGGGATATTCTGATTTCGGAAGGTATCTCATTCCATAATTTAGGGGCCACAACAGAGAAGGCTTGGTCACCTTCGTCTTTGGGATGACAAGGAGGAGGTGCTCTGTGAACCTAAAAAAAATGAACTGGGTGTGAGAATTTTAAAAGAGAAGAGATATAGCAAGGTGCAAATTCGTTCATAGATTTAAAAACATAAAGCAAAAATCTTAAGATGAATCCTAAAATGAACAGTAAGCCAGTTTGCAAAATTGTTGTAGAAAACCATGCAGGGTTCCTATTACTACAATTATATAAAGGTTGTATGCATTGTCAAAGGCTCAGGTTTCCAATTAATGGTAATTCAAAGTAATGAATTGTAATAATAATAATAATAATAATAATGATAAAATAACTTATCTTGTGTTTGAGTTGGTAGTCAGACGGATGTTGAATTAACCTTTTTAATGAATACATTTGAGGCGACTTGGGGTTTTTTCACATCTTCAGGGTGCCTCAACAGAAAAAAGGTTGTGCTGTAAATGCCGTTTAGTGTTTCTTAAACAAAAAGCAGCAAAACACTGAAGCCCACATTGTTACCTCCTTTTAAAGGTCTTTTGCCATTTGTTTGTAAATTCATATTCCTCTCCTGAGATGTGAATGACATTATTTTTAAGGCCAAACTTTTACCATGTTGGTCAGGTACATTTTTGAGGACAGTGAGGGCTGTGGAATCAGGGAATTGCAGCCAATAGCACGTACAAGCCAGGTACAAAAGCAGTGGTGACCCACACCCACATGCATCCAGCCTGAAAGAAGCCAGTAGGGTTAGGGTAAGGGTAAGGCTTTGTGTGACAAAATATATTATCAGAAAAGCATGAATACCTATTTAAATAAATATTAAATAATCATTAAAACTTTGTATGTATGTTTAGTACTTACTCATGCTGTACATGCATCTTATGTGCTTATAAATGGTTAAGATAAAGAAAATTGTTTTACAGATGGTCAGTCAAGTGTTAACTGATGCTTAAAACCTAATATTATAGTTAAAATTCAGTGTCGCAGTTGTGTTTTAAGAACAAGAAGCACAACAGCATGAGGTGTAAGTTTCCCATAAATTTTCAGCAGAGCACCGTGTCAGCACATGTTAGTGTGCAGGTAGTGAAAGCTGCATGACAGCAGCAGCCGCTTCAGTCCGGTTCAGGCTCAGCGTTGCGTGCACTTCAGCAGCATTTGGGCAGCACTCAGAGGCCAACACACAATTAGAGTAAAGAAAATAGACTTAAGCCCAGGGATTTGTGCAAATTTTATGCTCTGACAGGGACCTTTGTTGCATGTTATCCCTGTTTATCTCTCCCCCAACATTTCATCTCTGAATTTGCACTGTGGTACAATAAAAGGGAATAAACATCCTGAAATATTAGAAACAATGGAAAACAAAAACACCAATCATGAGATCTCAGAGACAAAACTGCTTAGTCACATTTAAATAAAAAGTGGGGGAAGTGGCAAATCATCATCTATGAAACAGGGCATTGTTGAATAAACAACACATTCGTCCATTTCAAAATCGGCCTGACAAGCATGTTTTTGGTTAGTAAGAAGAATCTGATTTATCACATCAAAAACTTCAACCTTGAGGAGACGTTGAGGGAAGGTATCATATTGTATCATAGTGTGTCTAATTGTGCAGTTTGTCCTATCATACTGCATCATTGTATTGCATCATTCTATAGTATACTGTTTTGAATTGATCAATTTCCACTCGGAGTAGACCTGGGACCCATAACTCTAATGGGGCTTTTCCACTACCTGGTGTCTGCTCGACTTGGTTCAACTTTACTCGGTTGTTTTGGTTTTCCATTAGGGATTGTACCTAATACGTGGCATAGTTTTTCATAACACATCCAGTAGGGTCTCAAACAAGCTGAGACAAGACTAAATGTGGCGTGAAGACACTGCTGACCTCTGAATGGTCAGAGTATCTCCAAGTATCAGAGGCACTGATGCGGGAGTTAAACCCTCCCTGTTGAAGGCTCTGTAATGCTGATTTTTCCTAAACTTCCTAAACTCTCTTCTGTTTAATAAGCATGATGTTTTGCTGCTGGCAACCATCTTTTGAACAAAACACTATGATGATCCCACCTTCCTTAAAGAGGTACTGATACAGTCTTAACCTGATACACCTGATGAACCATTCAACATATTTCACTAGTCCGTCTGGGAGAGAGCCCATAGAAAGTGCTTGGGAAGGGCTGAATCATTCAGAAACATATCCGGCAGGTGATTGGATGATCGTCCTGTCAATCAACATTTATTATGGCCCAATCAGGTAATGTAGTAGGTGGGTGGTACTGTGTCACAGAACGTGAACGACTTTGTAAAACAAACTCAGGTCAAAACATATCGGAAGTTGAGCGAAAATATCCTTACTACAGAGGAGTTTGTAAAGTTGGTATATGTTTTTTCATTCAATAAAGAAATGCAGTCAAAATCTGATAAGACTGCTACTAATGCTGTTAGCATCTATGCTGGCACTTCCTGCGGTCGTCTTGCTCGTCTCTCTCACATCTTCCTGCTCTAAAAGACTCTGATTGGGCCGTGCTGCTTTGGGCCAGGCACAAATGGTGTAAATTGGTACTTGTCAAGATGGATCTGCATGATTACAGACACTGAATCAGGCTGGTCCAGCTGCTGCACAAGCGGTCTGTAATACAGTCTACACTTTAAATGGCAAATGTAGCAGGTGGTATCCAAATACCATGCAGATTTGAGCTGAGTTGAGCAGGTACCATAAAGGGAAAAGCACCAAAATTTGAGTCATGGAGCCTTGAGATTATCCATCCACCTGCATCATCACAGTGCGATACGGCTTGGATCCTTTAGACAATGAGAGGATGTTTGCTGGTATTTCTCGAGCCTGCCATTATACAATATTTATATAATACAATTTAGGAGCATGCAATCGATGGTGGACAGTATTATGAACAGATTAAACACACTCCCATTAATGGTAAGAAAAACAAGCAATTAGACTTTTTTATTGCTAAAATGTTTTAATTAAAACCAGAACTTTTTTCAATGAGGAAACTAATTTTACAGTTCAATGCTTTATAATTATTGTTTGATCATAATTATTTTTCTTTTGAAATATAATTTAGAATTAATGACTCTGATATAACATTTGCATAATGAACATAATAGGTTTTGTGTTAAACATGATGACTTTCTCACACCAAACAATAAAGCAATATATGTGTTTGCAATAGAACCTTGAACTTTTTCTTTACTCTGAACAATTAACTTATTAAATTGTAGACTTTCTGCACTCCTCAAAAACATAACACAGACTTTTGTTACTTTTTCCAACGACTTCAATTTTATATGCAGGAAAAGTTATTTTTGCATTACTTGACCATGAACAGCATTGTTTGTATAACTGTATATAAAATACCATTAACTTTTTTAGATAGAGGGGTGTGGCAAAAGTTTAAATGGGCATAGAGTGGCTTGTTAACTTGAGGGTGGAAGGGGTGTATAAAGAGCTATTATCATCTGTGCAGCAAATCTGCTAGGTATGTTATACATGACATATAAAAATACATTCAGTTCACGGCAGCAGACATGATAGCAGGTCTCTCTCTTAAGGTTTATCTCTAGAGTCTATATTAAGGACAGCGGGAGATCATTTTTTCCCAGCGGGTTTAAAACTGACAACAAAAACAACTGCAATAATAGAGTGGTGCAGAAAAGACTCTAAAAACTCAGAAGTGTGTTAGCATTTAGCAGTTCCTGGTTTCCAACTCCCCAAAGTAAATTTGATTTAGAAAACCAGTTTCGGAAAAAATCCCTGAAATAAGGTTTGTGGTGAACACATGCACATGAGATCTGAATGTTTAATGGGAGATAATAAAATGCATCTGATGTTGCCTGCTTTTGAATCTTAAACCGCTGTTATCACGGTTATTAACTAACTGCTAACAAGGACAACAAAAATGGCCATAGACCCAACGGCAAGCATTTGATTGTTTTTTAACATCAATAATTCATACACTACTACAACAGCCATTAGGAACAACTTGATCTGGTCACTTGCTTATGAGGAAACTCAAACAAGAGCCTACAATAAGATGCTTTACACTGGAAATATTGTAGTTGCTTCTAAATCAAACCGCCATGTTGTACTTCCACAACTTTTCACTCTTGCTGATTACATTTAAGATAAAAGTCATGAAAAAGTAGTTTTTTTTTTTTTTACATTATCACAAAGAGCAGAACATGTAAGTTTCATGAGTTTTTTTTGTTAAAGATATTATTATCATCAAGAATCAAAATACAGTGAAACATCTCATAGGGTTTTAACAGACTTTCAGTTGAGGGAACTAGCACCATGCTAACTTCCACATTGGCCTACAAAAATATGCCATCCCTGTACCACTATGTTACAAACAAATTAAATAAATAACTGTGGTAGATTTATTGTCACAAAGCCAGGAGTTAATACCCTTTCCTTCCTGTCAAACTTTCAGTCATTAGCTGTTAGCATCGGCTGACTGCTAGCCTGTTCAAACTCATGGAGAGTCAAGCTGCTGGGCCGAAGCTTTTACATGGGCAGCAGGACTTTGAACTTTAAGCTGTGTACTATATATGAGAGTTTAGACTTTCAGTCAATCTGACTGTATAATTGATCAGCTAATCGATATGTATCGATATATCAATAAACACTGGTGTTCTGTCACATGACTTGTAAATATAATGATTTAAAGAACCAAGCAATGTCCACTCTGAGTCAAAGATGACCTGATTAAATTTTGGGTCCAGAAAATCAAGATCATGGAGCCCTTGATTGTAACCACGTTCATACCTCGATTGTAACCAAAATATCTCAAGGATTTTTTAAGGAGTTTTTTCCCAAACTTCAAACAAATGTACACTCTGACTCAAAGATGAACTGATTTGACTTCACAGGTCAAATTTCAAGCTTACAGAGCCTCATCTTTATCTACTGCTTATAAATGCAATATCTAAAGAATGTCTGACAGAATTTTCTTCAAACTATAAAAAAAGTCTAACGTGACTCAATGCAAACTGACGAGATTTTCAAAGTCATAGGCGAGGGCTTGGTGTCATGATCATCATATTCTTATGTAAGTGCTATATCAAGGTCTTTGGGCCTCATGTTCATCTATTGTTTGAAAGAGTTATAGGACTCACACTACAGCAAAGACAACCCCAGCCTTCCCTTTTGGCCCAACACTGTTCTTTCACTGTACTGCACTAGCACACCTCACTGAAGTCTTAAACTACCAGACAGTAATTCTAGCTTACCCCTGCATTCAGACTATTGGACCACGTACCCTTAATCTGGACACCTGCTTTATATCAGGAAGTGGAAACATACCCCCCAAGTTAAACCAAGTGGACGCAGATAGCATTTTTAAGCTAGCTAAAATCCCCCATCTCCACTTTGGACTACTTGTTGAAGGACTTTCCAGGTTGCAGCGTGCACTCAGCGCTGGCTGACATAATGTTGCATTAACAGATCATGTGGATGGATGATTCACATTCCTGCCAGGACACCCTTGGCATGATATCACCACAGCTGGGAAGCCCCCGACTCTGGAAGCCCCCAAAACGTCCCCAGAAAGTCCCCCCCCTCTGAGCCCTACTTTTCCATCGCACTGAGCTGGCACAGGCAGTTAAAAATAACCCACTAAGAAGTCATATGACAAACATCTCCATAGAAACCCAAGATGACAGGTTGTGGGAGGTCAGAGGTGGGATGTTAGAGGAATCTGTGACCGCAGGGGGCATGGACGAGTGAAGGAATTGGAAAAAGGGACACTTGGTGAGAAAGACTGCCGCAGTGAGGATGAAGAAAAAAAATCCCCTCACTGACAGAGAGAGGGAGGGAGGTAGCGGGAGCTCTGTCCTCCACTATCACTCACTTGGAAATATAAACATGCCCTTTGCTATTGAGCTAAAGTCATTATGTCACGAAGCTCACAGGGGTTTTCGGCTGGACTTTTTCAGCTTTTTGAAACTAATACAGAGGCAGACCAAGCTTTAGTCACAGTTACTATAGATTTTTTTCTTTGACTTGGCTGGAAAGTATTAAAATTCCCTTAAGGCACCAATGATTTCTTATAACAGGGATGCAGGGAAATTTTATTTAGAAGATAAAGGGCCTTATTAAACACCAAGTGCAAGGCATTTTGGAGTGCAGTGCAGGTGTCTATCCTATTTTCAACCTTACACAGATGTCATGTTTATGTCCAGCCCTCAAGCTGTCACAATACCAGCTGACGATGTTTCCCTATTTGTGCATATTTTTTCCTATCTTAAAGTAACAGAAAATGACAGTTTTAAACCACCTAAAACCTGGCCACAACTCTAAAGTCTGTGGTTGATTATGATCCTGATAGTTAGAGGATGGTAGAAAAATAGGGACACATCTGTTAGATCACAACCCACTACTGAGCCGGTCCTTCATATAAAGGATAAACAGCAGCGCACCCTCTTCATAATTTGGTATCAGAGCATTTGTTGCTAAATTCTTTTTTCTTTTTTGACAAAGGAGTAATGCCCCCAGAAACCTGCAAAAACACACACACAATTAAAGGTTCCCATGCAACTATTTTTCATACATTATTATGACTGGCATCGATAACTGTGGTCACAGACAGTGATAAAGACTGCCTAGTGTGCTTTACAATATGGCCAAAACTTCCAGCATAGGAAATGAGTTAGAAGTGTTAACAACTAAATAATAGAGTATTATAGTTTTCTGCTCATATATAGATGGCTAACATGTCTTTTTTCCCAAATGTTGTAGACATGCTTCAATGAGATTTAACTTTATCCTTAACATCAACATCTTTCATGAGCGTTTGTATGTTATGGGTTTTTAATGATGAACAGGTGCTTCTATTAACATTGGTATCGCCAACATTGGCCCTGTTTATAAACATCAGCCATTGGCAAATGAATGAAGGATGAACATATATCAGTTACAGATGTTGATATGCTGGGTATTATCAATGTAATAATGGCATCAAGCATACTTAATTCCTGACTCAGAGAAGGGCTGGGTAAAATAGACCAAAATTTATATCTTTATATTTTCTAGTTGAAAGGTAATATTCGATATATATCTCAATATTTTTTAAAATTTGTATTTATATTTTAATATTATTCAGATGAATAATTAAAAACAGCTTAATGAAGCTTAAAACATCAGCTCACAATTTTACAGATTCATCATATTGTACTTAATGCCGCTTATGTGAACTAAAGAAAGCATTCATCGTGCTTAAGCTTTTTTTGCTACCTGTTTTGGCATTCTCAGCAATAGCATTCTTAATGGTGGTAAACCTAATGCTACTTAAGTGCATCAGAAACTATATTAATGTAAATACTTCTAAACATACTTAGAAGCTGATATATCTCACAGCCCCAGCCAGAGAAATAATGATCTTTTATTAGGCAGCGGACATGATCTGCTGGACAAACTCTGATCTATTTTCACTACCAAACATGAGTGAAAATATTTGTTTAGTGGGAGATCTACACAATAAGAAGCAGTTGTAATGCATGTGAATTATCTGCTTTGCCTTGATTTTCACAACTGTTGCTTCACTAGTGTTTTAGAAGCATGATAACAACAAAGGAATCAAAGCATTCAGCCAGATTTTAGAACAAAAACTAAGATTTTAAAGGGGATATGAGCTGACCTTTGATTGGTTTGATTTCAGTTAGGCCAAAAACAGACTTATGTACAATCAAGGCACATGATCCATCCTGTTTGTGCTCTGCGCCTAACTTTGTGCCAGGATTGTGCACCATCTAGATAGCAAAATACAGACAACTGTGTGCCATGTGCTTCAAGACAAGAGGCCTCCCCATTAAAAAAAAGGCCAAAATAGAGTCTAAAGAGGCCTGTTTCCCTAATGTCTGCCTAAACTACCACTTGTGAACTTAAGATCAATCCAACTGGTGTAACAGCTCTACCATGAAATATTTTTTTTAAAAACCTCCTTGCACTAATTTGATTCTTGAATTAACATTATGGTAAAGAATTACTTTGCTTTGTCAAAATATAAACAAACATTTATGTTCTAAAATGCAAAGTAAATGAACTTAAACGTGACTGAAAATGTAATCAACCTCAAGTATTCACTGAAACTCAGCTATCAGTTACATAAACAAATTGTTTGTCAGCCATAATATTTGGACAACAAAACTGTATTATACCTCTGACCTACTTTTAAATAATTCTAGTGCAAGTAGCATGCCTGTCTGGATAATGAGTGAAACAAATACTCATCCTTTTGTCATCTTACACTTACTGTTACAGCTACAGGCAAGAGTTACTGAAGGATATTGATGTGCCCCCACAAATACTCATGCAGCTCCTTCTGGAAACAATCTGAACGATCCAGATTGACTTTGGCTCTAGTTTAGAGGAGGGAAAACCTGTTGTAAAAGAGGTGAAACCCCCTCTAGAGTCCCCCTGTGATGTAAAAACCTAAAAGAGGAAGCAAGGTGAATGAGGAGGGGGCACTGGGGGTGTTACAGTACAGGAAAGGTTAGCTGCCAGGGTGAGCTGAGGGGAAACCCTAAGCCACAAATGTCAGTCTTTATGTTTCAGAGCAGCTCCCTACCTTCCTCTTTACCCCTTACACATCCCTACATACCTACACCTCCCCCCTCCCTGTAGAGTGTGGGTATTTTGAGCGTGCGAGTGTGACCCCACCGCCTGTTGTTAAAAGACAAGGAATCACATGTCTGACTTGTGTAACGATTTCACCTTTTGGTAGCAGTCAAAACCACCGAGGATTTGTCACCAGAAACACATTCGGACTTGTCTCATTTTTCCCCTCAAGGATGTTGGTAAAAACATGTGACAGCATGGTTAACAATCAAACCAACAAACTACTAATTACATGACATAGTTGGGTCTGACTTTGACTATAATTCTTCCAACTTTACTTCTACATCCCAGAAATTGCTCTTTTTCTGAAGATTTCTGGAAATATTATCAGTATGTTGTTAGTCCTGCTGGGATTTCCATGTTTTTCTGCACTGTGTTTAAAAAATGAAGTAAAATGAATAACATTTGTGACATTACATTGTGTTTTTTTAATTTGTCTTCGGTACACAGACTGATTCCATTAAGTTGTTCATATTTCCAAGCTGGTCTAGAGAGCCTTTCTGTTGGCATCAAACTGAAAGAGACAACTGTTTTCTATTGTGCCAACTAATTAAAATGAAATCTGTCTCGAGAAAATCGTAAGGGAAATTGGAAGGGTTTGGTGAAGCTGATGGCGAACACAATTCGTCTTTGTGGTGCAAACTGGCGGTCTTGGGATGAATGACAATGACAGCATTTACACAGCAGCCATGTGTGTCAGAAGAAGAGAAACTTAATTACTAGTTCTTGTGCTTCAGGGATTCATAAGAAAAACTTGAAAGAGGATGCTTGTAACAGAAATGTGAATCCTTTAGGGGACATTTTCGTGACAAAATCTAACAGTGACATTTTGGAAACATTAACCAGACTTAGCCCATGTTTCATCTCTTTTCATCAAGTCCACGGTGTTCCCAAAAGATATTTTTGGACCTTACTGCCAAAAATCCACTCAGATATTGGATTTTTGTATGCCTTTAAACCCTTCTTTTTAAGCCCTACTCAAAACAGGCTGTTTTAGTGATCATGCTGATTTGAGTTGATTCAAGTTAAATAAAACAACTGCATAAAGAAAGTTACCAAATCTGACAATTTCAAATACTGCTTTTGCTTTTTCAAAGTCATACTGGCTCTGAGAAGAGGCTCAAACTGGGTCAAAATGACTCCTCGGTGAAAACTGATGGATGTTTCAGGCGTAGCGAGAGTTCTCATATTAATACTTCAAAGAAGGTGGCTGTGAATAGAGTGTAGGGATCTTAGGAGAGTGAGGGGCTGAAGGTGTGAATGGCTGCAGAGGTCACAGGTCCTCTAACACGCTGGATCATGCACTCACACTGACACACAGCTTTACTTTAACACCACTGTGTGCACCATGAATGTCTGCACTCTGCTGTCAAATAGAACCATACACGCAAATGTATCTGCTATAAATACCTGCACACTAGATCACAAAAAGCCAAGGGAGTTAGCATGCAGGATGTGCACACTCATAGGAAGGCCTCATATTTATTCATGTAATCACAGTGAAAGCGCTCTGACTCACGTATCATCTAAATAGAACGGATTAGGACTGAGCCAGCTTAGATAGTATAGGAGATTCACAAAAAAAGGCAATTTCACCATCCAATTTAGAGCCCACAATAGCTCAGGTGAAAGCAGGGAAGGTAATGTCTAGCTGGTGTTAGCGTCTCCAGCAATTATCCCTCAGGCTGTACGATATGATTGCACAGACCTTCAGAATAAAAGATGTGCACAGGAAGCTGCAGATGGGGTTTGTTTTGTTTGGTTAAATTTTTAATGTGCAACTGAAAATTTGTGAGTTTGTGTGCATCAGAGTGAATGGTAATGAGTTGTGGTTGCCCAAGTTGATTACTAGTAATATTCTTTTTTTTTTCCATATTTACACACACACACACACACACGCACCCCCCCCCCCCCCCCCCCCCACACACACACACACACACACACATATATATATACATATATATATATATATATATATATGTGTGTGTGTGTGTATATATATATATGTATATATATATATATATATATATATATTGATTGGCTGGTACACTACGACTGAGTATGCTTGGGCAGAAATCGAGTAATTGCGCATGCTTGATGCAAAAGGTGTTTCCACATCCGTTTGACAGAGAGAGAATCATGTATTTGATGTGAAATTACTGAAATTTCATTGAGTAAAACTTTGAATGAAGGTAATTTTTGAGCTGTCTGAGAGAGTAAGGTTTGGGCAAAATTTGGGTGCGCATTATTTTCGAGTACAGTGCTTTTTAGGCAAAAATAGTGAAAATATGGGGTGCATGTTATTATGGAGAAATTACGTGAAGTCAACATCAATAATAGAATCTGAATCAATCTGAACAAATTTAGGCAAACTGTGTTTTTTGAAAAGAATATCTACAATATTTTATTTATAAAACACTGTTTGCCTGAATGATTTGAATCAGACTAGTATCAGAGGAGGTCTGGGTGTCAGCCAGTACTAAAGTCTAGGTATCTGAATCGGTCGTGAGAGAGGAAAAATGGCATCTGCAAATCTCTAGTGTCAACAAATGTTCAGTACAAAAATAAAAGGGGCATGCCTTCAACAGAGAGGTTAACATCATTAAGCCTGATTCCTCGGTCCCCCCAAGCCAAAGTCCTCCGCCATCACTCAACAAGGTCAGGATTTCCAAATAAAGCTCCGACAAACTTCTCCCAAACTTGTCTTTGGTTAAACCAAGGAGTAATACTGCATGAAGAATTTAAAGAACTTACACTGCAGATAAGCCTGCAGATCACCTCTGACCCTCACACTCTTTCCCCTCTCCTCTGACCTATATTACCACTCTGAAGTGTTTCAGAATGACAAAAGTGGCCAGTAGACGTAAATTAAAAGCATAATAGTTTCATGTATGGATTTATAATGAACAGTAAAGTCTGACTCTGGGTACAAGTCTCCAGTGATATAAGGGGCAGAGTTTTCTGTTAAGCATAACTCATGACCAGCGCACAAACTGAGCATTAGTCATCTTTTTACAGGACACTGAATAGAGGAAAGTAAACACAGGGGACCAAAAAGACAAAGCTTAGTCACTGTCTGCTCACATGGACTCAGTAAATCTCTGGGAATCTGCACTGTGGCCTTCTGGGACGAGTGATGCTATGTCTGCAAATTCTTCATAACAAAAGTTTTTTTTTTCCGCAGCCCACATAACAGGGGAAGTGGTATTTTTCAATATTTTATTAATAAAACTTGTATTAAATTGGATGTGGATAACAAGCTGAACATTTTGTTTGTTTTTGCTTGTGCTGGCATTTTATTACAGACAACCATGACATTACTGGTTTTGTCCCTTTAAAGAATTATCAAATTATTAGCCCCTAACTACAAGGCTGGAAAGTAAGTGCCATCCAAATATGTAAAGATGAGTACCCACTCTGTTTCCACAGTTTTCCTGGCTGTCTGGGGAGAATAAAGGACAAAAAATATCTCTGTAACTCTACAATGGATATTTTAGGGGAAAACTTTACTCTTTTGTCAATCTACTGAGGACTTTCTGTGGATCCACAGTGATAAATCTGTAATAAGTGATTTTTATCGCATGTTCTTGATTATAAACAGAGCAGTGGTGTTATCAGACCTCCATTTTGGCCCTTAGAGAAAGTGACAACTTCCGGTAAGCCTAGCGACTAATCAGATAAGCCAAATTACTCCTTCTTTTTTTTGCAACAGTATCTAATCAGGTGCAGCCAAAGCTCAACAAGAGGTAAATTCACTTCCCAAAAGAATTAAAAAGATGTTAAAAATGTGATGTGGCTCTTTGTAACATTTGAGACAGAAACTGCTTCCAACAGGACACAAGGAATTATACAGGGAAAAAAAAAACTTCTGGAGGAACAAGTGTGAATATGTAAATAGTTTTTGCTGCGAGTTTCTTTGCAGATCTGTGACCATAACTGTGTCTAATTTTGTATGAGTGTCTAATGGGCTCAGTGTGTTGGGGCACCATCCATAATTTCCCACTGTTGTGTACATAATTACATCTATGTATGCTATTTTTGTGAGTTAGTGCTGACATAAGACATCTATGTATGCTTTCTTAGTGCAATATCTACTCACACATCTGCATGTGCAACTCTGTGCTATGGGCATCGTGCAATATATTCAACATGGCACTTTATTATCTTGGGCTGTAGGGTAATGTGCAATGCACTTTATATTACTAAGCAATAACGGGCACTCTACACTTTAATTAGCACTCCAGCACTTTATAATTCTGTGTGTATAATTCCCATGGTCCCCCAAACTCAAGGCCTGTTTTCTTTTAGACTGTATGACGTTTTAGGTTGTCTACGGTTCATGTATGTTACTTGTCTTTTAATATGCTCTGTGTGCTTCCATTCCCATCACGGATGTCTGTTTTGTTTTATGTGTTGACACCAACCTGCTAATGGGACTGGGGATGGAAATTAGCCACTCGGCTATAATCCCAAGCATTTACATGTCAGTGTTTATTAATGCATACCGTCCCATTTAAAATAAATAAATAAATAAATCTCAGATATCTTTTATTTTTTACTCTGAAAGCCACGGCTTGGCAGAACCATATCCAGATAAGAAAAGGCTTGTTCATATTTTTTCTATGTGTGGTTTGTTATAATGTCACATTTCATTCAGCAGTGTACATCTGATGTTAAGTTCAGCATAAGCAATAATCAAGCCCAGGGTGAACATCAATAGTAAGGGCAACAAACTGCTTCAAGTCCGATCGGACACAGATGCTGCCCTGTAGTGCTAGAGACAGTGCCTTTTTTTCCAACCAAGCAACTGACAGAAACTCCTCTCAATATCATCATCATCATGTCCTCATTCACTAACAGAAACATGACATCAAGCACCAACATACTCAATGCTGAGTTGTTCACAAGGAGAAGAGTCTAGCTAGTGATTTTGAGCTGAGGTGAGAGGGAGTGTAGACCTGGATAAAGGATTCCAGCTGATGGCGGAGGGATACATAGGTCCTACATCCCTACATACAAAAGTTCTTAACACAGGTGCTTTTTGAGGAAATGTTAAATACTTTTAATACTCTTATTGTAGTGTATTGTCAAGTCAGCATAGTTTTTTGAGTAGTTTTAACCTATATATGGGTTAATTACGAGGCTGTTGGTGGCACTATGTACTGTTATGTCCGCTCCCAAAAATATCCTCCCCCAGGAACAAAGCTTTCAAGATCCTTTATTCACATTCATATTCACTGGTGCCATGGGCCTCTAGCAACCCCACTTCAAAAGACCGAACTAATCCAGAACCATGGGATGTATCGGCATACTGGAACAAAGGAATTGCTAGTATGGTTCCTATAATGTCAACATTTAATGTCATTGTTTGTTTCTAAAGCCCATACCTATTATTTGTCTCTCCACTGGAATATTCATATTAGAAAAGTGTACTTTCGGCATGTTTTTTTCAGGAAAGGGCATATTTTTTTGTGAAGAGGGTTTGCATGTGTAGCACGAATAACATTTATTCATTAGCTGAATAACCACTAGTTAATTCTGTGTACCTGATTAAGCTGAATATGAAAACCTTCCCTCTTGTGGAGTCATTAGTTTTCAACACATTCTGCTATGACAAACAAAGTATCCCTCATATGAAGGAGCCTATTTCTAATAATTCTTAACTTAAGAGGCTACAGTCAGCAGACAATTAGAGAAGCTACATATTTTTGGTTCCATGCTGCTAAGTGAAAGAATATGTAGCCTTGAGAGAGAAGCTGCATCATGCTGAAGAAGTAGCTTAGCATGTTGGAAATGTGTATGTGTCACAGTGTGTGGTGAAGTGTGAGGAAATAACAAATCATCTGGGTTTAAGAGATTAAACTGCATTAGAGGACAATGGGGTTGAGAATGCTGCACACACATCTATCCACTCACTCTATTGAGACAGCCACTCTCGCACCTCACTCTCAGAGACTATTAAATTCACATACGCTGCACTCACACACACACAATAACACACCTGCCATTTCCTGGACTGGAACCCATTTCTCGGCTGGCGACAGCCCAGCGCGGGCCTGTTGGTCATTGTGGCATGCTTCGCTCTGATTGGTGGATGCTGTGGCGGCCTCCGGGGAGCCGCAGGGTTGTGAAGATGAGGTGGCTGCTAAGAGACTGAGTCACAACATGCAATGCTCCGTGCTCTCAGCATCTCCTGTGAACACACTGACAGTTACATAAAGACGGACTGACTCAAGACAAGCACTTCACTCTCACTGCTGCACGCTTCAAACACGATTGAGGACAAAGTGTTTCACTTCTCTGAGCCTTATATTTAGATTTCAAAGTGCTTTAACAATCCTTGGGTAAAAACATCTGAAGAGCCATCTTTAATTATCTCATGGCTGCATCATCAGCCAATGAGATTGACAGTTTACACTTGAGCTTGGAGACCCTCTTGCTCAGCTGTTCTCTTGGTGGATTTAAAGTTCCCATATCTTACTTATCTTCAACAAGTTCACACTGGTCCCTGGTGTCACCTCAACATATTTTTTTGCCAGAAAATTCACTGAGATATTTAATCTTGGCATGTCTATAAACCCCTCTGTTTCAGCCCTACCCAGAACAGACTGTTTTAGTATAAATCATCATAAGCATTGTTTCTCAGCGAGTAGGTGCTACTCCAGCTTTCCACCAGTGTTAATTTTGTCGACTAATTATTTTCGTCATAGTTTTCATCAACAACCTTTTTTCCCCTGACAAAAACTAGACTATAACTAAATAAAACAAGCGCACATAGACAAAAACTAAAATTAAATGAAGTGACATTTTCGTCAACAAATAAAAACTAGACTAAAATGTTAAACAGAGACTAAATCCAATCAGACCTGTTTTTGTCATGTAGAAAGTAGAGACAAGTAAGGAATCACAGCTACTTTGGTTGTGTGGAAAGGTTGGATGAGTTAAGAGGGACATCCAATCACAACTGCCTTAGCTTCACAGGTGGCGGGATCCAAGTGTAAAACATGACTTCAGAAATTCAAGGAAACATAAAAAATCCTTACACTTTACACTTCATATTTTAGTTGACTAAATCTACAGTAGATTTCGTCATAGTTTTTTAGTCAGGCAGAAGACTAAGACTAAAATAAAATTAAAAAGTGCTGTCAAAATGAACACTGCTTTCCACACTGTGCTCTTATGTTTACTATGGCTGCACAGACATTTCAAGACATTTTCTACTACTTCGACTAGAGCTGCCTGTGGGCTGAACCAGCTGGGGGGAGGTGGCGTTTCGGGTTTTTTCTTCAATCTTTGCACAAGCTTCCACACTGACTCAAGGATGAACTTGTAAGATTGAAAAAAGGTCAGAGATCAAGGTCGTGGACCCTCATGTTTGTTCTTTGCTATTGACTGGTAGCCTGACCCACATGATGAGCTGTTTAATATATTTCACTAGTCCATCAGGGGGGGCAAAGAAAGTGTTTGGGAATGGGCCGAGGGCAAGAGCGCCCTCTGTTGGATAAAACGATTTACTGCTTCAGATGCCCTGATGTGCTGCTACACTGTATATTTTTAATTTGGATGGCTCCCCAAACTTTGAATATTAATTTTCCCCACAAAGCTATAATAAAATTTTAATATCAAACATAAAGTGACAGTCCTGGTTTAAGGTCTAGGGGCCTCACATTCATCCCTTGCTTTTGAATGTGATGTGCACTGAATTGGCAATTTTATTCAAACTTTGGACTAATGTTTACTTTGACCCCATCAGGAGCTTTTTGGCTTTTGGAGGTACAAAATACAAGATTTCTCATGATTATCACTAGAAGAATGTTTTGAGATGTTTCTGTCAAACTTCTCACAAACGTCCACTTTATCTCAAAGATGAACTGCTTCGATTTTTGATAGTGCTCAGGTTAATTTGGCCTCATATTAATCTCTTGCTCAGGAGACTTCACTAAATCGCACTGCAAAAACAACCTCAGCCTTTCTCCTTGATAGGTACTATCACAGTTCAGCCCTTGTTTGTAGCATAAAACCATCATGCAATAGTCCTATTTTACAGCAATTTCAGTTAAAACCTTTATTCAGTCAGAAGTAGCTTGAGCTGAACAGGATGTACTTCCATTTCTGGATGAACACACCGTAAAGCACTTGAAAATGAGGAATTATTCCAACAAAATTTAAAACAGAACTTAGTACATGATGTGTTTGCCTTGTATGAGAGGAATAGTTTTGCCATCTCTGCTGATCCTCTTAATTAGGCTATAATAAGAAACAGGGACATAAACACAAACACAGCGTGGCTGGTCACAGACAGAGAGAAGTCAGCACACTTCTTCCTCCTCTCTGGCATTTCCTATTCCTCCCTCCATGCAAACAAGCCCACCATAGCTGCAATTATGGGAAGGAAACCATGTATTTATAGCCCGCCGAGGATCAACGACAGAACAACTAGTTGTGTGGCACGGGAGCCGGTTATATTTAACACGCTGTGATGTCAACATGTGGCTGGTGCGTTTCCATGGTTTCCCCTCCGAGACAGGGCGGGCACCTTCGTCTTATCAGCGCGGCGCAGGGACAGATGAGGCGGAGACGGAGGGGAGGAAGACAGACAGACAGACAGACACATGGAAAGATTGACAGCTTGACTCAAAGGGCAAAATAATAAAATACAGATGGAGAAGCGTGAAGGAACGTTTCAAAATAATGGACACCCTGCTTCGGACGCTCTTAAACCGTTCATTGACCTTGAACTGACAACTTTTTTACTTTAACAGAAAAAACCTGCAACAAACTTTTTCCCTTCTTCCTCGTCAGACTCCTGCAAAGTCCTCCTCTCATCCCTCCCACTCACTCCCTCTCCTAGCCTCACTCTGTCTTTTAAGGTTATCTAAGATGCTATCTGCAGTCTGATAAAGGGCAGGGGGCTTACAGCAGGCTGCTCCTTCACTCTCCACAGTATACAATCGTCCCTCTCCTCATCTCCACACCAGAGAAGGTGGATTTCTGGGAAATAAATTCAGAAACACATAGAAGACTGCAAACCTCAAATGACTCAACGTAAAAGTATTACTTAGTTGTCATTGGTCAATCACAGCATTTCATGGTGTGCTTTTTTGTTTTGTTTGGCATCACCGCTTTAGCACAAGGACAAACAAAGCGAAACTGGAGGCAAACATGAATCACCATCACAGGCAAGCAGGCAACATGGGAGTATATAAAAAAGTGTCCTTGTTGTATTGTTGGGCGTCAAAAAAGAAGGGGTAATAGTGATGGCTAAAGTCTGAAATTCCCCTTCATGAATGTTTACTTTTTTACTTGTAACACTCCTATTCCAGAGGAGTAAACAAAAGAGGTGTTGGAAAAATCGATTCATGTCAGAATTTCCATTTGTGCGCCCTAAGACTCTGATTCTGTCCAAAAAAGAACAAACTACAAAATGCAACCTTACAAACACGTGTAAGGTTGCATTTTGGATTCTGCAATGTCCCCGGTAAGACAGAGCTTTACATGAAGTATTCAGTAAGCAGAGACTGCAAATTGAAATTTAAGCACTCATCTTACGCCATCACCCAGAATCAAGAGAAGCAGAACAGCGGCCAGTAACAATACTGACTGCTGACTGTTGCAGGCTGAACTGTTTTACTCCACTTCCTGTCTTCATACAGTACTTAATCTGATGCCTATTTCATTTCTTAAGTCCTATGACCCTGCTAGTCTTGCGCAGCAGCTGGATCCACCTGATTCAGTGCCTGTAATCTGGCAGATCCATCTTACCAAGATCCTACAATGGCCCAATCGAAGTCTTTTAAAGCAGGAAGAAGATAAACACAGATGCAAACAGCTTCAGAAGCAGTTTTGTCAGCTCTGGATCACATTTCTATGTTAAATAAAAAAACAAATAACAGAACTGAAATTATTTCTCAATAGAAAATATATTTGCGCTCTATTTGCTATTGGAAGGTTCTGCCCATTTCCAAATACTTTCCAAGGGCTGTTGCCCACATGGACAAATGAGATACATTCTGTATAGTATGTACTGAATCATCGATACAGTGTGTCAGGTTTGACACTGCAGCATTGTAGAAAACAATGGCATAGATTCAGGAAACAGATTATGAAACCCAGTTTTAGAAATAGAAGCTTAATTACATTCAACTGTTATTTTTCCTAATAATCATTTTACTTCTTTGGCTTTTTTAAACCATGTTTTCTGAGCTGTCTGTAAATGTCAAGCACACAAACAGATTCTACTAAATCTTCATATAAGCACCCTTTGTAACAAAAAGAGCTCTGATTGAGAATCAGGAATCAGTCTGAATGGATAATCGATCTGAATCAAATTGCCACCATCAGAATTGTGAGATAGGGAAAGACTCACATCTCTAGTAAGTGACATGCTTAATCCGAGAGACAACATCATCTACGCTGGTGTTCAAAACAAGCCAAAAACAACAAGCCAGCATTGGATAACCTGTCTGCAGGATTGTTTGCCACCAGCAAACATATTCTGCTAAAATTTGTACTCTTTACTAAGAAAAAATCCCTTGAAGTGCTCTAGAGATATCACATTCTCACAGCAAGGGATAAATATGAGGCCCCATGATCTGAACTTTGACCTATGACCTTGAAAGTCATTACAAGTCATAATTATACAAAAGGGAAGAAAAAAAACAAAACAAAAGTGATCTTCTCAGAATAGCTCTTGAAGTATCACATTCACGAGCAAGGGATGAACATGTGACAAGATGACCTTTGACTTCTAAGATCTAGTCAGGTCATCACCAAGTCAAGGAGGTCATTCGTCTCCATTTCAAAGAAAGCCCCTAAGAGAAATCTCAAGATATTGCATCCATAGCAAGGAAGAAACATGAGGTCCCATAACCTTGAAAATCTAATCAGGCCATTGTGGAGTAAGCCATAAATAACATTTGCATGGAAACTGTCTCAACTTTTTCCTAAAAATATCATGTCAAGACCTTGACCTTTGGCCTATAATTCTAAAAATCATATCAGTTTACCCTTTAGCCATAGAGATTTTTTATTCAAAAATTAAAGCTAATCCTGCAATGCAAGGTAAAGATATTGCAATCAAAAGCAAAGGATTTACATAATGTATGACATTGTCCTTAGACATGTGACCTTGAAAATGAATCCACTCAATCCTTCAGTCAGTGAGGACTTTTTTGCAAAGTTTGACAAAAATATCTTGAAGTATTTTTTTAAGTTATTGCGTTGTAAGCCATGTAAGAATAGGAAGCTCCATGACCTTGAAGTTTGTTCTATGATTTTGAAAATAAATGAGTGTGACTTTGGACCAGATTGATTATTTGAGCAAAGTTTGAAGAAAATCCCTGACAGCATTCTTCAGATATTGTGTTCATAAGATTCAGACAGATGGACGAACAACCTGAAAAACGGAAACTCTGGTCTTAGCTGTTGACGGCAGATTTGAGCCACTAACTATAATACGATAAAGACAAAGCTGCCCTTGGGTTATGACTTATAAAATTCATGTGATTCATGATTTGTCTCTTTCCTATTTGAAAACTAAACCACATATGGTCTGCATAGAGTAAATAGTGATGATACAAGCGGACAATGTTAATACACCCGAGTATGATCACGCTTCAAACACAACAAGGCAGACGGCAGTAATGAACTCCAGCCATTAGCTCCCTGTAGGCCCTTTCAGCCATCACACCCTTAGCTTTTGCCCCTCGTGTAACTCACACCCCAAGTTAAGCAGTCTACAGTAGGTGTCAAGGCCGGTGTCATGCCTGCACATTATGTTTTCTATAATGCTGCAGCGACAGATCTCTGACACCCCGAGCCAAGGCTGGGTTATCTACAACAGTGCAGAGGGTTGTGTGGATTTAGCTGGAATGAGCAATAAACTGAGCCAGGGAGAAAGAGAGATCGAGGGAGAGAAATGCAGCCATAAAAACGCAGCGATTAGCTCTAAGCGCCTTAAACTAACTGGTTTCATTAGCAAGACGCGGCAGAGGATGAGAGGTGTCACGGCTGAAGATGCTCGGGCTGAAGGAGAGGCTACAGAAGCCAGCGGACAAGAGGCAACAGTTTAGAGAGCAGAGAGGGGGATTTGACTGAAAAGAGGAGAGAGTAGACACGTGGAGAATGAAAATGTCAATTTGCAACCTCATTCATGGTCACTGCCGTCACGCTGGGGATCACATGTGGTGCTGTAAGGCTACAAAAAATGACCCTATGAAATGTTACTTCCTCAGTTTAAAAAAAAAAATGTTAAGTGCAAATTCACCAGGGTTTTAGTTGATGTGAATCTACTCTGTTATAAAACAAAATGCTTCCAGAAAGCCATGGACAGAGTTAGGGATGAGAATTGATGAGATTTTATTGATACCAAAGCCATTAACAATTCTGCTTGTTGATTCGATTCTTTGTCGATTCCCTTATCAAATCCTGCTGATTTTCTGTGTGGGCACTGTTGGTGTTCAGTGATGTACAGCACATCATTAAATATCAAGAGTAAGATTCTGTAGGTTTCTGATGTTTCCATTTTTAAAAAGTTGTGTAGTAAATGCCTTTTAGTCGAAAACTAAGCCACAATTTTGATTACTTCTGACCCCAGGAAGTGGAAGGAATTGATAAGGGAGTTGATAAACAAAAGGACTAATGATATTGATTCCTTGAGGGAGTTGTTATTGATTCTCAACTTAAATTTGGTTTTTGAGACAGGGTTGATAGTGGGCGGCATAAGTCACACCCACTTACTTCTTTGTGCTGTCCTCATCAGCCATTGTAAAATACAGTCACAACTTAATTTTTCATCTATTTATTCATTTAATTTATGATTTTTTTTTATTGCACTGTATGAATAATGCCTTTGAAGAAAAACTTGCAATCATTTGTAGGGTTGCAAAATTCCAGGAATACTCAAAGTTGGAAACTTTCCATGGGAATTAACAGGAATAAACCTGGAATTCACAAAGTTTAAGATTGGCCCTTAACAGGGATTTTAAATATAGCTGGGAAAAATATATTTCAGTATAATCTTGACTAAAGCAACCAGATTTCATGCAAGTATACTTGAAAATATCTATGCTATTCCTCAATCACATTCACATAGCACTCTGCACAATGCAGTGCAGTGTTAATTTTGTCGGCTAATTATTTTCGTCTGAATTTCGTCAACAACCCTTTTCCCCTGACGAAAACTAGACTATAACTAAAAAAAAAAAAATGTACATTGACAAAAACTAAAACTACATTAAGTGACATTTCATCAGCAGATAAAAACTAAACTAAAATGTTGGACAGAGACTAAATTCAATCAAACCTAATTCTCTTCCAGTAGAAAGACAAGTTTGGAATATGTTCAGTCACAGCTACTTTGGTTGTGTGGAAAGGTTGGATGAGTTAAGAGGGACATCCAATCACAACTGCCTTAGCTTCATGGTGGCAGGATCCAAGTGAGAAACACGACTTCAGAAATTCAAGGAAACATCAAAAATGCCTTACACTTTACATTTCATATTTTAGTCGACTAAAATTGTTGTCAAATTTCATCTACTGAAAGTAGACTAAAATTAAAACAATTTAGATGACTAAATTATGACTTAAACTGAAATATACTTTAGGCCCCCTACATGCACTGTGCATCCCTCCATCACATTAACAGATGATTCTAGACCCCTGGACTATTGAGACCATGTTTTTGAGCCCATGGACCACACAAAGTGAAGTTAAAATTAATATCCAATAAGATAACTAAAACTTGATATATTTCTACTAACAAATAAATCTGTAAAATTATTTCCTTTGTGTTATTTTGCATGGATGTCTGTTAATGGCAAAACAAAATGTTTGTATGTAAAACAGTTTGTTCAACTTACCCCCAGTTTCAAGTTAATTCCAATAAATTCCCATTATTCCCAAGGAAAGTTTCTGATCTGGAATATTTCCAAAATTCCCCATCTTAACTTCCCATGGACCGGTTCTGGAAATTATCCAGAAATTTACTGGAAATGTCCATCCCTTTTGTAACCCTAAGCCCCCGTAAGATTTCTCTCTGCTTGAAGATATGCTTGTGTAGCTGTTGTAATGCTTTATGCTGAAGACGCTTCATGACAGTTCAGTGCTTTTTTTCTAGACAGAGAAGCAGGAGTTTTGAAGGTTAAATACAAGAAAGATGTATGAAATTTGAAGAGTGTGAACAGTACAATAAGAATATCTAAAGACATTACAGGCAGTGGTGACATCTCCTCTACTGCTTCTCACTTTTCTGTCAGAGCTGCTCTCTCTTTCCGTTTGGTCAAGGCCACAGGAATCACACAATAACATCACACAGGAAGGGAGATGAACAGAGGTATAATATGTTCAAGCAGAATTAAGGAAATCCTGACCAACACTGAAATAATGTGAAGCATTAATCCCAGTCTACCCAGTACCCATCATGTATCTTTGATGAAAATCGGCAGTAATGACGATAAAGGCCATTCTCTCGAAAGGGATCTACTAAATTTCCTAGATGAAACATGCACATCTTTGGCTTTTGTTGATGGATTAAAAAACAAATAAAGGCACGGAGAAAAGAGACGAAATCAGGGAATAGGAGGAGAGTCAGAATGACTGAACGACGGCGTAAATCAGGACAAAAAAATAGAGAGCGTTGACTGAATGGATGTTGGAGAGCAGCCACAGTGAATGATTCACATCTATTTTCCACCAGCAGGCAAATGAATTGCACAGTCAAAAGAAAAGAGAGAAAGGCAGAAAAAAAGTCATCTCAAAATAGTCCCCCCTCACCCCATTATGTATGCATGTGTGCCTTTTCCTGCCTCTGTGAGACAAAAGGGTGCACATCAAGGGCGTCCTTATTACCCAGCACGTGAGTCCCATGTGCTGTTGTACAAAAATAGATCATAAGTCTTGGCTGGCATCAAAGTAAATCTATTCTCCTTAAATGCCGATCCATAAATAAAATGCTGCACTCAGTGGAGGAACGGGAATAGAGAGAAGCGAGGAGAGGGGAAATCTGAATGAAAATGGTTGAGTGACAGGACCCTGGAGGATCTATTTCGGGAAGTTCATGAATAAGGAAATTATGTATTCACAGAGATGATTCAGTTATTCATTGACCTTTGGATTTACAATGCGTACACAAGACAGCAAAGCAAGAGGAGCTCCATTAAATCCTCTACAGAATCTGTTAAGGGGTGTTATTAGCCTGAAAATTGTCTCTTATTTTAGGCAGAAACAATAATTTAGAAGTGAAGTTTGTCCATCTGAGCTCTCAGACAGCACAGAGCTAAATGTGTTATGTAAGGATGTTGTTAAAGTCGGTGGATAATTGAGCTGATGAGGCTGACATTTGGAACCTGCAGACGAGGGTGTGTGTAAGTGTGTGTGTAGTGGAAAGAGATGTAATTACTCTGTATGTTAGAGAGGAGGAGAAGGAGACGGGGTGATGGACTCGGGCATCCTCTTACACTAACAACAGACACAGACAAAAATACTCCAAACTTCATTGCAGCTCATGAAACAGGACTCAGGCTCTAAGGGGATGCTTGATTTGTTTATTTTACTTTTAGGAGACCAGCGAGACGGTTTGAAAGTCAGACATACTGTATTTATCAAGTTTTCTTAAGATATTAGTTCATTAAAATAATTTATTAACCTAATAAAACTTTTAAGCTGGAGATAAACTTGCTGTTAACTATGCAGATGTGTGCGAAGTGCAGTCTGCAAGTCTCCAGTAGGATCTGTGTGGAGGCAGAGGAGAGATGAGAGATTGACCACAGCAGCAGAATCTACAATAACAGAATTTTTTAAAGATAAATCATCAAAATCTGAATAATGTGTGAGACTGTACAGTCACAAACCTGACAGTTTATCTAGCTGATGGCATAAATCCTCCTTTTGAAGTCGGGAAATAAGTTCAGTGTATGAAATCAAATTGGGACTGTGTATATTGGTGACTTGGAGTTGATGCCTGCAAAGAAAATGTATCTACCTATTATCATTATGATTATAAACATATTATGATCCCTTTATACGCCTGTGTGAAAAGCCTTCATGCTGAAACTAGAAACCGGAAACGAGAAATCAAGACAGAATATCTTGTCTCTGATAAGAGAAGACTACGACGTCACATCAGAGGAAGAACTCACAGTTCCTGAGTGAGGAAGATGACCACTGTTTGTGTAACTCTGAACTGCCATATTATTGGTTGATGCTTGTTCCTGGAAAAACGCCAACTTGTGTAGCACTGCATATAAGTTTGAAGAGATGCTATGGATCTCGAGTACGAGAGGAAGTTGCCTTTGTTGCAAACTGCTCCACTCCTTGTGCAAGTAAAAGACTAAAAAGCTCCTTCTCCTGTCGTTCTTTCCATCTGGGCTGTCAGTCAGGGGCAGTGTGGGAAATTTTCCGGACAACACCATAGTTGACTTTCTCCTAGGATATGTTTGTGTTAGCTTGCTTCCTTGACTGTATTTTCTCACATATAAACCACTGAAGTATTCTTTGATGCAATAATTAATAAAAGTGAAGCATTGAAGAGTACACCCTCTGCTTCTTTGGATGCTTTGATTACAACATCTGTCATCACAGTCGGCAGCAAGTCATCAGTCAACACAGCAACTCATTACACCCTTACATCGAGACAGTTCTGGGTGCACAGAGGAAAATTTCGTACAAATGAAGTGCAGACGATGCTGACGTGAGGTTAAGATAATATTGATTGTTGGCATTTCTGTTGTTGCTTTTACTCTCAGAATTACCGCCATGCTTGCAGTTTAATTCAAACACAACAGGTAGTTACATACAGCCTGAGGACTTTGCACCATCTGGTGGAGTCCTGCAGTGACATGCTTCACGTACTGAGAAGTGTATGAACACACTCATGACGCCAATGGATGCTAACGCAGGGGTAAACTACAAGTATATCTGCAGCTTTAGAAGTTTGCACCAACTGCCACTCTGACTCAAGAAAGCAGCAAGCGATTTTATAAGTCATGAGTCAAGATCATAGTGTCTCACGTTCATCTTGTCCTTATGACCACAACAACTGAACTAGACGAGGTATTCCAAGAGCACAAACCTCCGCCAAGGCCTTTCTGACACTGTTAGCTGAGTAATTCTCAAAAAAGTGGAAAACTATTTCGCAATGTTGACTAATCTTCCAAAAAAAAAATCCCGGATCTGGATCTGGGGCACCAGCAAAATCCAGCTGCACTGCAACTTTTAAGCTATAATTAAATACCGTAATTTCACGATTATAACAAACACTTTTTTGCTTTTAAATAAGCTCTAATTTTTTGGGTGTGTATTATACACGAGTACAAGCAAAAATACTGACCATATTTCTTCTCCCCAACATCGTGATTGCAACACATCCGATACAAAAAGCCAAAATATTCTCTTTCTCTGTGAAAAACACATGCAAACACAGAGCGCTGCCATCTTGTGAGCAAGGGGACGCAAAACACCTGGGCTGTGATTGGTCGAAAGCATCGGCATGTTGATAGCTGCTCTTTGATTGGTCGGTACACTACAATTGAGCATGCTTGGGCAGAAACCGAGTAATTGCTCATGTGTGAAGCAAATGGTGTTTCGCATCCGTTTGAGAGAGAAAATTGTGTATTTTGTTGCGAAAATACTGAAATTTCATTGATTAAAACTTTGAATAAAGGTAATTTTTGAGTTGTCTGAGAGAGTAAGTGAAAATATTGGGTGCGTGTTATAATTACAGTATATAATGCAAAATGTTAACTCCCGTCAGGCCAACAGCTTCACTTCTTTTGCTGACATGCACATTTATTCCTGTTTCTGTCTCTAAATGTTCAAAATGCATTCTAAAATACTAAATGGCAAGAAACTGGCAAAATTATTATCTCAATTGGGATACAGGTAGTTTCTATGGGCATTATCCATCTGCAGAGTATTAAACAATTACGGTGGATAACAAGTCACATCATCCGCATGTATAAGGATCTACAGACACCAGCGACATATGTACACACGGAGCATAAGGATCCACCCAGAAATCAACATACCTGTTCTGAATGTAGTTAAAGCAGACCACACTGTTCAATGTCCTGTGTTTCCACCCAGGTAGATGGGCATCAGTGCAGGAAGGCAGTGGCTATGAAGTGGAGTTACAGCAGCTTGGAGCACATGGCTCTGTTTAAATGGAGCTTTTAAAGGGACAACAGGGCCTGTGTTAAAGGGAAAAATTAAGAACTATTTTAACATCTTGTGTCCCTGATGGCAACACTTTAGTTACAGAACTTTTATCATAAATCCAGCTACTCACGCATATCATTGCTTAAAATGATCTGTCATAAACTGCTGTTATTAAGTGGTAACAAAACCCTGCATCATCAGCATCTTTAGTGTGCTGTAACTTCTTCTGAGTACTTTTGCAATGACCTGAAGCCATAATGCAGTTTATTATTTACTGACACTTGGCCCTGACACCTTCCTTTGGCTCTCTTAAACTGTATTACCAAGGCTCTTTTGTTGATTTACAGCCAGTTTTAGTAATGATTTCTGCAACACGTGCCTTGCTGACCATCAGTCTTACATAGACATTGTTGCCTGAGCAAGCAGGCAGAGGTAAATCGTGAGGAACAATTCAGATTCAGCACATTCAGCAGATGATTCTTCACCACCTACAAGAAAAGGATTTAATTGAATTACAGCTTCGCGTTCAATGTAAAGACAGAACTG
Source organism: Cetoscarus ocellatus (assembly GCA_037902135.1). Classification (NCBI taxonomy): domain Eukaryota; kingdom Metazoa; phylum Chordata; class Actinopteri; order Labriformes; family Labridae; genus Cetoscarus; species Cetoscarus ocellatus. The sequence continues at coordinate 200,770 of JBAMNC010001765.1, read as the reverse complement.
CAGGGGGGCAGAGATTACATACTACTGTGTCGTCTTGCTTAGCTAATCTAGCCTTGGTGAATCATGGTGTATGCAGCTCTATAACTTTACAATATGCAAATTAATCTCTGCATGCAGAAGATCACATTCACACACATTTATCAATTATATGTGTGGAGTGATATATGCACTGTAGCATGCACATTATTACACAGGAATTAGGGCATGTGAATATGCCAGAGCAGCTTTGTTTGCATAACCCCCATACAAACACACACCGCATACATTTATTTCTCCCGCAAGCCTTGAAATTGATTTATCCATTTGATGGTCTGTGAAGTGTGAACTCAAATGGGCCTGCGGTGCTCCAGCCACAAACACACACGTATACATAGTCACATTGAAACACACACACACACACTCTGGCCTGTTTTCACTCACATCTCCTCAAATGTTGCAGCTTTGTCAGTGGCTCTAAGCTTAAAAAAATGACACCATAGGTACCCCTCTGGTATTAATTCTTGCACTGTCCCCTAGTCTATAGCATATATGCCCAGTTGAAAGTGCATACAAAGGTAGAAATGCCGTGATCTTCTACCAATATCACACATTTATGAGAAAAGTGAGCCAAAATTTTGCTCAAAACCTCTTATATTTTGTGTTTTATTACAGCAGATTTGTAGTTCACTGGATTTACCTACGGACCTACAGAAAAGTAATACGGATTTAATCAACAACATGCTTTTACAGACTGTCTACATGGCAGTACACCATTATTCCATGGAGAAAATGAAAATCTAAATAATTTGAAAAACAAAAAACAGAGGCAATATGGTGACAAGTTATGTAGAGATGCAGCCACTTAAACCTTCTCCATATTTCCTGCTTCATTTTGATTTAACTTGATTTACAATCACAAAACACACATATAGCGCTTCTCTCAGCTGCAGTCAGATGATATACTGGTTAACACTACTGCTCAAAGTGACAGAAAGGCAATTATTCCTATCACTTGATCAAGTTTACCATGAATCCTCAAATGAAGACTAGGGCCGTTTTTTTACACAGTAACAGAGCGCGTCAGGCCTTTTAATGAAGGAGTCTTTCTATTGGAGGCAGGCCTTAATATCAAAATGTCTCTAGCCCTTTTCACGCATACAACCCTGATACCAGGATCACACCTGGGTAGCCTGGTAACTCACTGAGGGGGCATCCACACAGAGATGAATTCAGGCGTATCCACACAAGTTTCTATCGTAGAGGCTTTTCGTTCACACAGATACGGCATTTCAGGTGCCAGAAAAAGCTCTTTTTCTGGAGTAGATAAAGCTGAAAATGCCGGACTTGCATTTCCGTGTGTAAAGCCCTAAAGCTGTGCTGTTCAAATTAAAATACAAAATAATAAATGTATTATCTTTGATAATACCCCAGGCTTTATTTGCTTGGGTGGACCATGGTATAATATGAGGTTGGTTGCAATTAGAATACTTGCCTCTATTACAGAAAATACGGTATATAATAAAAATCATCTAATAGTGTTCATTTCAGGATCAATCAAGGCATATCTAGAACAAAAGGGGAACCAAACAAAGTGTAGCCTGCTTGGCTTATTAATTATTCGTATCTTGACCTTTTGAAAAGTCTGAGCTGAAAGTGGGAAATCCACCAAAGCTAAAAGACAGCAAAATCCCTTTGTACAAAGTGTATGGAAACAATAGTTTGCAGGTCATATACTGGAGCTAAAGGCCATTTAGCCACACTGGAGAGGATGGAGGGTCAAACTTTGTTGACTTTTTTTTTCCACCAACAAACAAACATTACTCAGAGGACAAACAAAACCAAACAAAACCAATTTGCATGAAATATCAAGCTGATGCTTTGACTAATCTTATAAATAAACATAACTTAGCATAAAATAAAGCTTGAATATTAACACGGAGGATAAAATACAGCAATAAAAGAGAAGACAGACTATGTAATTAACAAGTCAGCAAACTTGTTACTTAAGATTTTTCTTCCTGAGTGTTTTTAGCTGAAATATAGAATTCAAAGAATTAAATAATGTACATTATTTTCCATCAGTTGGTGCTAATTTAACACCAACGCAAACTTCATAACAGATTCAATCCAGCCAACGTTTTCTTCCTCTCAAGCGCAGCACTTAGGGTAAAGTATGAAGTGTTGAGTCAATTCAGTGCGTGGGTGAATGTAAGCATTAGCATTTACCACACAAATAAGAAATGAAGGTTACATTAATCAGCTTGTATAATCACAGCCTTAGAAAAAGAGACAAAGACAGAGATGAAGAAAAAGACAAACCCTCTGCCATGAAACATTCCTGAGCAAAACTGAAGAGAGCTCACCAACATGAGTCAGTCAAGTTATTAAAGACTAAAATACTGAAGTAAAAGAAGATGAAAAGTTACACGAGGCAAAAATCTATAAAATGGAACTTCACAAACTAAAACCAGTGAAGAGAATGTTTAATATTTGATCAAAGTAATGCAATAAATTAACAAATAAGAAGAGCCCATAGGGGTGCAAAGTAAGAACACTCTTTCAATATTCATCCATATTGATTCAAGGACCCAATATTTAGCCTTAACTCAGGCTCATATATTCAATTTCAGTGGCTGCCAGAGTATGTTTAAAAACCCTTGTAGTTTTTACTAGAGATACACAATATTGGATTTTTGCCGATATTTTTTAAATTCATTACCAGCGATACTGATATTTCAGGTCAAGAGCACAAGCTCTGTACTTAACAAAAATTGACTTGTTTCTTTCAGTATTACAGTATATTATCGCATGAACAGATGTAAAACAAGAAAAACAGCTTTTAACTCTTGCAAAAATGAAACCCTCTATGTTTAAATGTACCCATGCAGTGATGAGAAGGTGCATCAATACTGAACATTTGTATAATTTGCCGATATTCCAGCCGATATACAGCCGATATTTGTGGCCAATATATCGTCTGTAAATATCAAAAATTTCAATATCGGCCGATACAACATTTGCAGGTTATCAAGGTATTTTCAAATTAAATATTTATTTGTATTTTGAAATATGCAAAAAGGGACTCAGAAACAATCTTAGCCAATTGCGGCAGCATTTCTTTGGAAATGTTTCTATTTTAATTGCTGTCATAGCAGGTTTTCTTTATGAATTTTCATTTTTTTGATATTACAATCCAACTCGTCGGCTGCACTACAGGACCAGAGCGCTGCATTTGGCCCCTGGATGCCAGTTTGATAGCACAGACTTCTGGCATTTTTGACAATCTTAGCCAAGTTATTCTGGAAAAATGTTGAAAGTTGTCCAATTGCGCAATGTTAACACATCCTTAAAAAAGATTCCTGAATCTCCGTCTGTGTTCTGATCACCACCAAAATCTTACTACTGCCTTCCTGTGACAAAACAAACATTCCCTGAAAATTTAATTTTTAAGTTTAAGTTTAAGTTTTTAAGTTATAAGCAGAATATGGAAAACTGATCTATCCTGCAATGTAAACACTTAAAAAAAAAAAAGCCCTGAATCTGCATTTGTGTTTGAATCTGCACCAAAATCTGATCACTTTCTCCTCGTGCCATAACCAACATTCAGTGGAATTTTTTTCCAAATCTGTTAAAAACTTTTTGAGTTATCTTGCTTACAGACAAACAGTATACCGCTCGATTGAGGTAAGTAAATGTTTTTGACACACAGATCTTGGCTAGAACTTGTGCAAAGTGGGAAATGTAATGTCAAATGTGACCATTTTCTTTGAGGAGGTTCTTTATGTTTTAAAGAATAGGCTAAGCCAAAATCATTTCAAAAAGCACCCTTCTCCAGGCTGGTACGAGGAATCCAGACGTAGTTGTACCTGGCTATCATCTACCTGCATAAATCCGGGCAAACGCTGGGTGTTCAATCAGACAAAAAAGGCTTGTCACTGTTTTTTTCTTTGTTTAAACTGTTCCCACCATCTTTAAATACTCTTAAAATGACAGACTTTTACCATCACACTTTGCAAAGGAAACAGATGTCTTAAATCAAGATTAGTGGTTTCCTTGAGGGTTTTGTCATGTGTCTTATTTCAGATGTAAAAATTTGTATTTAACTTTGTTTTGTACTTGAATCCCCCTTTTTGTTACATTTTAGCTTACTGGGAGTGGTAAACTCAAGACTTGCATACCAAGTATATACAATACATGTTCTGTATGTGTGTATCTGCATGTACAGCAGAAAAAGTGGGAGATGCGAAGCCAGTATTTATCCTTGAAGGGGCAGTGATGTGATTTTAATCCAAAGTGAGCAGCACATTAAGTCACAAACCGCCCACAATCTTTGCAAACTTGCATTAGCATCAAAAGAGTGGACTATGAAAAACACACACACGCACAGAAGCACACACGCATGAACAAAGTTACAAATCCATTCAGACACACAGCCCACTCTGCCTTCTCCTGCAATATTTCAGTGGCAGCAGCCTTTTATGAACCATGGGTGTTCAGTGAAATAAATGGCGGAATGAGGGGATGTTAGCTGCAAATGAAAATGTAAAATTCTTCTTTTTCATGTGGTTTATGGTGATCTTACTCTTTCCTAAGGGGATCCTCTCTCATTATTTGATGAAATTCATTTTTTCTAATGCGGTATAACCCTCAGATGCTCCTAAAATATGTGACTCATAAGACCAAGTGTCAAAAATGTGTCATTAAAAAGCCCATAATTATATTATGAATTCATATAAGTCCCATAAAAGTGATTTAACTTACTCCGGTCCTGTCACTGGCCATAAAAAGTTTTTTTAAGTTATATTTTTAATCTTTTATTACCGCATCGGATACACAAAGCCCACCACATTTTTGAAGAAAAATATCAACAGAAATCCAAAAAAATGAATTATTTCCTGAAATAAAAAAAGCCTGAGGGAAATGTTTTTTTTTCTGGTTTTCATGGTAGGACTGTCACCTTATACTCGTTATCCAAATATCCATGGGAGCATGGGGGTAAAAATCCATACTCGAATTGTCAATCAACATTGAAATATAGAAAAAACAGCCGAACAGCATAATAGGGCACCTGGAGCAGTGACCCACCTGATCCACCAGAAGGCGCTCCCAGTACAACCTGATTGGCCAGTGCTCTCTTAACCTCAACAACACCTGTATGTAGTCTGCCAGACTAGATACTGGCACCTTAAAGGAATGGGAGGGCCAGCAAAGCCACTCTGAGTGGACAAAAATAACACCAAAACATGTGAAGAGCGAGGTATGGTAGCACTTTGGGCTCCATTGTGTGCCAATTATGTGTAAAGTTACTGGCCCACTATGACAAAAATCTGTGGGCCCATTTGTTGGTCTTTCACAGACAAATGCAAAGATTTGATTTAAGTTGAAAAATATATATATTTTTAAATTAGTCTCTGTAGAGGATCAGACACAGCTCCTTTTCCCTCCCGTTTGGAAACACTTGGATCTAAGGGGGCAGAGAGGGAGAATATGGCAGGAGGGGAATAATCCCCTGGATAATGACCAGAATAACATCTGACTGCAATGGAGAGAAGCTTTGTATGTGTGTTGCGTGATTGTAAATCAAGTTAAAACAAAATAAAGCAAGAAATATGGGAAAGTTTTAAGTGGCCACATCTGTACATTAATTGTCACTACATTGCTTCCAAGTCCCTTCAAACAGCATTAAAAGCAAAGAAAAAAGTTGAACTGCTTTACTCTTTTAATCATGTTGTTCATCTACATCTCTCACTCTGCTCTCCCTCCCTTTCTCTTTTCCTCTCCATTCCTGGACACTCATGATGATCAGCTCCACACATCCACGGAGCTTGAGGTGGATGTGAGAACCGAGCTCCGTCAGAAATTATTTAATCATCATCTCCAGCAGTCCCATCGACATGGTTCTCTCAATTCCAAACTGCATTTTTCTTTCCAAACTCCACCTCGCATCAACCCGCGCGTGGTACAGGCTCCTTTTAAAATGTAATCTGTTACGGATTACTGAGCACCCGCTCGAGATCTGACCCAGCAATATAATCCTTTGTGTTGATCTAACATAATCTGATTTCTCTCAATTACTTTGTCTCCAAAATACACGGAATATGATGCTAAGTGAACAATGCACTCCGACTGTAGACTCTTTGAATGGCATTGTTATCTAATGTGATTGCAAACTGTGCACAATGATGCACAGTCAAAGGATGAAACACGGTTATAGTTTCATGATTAAATGCTTCATATTGAGCAAATATGATTTTATAGTTTACGAACATACTATATGTGCAGTGTGAAAATTCCACAACTAGGGGCTCTCAATCAAAGCAATAACAAAATATATTGTGTTGTTGGTAATGCACTGTCATCTCCGCCCAGCCAAAAAAACTGCACTACATAAGGTATATTGATTACCTCAGCAGAGGAGGTTATGTTGTGTTGGTCATGACAAAAGGCAGAGGTGACCAGGTTTTGGTGGAGGTCCCAATCTGGATGCGGATCCAGGAATTTTTTTTAATGATTGTGATATGGGGCAATTTTCCGCATTTTCACTAATATCTTGGCCAAGAATGTTGTAAATACCTTGGTAGAGGTGTGTTCTCTAAGCTCTTCTCGTAAAATACAAAACTACTTTTTGAGTGAGAAAGTTTACATAATGGGGAAGAAAAGCTACCAAAAAGAGACTTCCTGGTTCAGGGGCATTTCATCAGGGGAATCACTTTGCGTTTTATGTTTAAATGGACATTTTTCTCTCCTACGCACCTGGGGTCTCATTTATAAAGCTTATTTACGCACAAAACGAGGTTTAAAAGTTGCATACGCCACTTCCCACGCAAAGGTTGTAATTTATAAAAACAAACTTGACAGGAGGATGTGTGCACCAGTACGTAAACTTTGATCCTGGCGTACGAACATTTTGGAGACGGGAGGAAACTGGTGGTGCAGATGGTGAGGTGGTGAATTGAAGCCAGATTCATTTCATACATTTTATGTCATCAAATATCAGACTTGTAGACCTGCGTAATCATTAACACCTGAGTCTGCAGTGTTATAGACATGTTCCTTTAGTGAGCCATTAGGCCTACTACTGTATGCGATGTTCATATACATACTTCTACCTTCAAATGATATAGAGCGGTGGATAGCACTGATTGGTTAGTATTAGTTGTGACAAGGTGTGTAACAAACAGTCTTATTGCTGAGAAAGCAGATGCAGTGACACTAGTGCGTAACGCTGCACAATGAATGCGCTGGCACTGCTGGAAGATCACGCAAATGGTAGGATCAGGTTCGAGAGAGTCTTTGACTAATGACTGGCTAACAAGCCGATTTAGATTCCCTGGAGCAGTGCTCTTGGATCGACGTGCTGAACTGGGTCCAGTGTTAGACTAAACCACCCACCTGAACCGCGCCATCCCAGTGCGTATACAGATGCTGACACTCTGGGGTTTCTGGCAACCGGCTTCTTCCAGCAGGAATTAGCCGACAGGTATGTGTTTGATATGATTGACAATATATAATGTTACATTTTCTGTCAAAAGCCCCTTTTGGGTATGATATAATACAGCTAAATTCTGTCCTTAGGTCTGAGGTATCGCAGTCAATTTGGCAATTTGCAGCAATGTCCTGTTTCCCAAATGTAATCAGCGCAATTGACTGCACTCACGTTGCTATACGAGCTCGGAGTGAAAATAAATTTGTCTATGTGACCCAAAAAAAAAATGTGCATTCAATTAATGTACAAATAATTTGTAACCCAAACATGGTTTTGACAAATTTAGTGGCACGGCAGCCTGAGTCAACACATCACTCATTCATCCTGATGCACAGCAGGGTAGGAACATACTTTGCACTGACCATTCATGGTAAAATGTGGGTGTGAAGAGGGCGGGATGTGAGGGGAATCCACCTGTGCAACCTTCCAGGTGGACTGGGATTATAAAGGGAAAAGTGCTTGCAGGTGTGCGCATGTACGGTTTGATAAATCAGATTGTTTTTTTGCACATACCATTTTTAGCTTTTGGGTGTACGTACACTTTTAGTATGGATCCTATGCAATGTTTTATAAATGAGGCCCCTGTTACTTGAATTAGATATGCCTCCCATTTTTGAAACAGTTTGAAGAATGAAGTTAAAATTAAATATCTTGTAGTTTATTCATTTAAATATATGTTGATAACGATTAGCAAACCCTTTTATTCTGTTTTCCTTTATGTTTTACACAATGTCCCAACTTCATTTGTATTTGGGTTTGTAAAAGCACTGAGCTAAAATACAGTATATATAATAAAGGATTATTCATTTTTCGATTTAGACACTTAAGTACAAAATATTTAATCAGATTACTTTGGCCCTCGTCCATGCTTTGTGTTATTCATCTTCTCACTCTCACACCACAGCTGCCCTTCCTGAAGGGGTGTTTTTATCACAGCTCCTGCCTAACAGGATTCATCCTGAATTTGTTCTCTGCTGGGGCTCCGATCTGACAGCCTGATGATCTGAATCGCTGCTCTTTATCTCCCCGCATTTCAGACGAAGCAAAGCAAGACAGTGCACCTCTAATCTGATCATGATAACTTCTGAAACCCATACAAAACTCAAGGACATTCAAGATTTTATCCAAAGAGATTTATGGTGGTTAATGTCACTCAGATTTGTCACAGAAAATATTACAATGATGAAGCTGGTACAGCGGTCTAAATACACTGCCTTGCCAAAAAAAAAGTCGCCACCTGGATTTACCTCAGCAAATAGGTACGAGCCTTCTATTGGATAATTACTGCATGGGTGATTATCTTTCAGCTGGCAACAATTTATTTAACCCCAGCTGATGCAATGAGTAGCTTCTCATTTCTTAAACAACCATGTCGAAAGACACATCCTGTGGTCATGGAAAAGATGTTAGTCTGTTTAAGAAGGGTCAAATCATTGTCATGCATCAAGCAGAGGAAACATCTCAGGAGATTGCAGAAACTACTAATATTGGGTTAAGAACTGTCCAAAGCATTATTAAAAACTGGAAGGATAGTGGGAAACCATCGTCTTCATGGAAAAAATGTGGTCGGAAAAAAATCCTGAATGATTGTGATCAGTGATCACTTAAACGTTTGTCCAAATCAAATTGAAGAAAACCAACAGTAGAACTCAGGGGTGTGTTTAATAGTGAAAGTAAGAGTATTTCCACACACACAATGTGAAGGGAACTCAAGGGATTGGGACTGAACAGCTGTGTAGCCTCAAGAAAACCACTAATCAGTAAGGCTAACTGGAAAAAAGGCTTCAGTTTGCTAGGGAGCATAAAGATTGGACTCTGGAGGACTGGAAGAAGGTCATGTGGTCTGAAGAGTCCAGATTTACCCTGTTCCAGAGTGATGGGAGCATCAGGGTAAGAAGAGAGGCAGGTGAAGTGATGCACCCATCATGCCTTGTGCCTACTGTACAAGCCTGTGGGGGTAGTGCTATGATCTGGGGCTGCTGCAGTTGGTCAGGTTGAGGTTCAGCAACATTATGTGCCCAAAGAATGAGGTCAGCTGACTACCTGAATGTACTGAATGACCAGGTTATTCGATCAATGGATTTTTTTCTTCCCTAATGGCACAAGCATATTCCAAGATGACAACGCCAGGATTCATGGGGCTCAAATTGTGGTTCAGGGAGCATGAGACATCATTTTCACACATGGATTGGCCACCACAAAGTCCAGACCTTAACCCCTTTGAGTATCTTTGGGATGTGCTGGAGAAGGCTTTGCACAGTGCTCAGACTCTCCCATCATCAACACAAGACCTAATGCTAATGCAACACTGGATGGAAATAAATCTTGTGACATTGCAGAAGCTTATTGAAACAATGCCACAGCGAATGTGCGGGTGTAATCAAAGCTAAAGGCGGTCCAATGAAATATTAGAGTGTGTGACCTTTTTTTTGGTGGTGACTTTTTTTTAGGCCAGGCAGTGTCTATTTCCTGAGAATATTGCAAAACAAAATAATGGATTAATTAGAGCAAATGTAACAGTGATAACTGCAAATAAAGATACTGGCTTCAAAAGCTAAGGGGCTAGTAAAACAAACAAAATATAATAAGGAAAGTTTTATATAAAATCAAACATCCATGATAATGAGTTGACTTTTGCTGAACTGAATTGCACTTTCTTCAATAGTTAGCTATGGGGAAAAATTATATGTCACCTCTTCAGTGGCTGCCACTGTTTTAATGGGGCAGGTTCACTCAAAGCAAACACATGTCAAAGTTATATACACATTGAAAATATTGTGGCTATTGCCACAGCCATGAGGGCCAACTTAATCAGGTCACTTGATTATGAGGAAACTCTCAAAAAAAGAGTCACAATTAGATGTTAGACATTTGAAGTACTGTAGTTGCTTCTAAGTCAAACCGCCATGCTGTAGTAGCTTACTAATAGCTTTTCACTGATGCTGATAACGTTTAAGCTTAAAAAATCATGAAAAGGTAGTTAAATTTTCACAAAGAACAGCATGTGTAAGGTTCATAGTTTTTGTTTGCTACAGAGCTTATCATCAGCAATGATTCCAAACACAGTGAAAAATAATAAAGGCTTTAACAGGCTTGCAGTCAAAGGAACCAGCATGATGCAAGCTTCCACACTGGCCCACTAAAATGTCACCCCTGTATAACAGTCAGTGGGGAGGGGCTAGCATGAGGCAAGTTTGTGACTGACTGTATTTTTACAAAACTTCATGAAGTTTGCTGCAGAGGAATGGAAAATTACAGACAAAATCATTTTTTACTCTAATTTAATGGGGGGTCAAAAATGTGGTTATAATGGAAGTCTATGGTACAAATTTTGTGTTGAACGGTCCCAACGTAACAAAAACCTCTCACTCAGTTAAAATGCAGAGGATTTGGATGAAACTCAAAAATTTCAAAATTCATTTATAAACACACTTCCTTACCAATTTTCACGGCTAGGGAACAATCACAGCAAAAACTATGTCAATGAATGCAACAGAGCATCTGGGTAAATCTGAGCAATAATCATCTAACTATCTTCAAAAATCTTTACAACAAAAAAAAAATCAATTGTTACCCCAATGCGCAGTGAGTCAAGTGATCTGAAACCGACCCTGAGTCAGATATTTACTGAATAGCAGTGAAAACAAATGATGGGAATGGTCTAGCTTGCTCTCTCTTTCCAACACAAGAACAATATCTCACAGACACATACATAAAATGAGATTGCAGTGTTTCTTGTCGCTGAAGGCAGTGATTTTTGTAGTGGCTGTGAATAAGCTGACCCAAATATGACATCAGAGCTTTTTTTATACATTTTATATTTGTCCTTCTCTATTCTTTTACACTGAACTGAATTGCAGGGGCTGAATAGGAGACGAGATATTGCGTCAGCGGCCATGAGGGCGATTAATCCTGTTGTTCAATGAGGCTACAGCTAACATCTAAACTGACATGTGAACCAGGGCTTTATGGCTGCATTATTGCTTTGATTGTTATGATATTGATGACCTCCTCGGGTCTAAAATCAATTGATCTGATCTGAAACTAATTTCAGGGCAAGAAAGGAGTCCATAACAGTGTCCCTGTAATGCAATATGGGATGCATGTCCCTCATTTGTCATGGTAACCAGACCGAGATGAGTTAAATATAGAGGCTTCCGGTTTAGCAGAGGAGGGTTTTAAGGTCTATTCTTAGCATTTAGAGCTGCTTTATGCACAGCAGACTGCAAACCATGCTCTGTAGTACTGCAGAGGATGATAAATCAGAAAAAGTACAACCTAAATGTTGATACTGCTTTTAATGCAAAACACTGAACTAAACTATTAGGGGCAACAACTGAAGGAGTCAGCTACAAAAATAGTGTTATTAGCATCCAAGCTATGATTGAAGATGCAAGAATTACTGTGATACTATTGAATGAGATTAGAAAAAACTCCATCGTGGATTTTGTCTTTAAAATGCTACTTTAATTTGTGTTTCTATTTTCTAACATAAAATCAGGGTTATCCACATTTTCATATTCACCTGGTTAGGTTAATCTAATTCCCTTTTCACTGGACTACCAAAAGGAGCAATAGATCACCTTCATCTTATTCAAAATGCCGTAGCCAGTACGATAATGCCGTACGATAATATAACTCAAAATCCTCCTTTTAGTCCATGAAGCCTTTTACAGTCCAGCTCCTGAATACATTTCTGACCTGCTCACTGTGTACAATCCTCCTTGACCCCTCAGGCCATCAGGTGAAGGTCTTGTGTCTGTACCTCGGGTTAAATCTAAGTCTAGAGAGGGGGTCTTTAATTACCATGGGCCCTCTCTTTGGAACACACTTCCAGCTGACCTGAGGTCCATCACCTCTGTTTCTACATTTATAACTAAACTCAAAGCTTACCTTTTTCTCTCAGCATTCAAGTTCTGATTGGGTTTGCTTATGAAACCCTTTGTTATGTTTTCATAACCTAAAATTCCTAATTTTCTTTCATGGTGTTTATTTGCTATGTAATGTTATTTGTTATGCTACTTTATCACCTGTTGTATTTTTTTGGATAAATGCTTGTTGATTAATGTTTTTTTAAGCTTACTCTCAATATAAAGCGTATTAAGTTTGCCTGCAATGAAATTTTCTCCGTAAATAAAATTGATAATGCTATGTTTCCACAATTTGTCTTTAAAACAAGTAACACTTCATAATGACTGTACAGGAATTTCATGACTTTATGCCATAAAGGTATGGTTTGGAATTTAGTAACTGAGGCAACATGAAGGAAGCCATGGAGCATCACAACAAGGATAACAAATACAAACAGAACTAGCGCTTGTGCATACGCCACTGCAAGGTGTACGACCAGACAGTTTGAGTACAAAGGTGGTTCAAGAGGGAAAAACCGTGCCTATAGGTCTAACCAGTTCAGTCAGGAGGGGTGAGTCAGACTGGACACTTTTGCAAAGTTTCAGAGAAAATCCCTCAAACTGTTTTTCTGAACATTGCTTTGCCAAATATAAATCAACAATAGACCCAGAATCCTGACCTTTGACCTCTAAAATCCAACCACTTCATCCTTAAATCAGAGTGATCAATTGAAGTCTGGGTTAAATCTGTCCAAGCTTGAGTTATCAAGTTTACAAGCAAATGTTAATTATCCAATCACTTTTTCTTACAGTCACAGTGGGCATTAGAGCAAATACATATACATAAAAACTCTGAAACATTATTGATGTTGTGTTCACAAGAGAGGGATGACTATGGGGATGAGAGTTGATAAGATTTTGTTGATACCAATGCTAATAACGATTCTGCGCATCGATATGATTCTTCAACGATTCCCTTTCCCTGTGGGCAAAAGTTGGCCTTTACAAGTTCTCAGTGGCAAAATTGTAAAACACACCACATTCCTGATATCCAGTGCTGTGCTGCCTAGACGAATGCTTCTGCAAGTTACTGCTCTCTCCAGTTGTGCAGCCAGCATCATTATATTTAAAGTTAAGCTGCCATTTTGTCTACTTGCATCCTTGATGGGCAAAGCATGCAGAACAAAGTGGAAAGAAAATGATCAGAGAACTGGTGAGCAAAAACACTAATGACATCAATTCTTTGAGCGAGTTGTTCAATTCTCAGTTGGTTGTCAATTCCTTTCCCCTGATGTCTGTGAGGCTCAGTGACTTTAACCTCCAGAATTTAACCATTTTTTTTTACCAGAGTCAGAGAAGACAACTGCGCAAGTTGGAAGAAAATCCCTGTAAGCATTCTAGAGAAATAGCGTGAATTAACTTGACCTTTGACCAGACTAGATATTCGTGCAAGCTTTGAAGAAAATACTTGAAGCATTCCTATTTAAATTACACTAACCTTTGACCTCCAAAAAACCTGATCAGTTCATCGAGACACAATGACCATGACCTTACTGAAACATCGCATCACAATCAAAAAAACAACACGATGCGTGAAAACCTAACCTATGACCTTCAGTCTTCTGATCAGTTCATCTATGAGTCAGGAAAGCCATTGTGCAATGATTCAAGAAAATTTGGCAAAGCATTCACAACCCACGTGCCCCCTTGCTTGAGGCTGAATGACCTTTACCTTTGACCTTAATCAGGTCATTATGATGCCTAATAACCTTTACCAGGTGACCGGTGAACAACCCTCTAACAGGATGCCTCCTGCTCTGAGTATCGGCCCCAAAGAACCTTAATAATAAATAAAGTGTTCAAATAAAGTGTGATTCTGATGTCACGTGTTTGAGCAGCGTAGATCGACAATGGTGAGGACAAATGCACGCACAGAGAGCATTCACAGCATCCGAAGCTCAATACTGGAACAATACACTGAGGATTAGGAGTAACACATGAAAACCGTGTCTGCTGTTTGTTGTAAATGTCAGCAGGAGGTGGTAGCTTGAGGCTTATCTCTTCTGATTCTGATCTCTGATATCATTTCATAACTTTATGAAATCATGGCAGCCATCGCTTCAATATCTCATGGTGTTTCAGGCCCTTCTGAAAAGAGAAGATCAGTATCTAGCTCGAGCTGATATGGAATAGCAACTAACTGATGAAATGATATAATAGCAGACAAATGACGGTGAAAAAGAAATTTAATTACATTCACTGAGGCACAAATGAGTTCAAGAGTAGAATTTCTCACTCTTCACTGTATCACACAATTTAAGAAAACCACATTAATATGGGATTTCATTGGCTTTTTAAATGTGATCCCAATGTCAGTATTAATTATAGCAGGCACTTGTAAAACTACTGTAATCAAGTTATTTGCATAAATTTACAACTGTATCATGTAAGTTTTAGGGTTTTTTTTTTCTGCTATGTCATTTTTTTTATGTGTCCCTATTATTTTGTCATACATGACAGATGGTAATTATGATTACCACCATGATAAATGAGAGTAAATTAGAAAGTACATCTCATGCATAGAGAGTAATTCAGGACATGCTGACATCAAAAAGTTGCTGCAGATTAGCTGGTAGCTTCTCAATGAAACTAATCTCCTGTTCCACCACGTCCCAAAAGCGTTCTGTTGGATTAAGATCTGGTATTTTTTTGGCAATGTTAGGTGTCCAGAAATGTAGATAACTTTATCTAAATCATCAAGTGTTACCCTAAATTTCATGAAATGGGTTGGTACTGACAGGATTATCTATATCTATGGCTTTATTGATTGTGTTTATCAGTTAAATTCTACATTCCTGTGGATTTTCTCTCTGGAATAAAGTATAGCCGCAAAGGTTTTCTGTGTTGACAATGTAATAAAATGGGGCATTACATATACTGCCTGCTGAGCTGTGTTGACAAACGTTCAAACATGTTACTGGCATTTCCATCAGGGCTTTCCACAAGCAAAACAGCCAACAACTCCTTCAAAGAAAGGTGACCTCTTTTTCGGCTTAGCCCTTTAATGTGTATACATGCATTCATATTTTAGTAAATAAATTAAGTGCCATTTTCTTGGGGTATGTTTTGGTAAGAATCTGGCTTTAAAAACAAACATTAAAAGTTTAAAATCAACCCTGTAATGCACGGGAAGCCAATGAAGGGAGTTAAGGACAGGAGTGATGTGCTCTCGTCTGTTAGTGTTGGTTAAAAGACAGGCCACAGCGTTTTGCAAAAGTTGAAGGCGACCAAGAGAAGACTGGGAGACGCCAACATAAGGTGCATTGCAGTAGTCCAGTCTTGAGCATGGATGGCTTTCTCAAGGTCATGACGGCTTAAAAACATTTTAACTTTGGCCAGAAGACGTAGCTGGAAAAAAACAGTCCTGACAACATTGTCGATTTGTATATAAATAAGAGCAGCAACAGTGATGTGAACAGGACCAATCCGAACTGATAAAGTGATGTGCTGACCAACAAAAGCTGCAAACAAACACATCTCTGCTGAGGATTTTCTATAGACTGACCTGACAAGAAACTAATGACCAATTAGGTTGAAGCTGGTAAGAATAGCAGGATCAACCATCAACACCCAGTGACAGGTGCTGAGAAGAACAGGAACTCACCCTTCAACAAGGGAACCCACCTACACACACACGCACGGAGAAACAGGGGCTCAGGTGTTCCTGGTACTTGCTTACACACTTGCCATGTGTCTCGCTGTCTCCCCTGCCAACAGCACACACACACACACACACTCAAAAGCACACACTCATGCAGCCTGAAGGCGGGTTTGGAGGGCACACAAACCTGCACACGCCCCCGCACGCAAACCTTACACACAGTGACACTATTATCCTCTGGCCTTGGATGCCAAAACGAGTACAGGGGAAGCGGTCTGTGTGTGTGTGTGTGTGTGTGTAAAGCATGTGTGTTGACAGATGATATGCTTAAAACTGACACCACCCACACTCGCCCAATGACAGCAGGTTTCATCGCAGGGCCCGGACCTTTGTGAACTCAGTAGGTAGACAGTAGATCGGGAACAAAACAATTTGTCATGTCACTTTTTCACAACACACAGCCGCACAGCGCAGCATCTGTGATGGAAAAATGATTTCTCTCCATGTCTTACATTATTTATTAACTGCACAGTTATAGGCCAGCAGGATGGGATGAAGGTCCACCAATGAGGAAATCACTAAAAACAAAGAATCTGTCCTCTTGTGGTAAAGACACAATTGGCAGACTTTAGAGATGAACTCGTTTCTGTGAGTGGGGAATTTAAGCAGTCATTTTTATGGATAATTTAGATATGCAATCTGAAATGATTTGTGTGAATTTAATATCCAGTGTAAGGCAGGTGAAGGTCCACAATATGTCAATTTGTCCTTTTGCCCTGGAGAAACAATGAAAACTGCCTATACATAACAATCAATCAATCCAAATTTATTTGTATGGCACTTTTCAGAAAGTGCTTCACATAAGAAATAAAATAAATTAAAATAACAATAAATGAAAATTGAATAGAATGAAAAAATAAGACCCGACCCACCCTCACAATCCACATACAACACACACACTGACTTACTCAAACACACAAAGACATAAAAAGGAGATTCTAACAGAAAACAGAATTAGAGGAAAATGAGGAAACACAGGAGCTAAGACTAAAATGATAATTAAAAATCATGATTAAAAAAATATATAAAAATACTATAGGGAAAAGTAAGTAAATAAATAAATAAAATGTAAATAAATGATATGGTAAAATGGGATAGCCTAACACCAAATGCGTAATAAAATCAGCTAAAGTAGGATAATGAAAAGAGAATTAGTTAACAGAGAATAAAACTCCAAACGATAAATCTGAACTGAAATGGAGAAATAAAACAGATTAAGAGGATTAAAATGAATAAAAAGATAAGAAAAAAATATAAAATCAGCTAAAAGCCAGACTAAAAAGGTAGGTCTTGAGTTTGCTTTTAAAAACATCAAAACATTGGAGAACTTGGTCTGATGTATTATTCTGAACTGTTTTGCATTGTATTATATCACATCATATTTGACATTTGCACAATACTGAATGTTTGACAACATCTGATTGAATATCTATCTATTCTTTATAACTCATTCTTGCTGATACTGATATCAATAAAGAGCACAAAACACCGTCTTAACTAAAATCAACCTGTTGTTGTTATAGTTACAAATTGCTAATTTGCTACTGTGTGGGAAGCAATAACAAACAAACAAAAAAAAATGTTTTTCTTTAATAAATAACACTTTTGATTTATAAAAGTGAATATTCAGTGGTTATGAGGTAAACCATTATGATACATCTGTGCATTCTGCCAATATTGCAGACAATATGTGGGCTATATGGCCAATTCATACAAAGAAAATAATTAGGCAACTTTATTTATCCTAAACGGGACATTCAGTTTACAAGGTTCATAATTAAAAACAGCAAGGTAGTCTGTTGAGTTGCACAACTGTGGGGCACATCGGAACTGGGTGTTTCGGAGAATTCTGATGTTGGAAATATCAGCAAAAATGTTCATATCTGCCGAGGCAAGTATTTTGTCCACTCTGACTCAAGGATGATCATTTTTCTTCAGCAAATATCTGCCGATATCCGAGTGGGCTGACCAGAGCAGACTGCCACTGTTGGTCAATCAGAGAGCAAGCTACCGGAGTCATCCAGGTAAACGTCCAATGACAAGGGAGTAGGGCTGGGCGATATTACCTAATCTCAGTATCACCACTACTTGAAGCTCTTACCTTGATTACGATTGATGAACGATTATTTTAGGCTATGCTGGAACGAATTGGTAGCGTTGCCGAAACGGTCTTCCTGCAGTATTTACACTTAACTTCTTTCTGCTTGATGTCCCCCGCACAGAATCCAAAATGTGCCCAAACAACGGAGACGGCATTTTTCTTGGCTACAAGGTCCTCTGATAGATTGGCGCTTGTCTCCAGTGCGTCCTTCGCTCTTGGCGAAAGTGAACGCAGTATGGAGGGGGCGCAGTCACACGACTTAGACATGGAAATAATCAAAATAATCAACATGAGTAAAATTACTTTGATTAGAGTCTAAATGTCAGTTTTGACTATTTTTCAAATAATTGCCCAGCCCTACTGTCTGACTGTCTTTTTAAGCCAGGCTGTACTTGTTATGTGGAGTTAGTGTTGGAGCAAAACAGTATAAACCCATTTATGTATTTATATGGACAGTTCACGGCTGAAATGCCAAACTCAAGGCCCAGTATAATTAAACACAGCCTATGAGATAATTCCACATGTCTTTTATTAAAAGCCCTATGTTACATAACACCACTACAACTCATTACACAAGTCCCACAATGCACTGCAACAGCTGCCATGCACATCAGGACCTGCATTGGTCAGAACTTTTACAGTAGCTTCTAAGTTTTCCTGAAAACAAATATCCTGATATAAAT
Source organism: Cetoscarus ocellatus (assembly GCA_037902135.1). Taxonomy (NCBI): domain Eukaryota; kingdom Metazoa; phylum Chordata; class Actinopteri; order Labriformes; family Labridae; genus Cetoscarus; species Cetoscarus ocellatus. The sequence continues at coordinate 181,950 of JBAMNC010001765.1, read as the reverse complement.
GTACATTTCTGATCAGAAAAAAATGTTCATCGTGTTTGGCCCGAATCTTGGCCGGTATTTTAAATTTTGGCTCCTTCTGTGACCAAGTTGGACACCTCTGGCTTACGGTACATCCACCATCATTGGATATGACGTTGTCTGCTTAAGGCTAAGTCTTGTTATCATAAATCCCACAAAATTAAAATTAGCTGTACAATGTGAGACCATACCCACCCCTTCCTTTTTTTTTAAATTGGTTGATACTGCTGTTTGTCTTTTTTTTTTTTTTTGCCTGTTTGTTTTACAATATCTAGATAAGTATCATTCACTTACCCATAACGACGTAGACAAATAATCTACTGTCATAACTAAAAGTACCATCTTGTCAACAATAATAATAATTGATAATTGTTTTGTTTAAGTCTTGTTATCATAGATGATCATTCAGTTCAAAAGGGATGGCTTGAATAAAAACTGACTAAAGCAGCGCTAAAATAGCAAATAATCTATGTCATCAAGACTCTTCCATGAACGACAAGTCGAAAGGGCAATTTTTAACAATCTTTCTTGTCAAAAACTGTTAGGATTACATGAAGTAAATCCAGACAGAGGAATTTCTGTCTCTTTTCGTCTAGATGCTATTGTAACTATTCTATTTGTGAGTGTGTGTGGGTGTAGACAGAGGCCTTTGGAGTGGATTAAATAATTTAGAGAATCAAAGCAGCATTACGAGTGTCCCCTGTTTCATTTGATGAAATTGCATTTCATAATCATGCGTGGCGAGATAGTAAATTTAACCTCAAAGCAGCAGCGTGAGTCAGCGACCCCTTTTACCTCTGCATTTCATCTCAGAGAGAGAGAGAGAGAGGCTGTTACTTACTTCACACACACCCATTCCAGAGTTACATAATAAAACAATCCCTTCACTCTCTACTTTCAGGTTGTCAGTCATGAATGGCGGAGAACAAAGAGCTGACAGCACAAGTTTAACTCAATGAAATGTCACTCCACGAAGCTGAATCCCCCCCGCCTCTGAATGAGTGTGATAGGAAATGCTCCCTCTCACACGTGCGCCCTGCCAGGATGCGACATGTCTCCTGCACTGCAAAGCGAGGCAGGGTGTTACATTAGCTGAGGCAGCGGCTCCACATCTGACGTGCTGGTAATTAGTTTTCTTTGGCACGGTGGAGGCAGGTGTGGAGGGGTGTGGGCAACATGACAATACCAGCTGTCAGGGTGCCAAGCACTTCAGCCTCAACTCTTTCCCCTTTTCTCTCGGCTTACACACCGCTCCACCGAAACACTCTGGCCCCTCAATAGTATCTCCGCTTTTCTTTGAGAGAGGTTAAAGGATGATAAACTTTAGATGAATATTAGGACGTCCTTACTGATTTGTTCTAAGTCATATATGATTTTACTGTGTCCACAAGGTTACTCACTAAAAGAAAAGGGACATTGGCTGTCTTCTTGAGGCATTTTTAACAGTTTTTTGAGCTATTTCTGAGATATTTCCAGCCACTTTGTCCCTTTTGATCGTTTTTCTTTTCATTTTTATTGTTTTGCTTTTTGTTTGTAACGGGGTAAAAGATTGTTTCAGCCATATGCTAGATTTTGTTCTGTAATTCAAGGAATAATGCCTGCAATTATGATACACAAGACTACAACTACATTACATTTACATTACTTGTTTCTCATCACGCAGTAGTGGAGGTTTACATGATTAACTTTTAAGCTGAGAGCCAGAGAATGTGCTGGAGTTGGGAAAAGAGCTAAACCTCTCTGTGAAGTTACTTTGTACACTATATTGGGGTAGACAGAAGACAAATATTGCTTAAACAGCTACGAGACATGTGCACTACCTGCTGTGCCACTAAGCCATCCATATTATACAATAACTCTACAAATAGTGTCAGGCCTAGATTTCAGATTTATGACAAAATACAAATCAATGCAAAATGGTTTCCTCATTAAACAAAATAATTGCAAACATTGGACTCTTTGTACCAAATATCTCATGACATATGTCAAATGCTATGTTTCTTAAAGGACGTTTAATTACAGATTTAAATAAAAAATAAAACAAATTTGATGGGAGCTTTACATCTCTGTTCAGGGTCTTTGAATTAGTCAGCTCTGTAAACATCTACCACTCATGCAGGGCCTATATATTAAAAAATGTGTTTGTAATTGTAAAAAAAATAATCTATGAATGATACAGAAATGATAATTGACTCTTAAAAGATAACATTTCCTACAAATAAAACCTTTTCTAACATTTCAGACTTAGTTTTTACACATTATTTTGAAAATGTCATGTACTACAAGCGATGTCCCAGAGTGTGGAGTATGTGTAGACATGATATAATGGGCAACTTTAGGTCAAATCTCCACTGCTGTTCCTTTTCATCCTCTTCACTGTTGTCCCCACAGACTTGAAATACGACATTTAATCCTTAGAAGACATAAGACGCTTTTGACCTTTGATACTAATCCATAATTCCACACAATCTCGTCCAGCGTTGGTGTAATCCATCTTATTTGATAGCGAAAACACTGTGTGGGAGACGGTAAAAACAGAGAGACAGATACAGTGGATAAGCGGGAGAGGAGGGGTGATGTGGGGGGAACAGAGGAACACAAAAAGGTTGATCTATTTTGGGATGGGTAATCTGTCTAGAACACACAACGTCAGCGCCGCCACATGTGTCTTTACATGTCACCATGACACTGTGAAGGAAATAGCGGTGCACTCAGTGGTAGGGATGAGCTAGAAAGGGAAATAGATCGCAGAAATCGATGGATGTAGGAGCTTTTCTTAGTGTGGACTCACTTCACAGGCCCACTGCATGCATCATGTGGTGGTACCATGTGTGTGTTTGTAGCAGAAAGACAAAGCAGGGGCTGGTGTAGGTGTGATTCAGCCAAACAAAGCACAGTCTCTGCCTAAACTGTACCTGTAGAACATACAAACTTCACTTCTAAAAGGATTGGGACATTGTTTAATTTATTAATAAAAACACAAGACAACGATTTGCAAATCCTTTTTGACCTTAATTCATTTAATCACATTAGTGTTGGAGGATATATTGAGTTCCGTAAAAACAGGTATATATTGTTAACCAATCAGTCTTCTTTATATCGATATACCATAATTTCTTATATATAATACGCCCTCATTTATAACATTTTGTCATGCTTCTTTCCAGGAAAAAGCTGTATTCATATATAACACGCACCTACATTACCTTACTCTCTTAGACAACTCAAAAATTACCTTTATTCAAAGTTTTAATCAATGAAATTTCTGTATTTTCACAACAAATACATGATTTTCTCTCTCAACCGGATGTAGAAACACCTTGTGCTTCACGCATGCGCACTTACTCGTTTTCTGCCTGAGCATGCGCAGTCGTAGTGTACCGGTGTTCTGACATATTTTGCTACCTTGTCAGATTTTGCCGTAAGGCGCATGCACAGAACCACAAAGTAGCAGTTTTCATGGGTAGGAGAAAATGACAGAACACCGGCCAATCAGAGAGCAGCTGTCAACATGCCGATGTCTTCGACCAATCACAGCGCAGCTATTTTGGTCCCCTTGCTCACGAGATGGCAGCGCCCTGTGTTTACACGTGAGTGGTACCGTAACGCTTGAGAATTACACAATCATTACACAAAGGTAAACAAATTATGACCCAAAATATTGGACTAGAACAGTTTAACAGTCAGTTTAATGAGAATTACAAAAGTTTGGCTATAATGTTTCACAGAGAAAGAGAATATTTCGGCTTTTTGTATCAGATGTGTTGTATTTGTGATGTTGGTGAGACAAAATATTTTACATATTTTGCTCGAGCTTGTGTATAACACGCACCCGAAAATTAGACCTTATTTAAGAGCAAAAAATGTGTGTTATATATGAGAAATTACGGTAGTTGCTGATGAGTTAAAATAGCACAAAGGAAGCCACCATTTTGGGTCATTTTCTTGACTTTGTGGTTGGTTGTCCTCGCCTTTCTTTCTGTCTTAACAGGTGGCAAAAAATGCTTGAGTATGTCAAAACTTTTTCACATTTCACATTAGCGCCACACAGTGCAATATGATGACTACGTAAAATGGTGAACAGTAGCCCCAAACCTCAAGCTTTTGCCGCCCTTTGCATTAATCAACCCTATTTTAAGCTTCTTTAAACTGCATGTTTATTTTCTTAATTATTTATCCAAAAAGAGATATCAAGATATATAACGAATATTGCCATTTAACTACAAAAAATGGATACATTAATTTTGGTCCATATCCCCCAGCCCTAGAATGCATAACAAAGTCAAGATACCATATGTTTAAACTAATAAACACTATATTTATACTTTTCTTTTTAATATCCAAGTATCCAACTAATATTTCCTGAGGTTTAGGATAAAAGCCTTGCTTACGTTGAAACAATTAGATAAAGTCAAAACTGGTTTTATGCGACCTTTAGCTTTAATTTTGCCAATTAATTACTTAGGAGAAGGCACATACCTGGGCTCCAACCAGCATGTACCAAAGCCCTTGTTTCCACATCATGGTGAGGTTAGTTATTGAGTTTTTTTCTGTGCTCACTTGGAACTGGGAGACAGCTATATCAAGCTAAACTCGTTAAGTTTTGGCTGCTTTATCAGCAGGGCTAGCTTAGCATTAGCTTTTCTGTTGTCAGCTTAACACAACGGATTAAAATATTGATGGTGCATTCCTTTGGTCACTCTCTCCTGAACAGCCATGTTTCTTTACGACTAATTCTCTTGCACATTGTGCATCACCCGTCTGACCTGGCTAATCAACACCTTTGTGTTGACTTAAGGAATAATTGATATTATTTATGTTGGACAAAAATGGCAGCCGTTAATTGATATAATATCGCTGCGCCAAATATTGTAATACTACAGTGCATCAGTTTCATCCCCACCTCTAGTTTATTAACCTTACTAACCAGCTGGACCTGCCTGAATCAGTATTGATAAATTTTTTACACTTTAGAATGAACAGCAATCGACACAGATGTAGGGAATTACATTTTTTCTGATATTATACAAGCTTAAATGCTTAATGCTAATATAATAATATGATAATAAAGCACATTGTGCTTCTATGAGAGGGAAATTCCTCATGCTTTTGTATGAGGAAATCACTTATCTTTCTTCCCTTTGTTAGACACACTCCAAATAAAATATTTAAATTAACTAACATTTGCTGCAGACAGAAAACATTTATATGCTCACTGTGCTGTAATTGCTACCAAAGCAGCCAATACATAAACAATGAAAGACTTCTGGAGAGTCTGCAGGACCCTTGACACATGCTTGGCCAAATTCTGTACAGTTTATAAAAACAAAGCTTCACAGTGTGAAGGGTTCTAGAGTGACTGTCATGTAGTCCAGACTGAGTGACAAGAATGGGAAACAATTTTACTTTCACTACTTTAGCAATTGGTGTCTTCAATCCTTTGTTGCTTACAAAGTGTAGTTAAAAGAAAAGAGGATAAATCCAGAAAATAACTCAGGCCCTACAAAACATTTTCTGAGCTGATATTTATTGCTCCTTTTTAACAATTTATTTGTGAATCAATTTATCTCACTTTTCAGCACAAGACAAATATTTAATAAAAACATTATTGGCTGCCAGCAAAAAAGCAGTAACACGAAAATGGCTTCATCTCACTCCTTGAACAAAAACAGACTGGAAAGAAATTGTGACAGACATACAGAGTATGGAGAGATTGACTTTCTTGGATCTTAGAACAGAAAAGATTTTGCAATACTGGGAGAAATGGATTGTGTATGTATCCTCAAAAGACTTTCATTCTATGAACTGAATTGCTCCATTAGTATGAATGTACTGAGCAATTGCATGACCTCCTTTTGAATACCCGTTTATCATGTTTTGTTGTGTTTCTTGTATATTGTTCTATATGTGCATGTATAAGAATGTTAATATTGCTTCATAAAAATAAAGTAAGAAAAAAAGAGGATAAATCACAGTGGTAAACATGCACCTGTTCCAACTGCTTTTTAAATGTGTTGCAGGCATCAAGTATAAAATGTGCTTATTTAAAAAAATAAATAAATGTGGTTTATAAGTTTGAACATAAAATTTTGTCTTTCTGTTGTGTTTATTGGATATATGTTGTAAAGGATGATTATGTGTCTCTTCATACCTCATACAAGAGAGGAGTCCACTGACAATGAAAGGAGAAGAAGGGCAAAAGGGGGGTGATACACGGTGGGTAGTCCAAGGTGGATGTAAGTGACAGATGAACCGTGAACTCTTGGTATTCTCACATCAAGAACATCATCACGGGAGCCTGGAGAGAAGACACGCTAAGAATAAAATGTGGAGCATCTCCCCTGGTGGATGGTCTGGGTAGAAAAATAGAGCAGATGAACGTCGACTGTGACATTCAACAGAGTGTGTGCGTCTTTGGCAGGGTGAAGACCGGCACTGCTCACCACAGTCTAAAAACTTCACCTGGATTAAGAAGATATGACCTGGTGTCCCACAGCAGAGAGACAGCAATTAGGCTGCATGACCTTGACCTATCTCATAATACTTTCAGGGCATCTTCCTTGCATCTACATTGACATTAGTGCAAAGTTCGATAAGAATGTCTTTAAAAATTGTAATATGTTCCATTAACAACAAAAAGCTATTTTACCTTGACCCTTGACTTCCAAAATCTAATCAGTTGATGTATGGATTTCATTTTTTATTAAGATTGAGATAATATGGCCAAAACCGAGGGCTAATGGACAAGAGGGGCAGGGCTATATGTTCAAGCTGGTGGCAGACCAAGCCAAAATAGAAATTAGGGGGTGATTTTGAGGCCGTAAAGGACAAGAAAAAATTAGACTTTCTCAGCAGGCCTTGTTGACCATCACGAAAGTTTTTTTTACAGAGTTTGTTACATTTCAACCACGGGGAATACTGCTAAAACGACATTTTTGACATTTTTGATTTAGACAGTGACTTAAAGGTGACTTATGGCCCTTTTCCACCAGCCTGCCTAGGCCCTACTCTACTCTACTCTACTCGGCTCTACTAGGTTTGCGTTGCATTTCCACCGGCACAGTACCTCCTAAAACAAACCAGTTTTTAGTACCTACTCTGCTCTGGTTCTAAGCGAGCTGAGTCGATATCAAAAGGTGACGTCGACTGACTGCCGGCTACTGATTGGTCAGAGAATGTCGTCACCGATGGGTCATGAGCGCAACGTCCAAAACAGGACTGCAGTACATACGCTTTGTTACTTTATGGCAATAACTTGCTGCCATCACAATGTTAAACACAGGACTTTATCATTACGAGCTAGCTAACAAGCTAGCGGTAGCTTCCATTAGCTTACCCTCATACGTCTTTTCTTTGCAGCCCGATTACTCTTGTCCTCGGCTTCAAACTGTTGTATAGCTTCCAAAACTCTCCTGTGCTTCTCAAGGGCATTTCTTCTCGCCACCTGCAGCCTTCTTCTGCTTTCCTCTTTCATTCGGTTTGTAACAAAAAGCCACAGACCGAGCATCAAGTATACTATTGCCTCCAAGTCCTCCATTGTTTTGATTGTTGTGTTGCACTCAAAATGACATGAACGCAGTGTCGCCCAGCTGTTTCACGGCGACCCCGCCCCCCGCTGGGTAGGGAACCAGGTAGAGTCGGGGAAAGCCGAGTCGAGTAGAGTAGGACTAATGGAAAAGGGCCATTAAAGTGCAATGGATGTGTATTAAAAAGGCCTTCAACTGAATTTTTGATTTATGACCCCCTTGATTGGAAGCAGGGAAGAAATAATTAAGCTACACAGCATTACAGAGGCGATAATAGGAAGTAAGCCTGTGCTTAAAATATCGATTTGGCAAAATATCGTCACGCACTCCTTGGGGATACGTGTATCGATACAGATTCTACACAATCGATATGGCCTCAATGTTTTGACAGTTGTCAATACTCTTTGGGTAATGTTAACAATGGCACAGTTCAAAGTAGAAGCCAAGCTACATGATAAAGCACATGTTCCAACTTTGAACTTAGGTCTACAATCTTTGAGGATCTGAATTTAAGTTTCCTAAGTTGTACAATCATTTAAAACTCATCCTTGTTCTTTTTCTGCTTGTAATAAAAACTAAACTTATCGGGAATTCTGTTAATAGCGTAGTCAATGTTCACAATTTACGTGTATCGGGGTACGTATCGTATCATGAGGTTGCTGGAAATACCCAGCTCTAGTAGGAAGTATGTCATTTCTGTGTCAGATATCCCATTGTGATGATAGTCTGACCATTTAGCTGTCAGCTGTTTCCACTAGGAGTGTCACTTTTCCCAATGAACAATCTAATCTTCAAATAAATCCAAACCATGCCCCCCTTCTCACCCCCGGTAGCCCTACTGTAACAAAGACGGCAAGCATTTCCGTAGATTATTACCTCTGCCAAGGAGGTGAGGTTTTTGCAGGCATTTTTGAGTTTCATTGTTTGTTTGTGAATAGGATAAATCAAAAACTAAGAACGGATTGGGATGACATTTTCAGGGAATGTTGGTTATGGCACAAGTAGTGATTAGATTTGGGTGGTTATCGAAATCTGATTGCAGGTACAGGAATTTTTCAAGGATTTCTTATCATTGGGAGATAGGGCAGTTTTCCACATTTTCGCTGATAATTCAGGAATCTTTTACAGATTTTGATGACATTTTCAGGGAATATTTATAATGGCAATAAGGAGAACAGAATTTGGTGGTGATCCGAATACAGATGTGGATGCAGTTTTTTTTTTAAGGATTTGTTCACAGTGCGAGATAGGGCAGTTTTTGACAATAACTCACTTGACAATGTTGAAAATGCTTTGGCAGAGGTTTGTGCTCTTGGAGCACCTCTAGTTTTACTATTTCATCAGCCAACCACTGATGAAACAGTAAAACTACCAACAGCTAACCACCAACGGCTACAAAGTCCAACAGAAGTTGCAGTCTTTAATGAATTTGACTGAAAATGCCATCCAGCGTCCAAAATGCCACAAAAAGCATAGGAGAACTTAAAAGTGTGACATTTCAAGCAAGCAACACCAATAAAATGTAACGACTGTCTGACTTATTTTATAATATTCTCCAGAAACATAAGCATACCGACTTAATCAGGAGTGCTGATCTCTTTTTATTTTCGATATTACTCTCTGACGAGGGGCTTGCCTAAACATACGCAGTCACAGGGTTTAACACTGGACGACTCACCACTGGAATGTGGTGCCTCCTGCTTTGGGTGGAAAGCCAACAGATGAGCCCACAGATTTGTTCTTGCTGAAGAGTAAGCCAGCTGCAAAGCACATCACTGGCACACCACCCAGTCACTTTTTTTATTATTTCGCCATCATTGTGTAGAACCCAAAATACCTCCACACAGCACAGCACAGTACACCTCAAATGTTTTGGAAATGCTATTGCCTACTCAGGGTGGTTTTGCTGTTTGTCCTCCAATTTCTACTTCACCGTTCATTTACTGAGGTCAAGTGAGAATCATGAGTGCATGCACGGCCAAGTTACACTAGGAGCTTCCTCTGTCAGTCTAACAGCTCACTTCTCCAGGCACCCTGATGCACTGCTGTACTGTATATTTTCATTTCCAACAACTTCCAACAGTTCAAATATGAATTTTTCACCCAAAGTTTGAATGAATCTTCACTAGTTTAATGGAAAAAATACAGCTCAGAGATGGGCAATCAAGAGGGTACAAGGCAGTAATAATGTCCCGTACAGTAAGAAGAGGTTAGCTGCAGTCCTGCTACTAGCACTACTATTGTAGGCCGAAACATTTAATTGAATAAATTAATTGAAAACTAGGGCCCAACCGATATATCAGCTGGCCGATTATAGCCCTTTTCAAAATATTCCATACCATCAGCCGGAGTTTTGCCGATATATCACAGCAGATATATTCTTTATTTCCCATAAACAGTAAATGCTGTTCAGTGTCCAAGTTGCGCGGAATAATGTTGCTAGTCCAATAGGTGGAGCTCTGACTCCATTCGATCATCAGTCCCCTCCACACCGCCGTCTGATCAGTCACGCACAGGAGTGAGCTACAGCCAGGCAACAACACTAGAGCGGGCTGAGCAGGGCTTGCTGACAGGTGTGCTTATAACAGCGTTGTGAAATTAACAGTGACTAAAAATGTCTCCCGTTTCAATTTAACTCTCTACAAGAAAAGATATATTTCATAACTCAATTAGAAATTGACTCTTTTTTTAAGGTTATATAATTAATTTCCCAGAGGTTTAATGCTTTTCTGTATGTTTTTTTTTGCTTGGAAGTTCCTCTCTGTTGTAAAGTTAAACAAATAAAAAGGGCAAAGTATTGTAAAACAAGAAAAATGTTCTGCCTGTAATTCATATATTCATTGTTGTAAGTGTTAAGGGATCAACATCTTTTTAAAATTCAGTTTATATATTTTAAATTGATTAATCGGTAATCTGTAAATTCATATCGGTCGGGCCCTATTTAAAACCTTAATCCAAGTGCAATTAAAAGTATGACGATGCATGAGACTGAAATCTGACTGAAATAGACTGTCCTCTCAAACTGAGAGCAGTCTCAACTTACAGCGGCCAGCATAAATGAGTACACCCCCTATTAAAAGTAATGTATTACTCTAAGTCTAAAAAAGAACAATTTCCAAAGTTTTGACAAAGCTGAGTTGAACATAACATTTTTTACCACAAGATGAAACTAAAGGTAATATGACAACTAAAATGTAGCTTTGCTCCCACCCCTTTGATTGGGGTGTACTCATTTTTGCATCCTGACCTTAAATTTAGGAAAATACTTTTTTGTGTGCAACTTAAAAAATGTTGTTTGTAATCAATGGCAAACATTTGGGGGGGTATTTAGTGGTATAGTATGCCATAGAAAATGTTGATTTTGAAAGGAAACTAAAGGTTTTCTGACAAATCTGAAGGGGTATACTCATTTATGCTGAGCACTGTATATCTCAGGTGAGTGTGCATCAGCAACATTAGAGGAATCTGAAAAAGACTGCTGACGCAACAAAAGAAATGTCTTATATGATCCTGATAATATAACCATGTCAACAAATGCCAGTAATACAGAGTACAGGCAGTCTTCATCTTTTTGTCAGACTCCTCATTATACAATAATGCTTCTATAAAAAGAGAGATGCACTGCTGAACGCCAAAGACGGACTCTGATACCCAAATCTGTTTAAGCTGATCCAATCCTGCCTGGCTTTTCTCTGCGGATGAGTGAAATATGATGAAGTCGTTCACTGCGTCCCGTTTCACTGCCGGATCTCTCAGAAGTCCGACAAGAAAATTATCTTGCTCATCCAGAACCATAATCCATCTCTTTTCCCCCCACAATGCTCCTCCTGGACGCCACTGAGTGAAACGCAGTGAACTCAGTCCAAAGCAATCTTCCCGAACAGCCCAGCCGCTGGCCGGCCCAGATGTTAATACACGCCGCTCATTTGCATATTGTAATGAGGGGAGATGATTCAGAAGTGAGAGGGGCTAAGTGCTTGTTGTGTGTCAGTTTTGTCGTCTCCCTCGGAGCTGAAAAGTGACTCTCTTTTGTGTTCTTTAATAAGTGCGGCTCTCCCGCAGGAGGCGAGCCAGCAGACTACACATGCAAACTCCAAAGATTAATGCAATTGTGTAAGCGTGTGTGTTTGTGTATGTACTGTGTTTGTGTCTTCAAGATAGTGTCTTCAGAGAGAGAAGGCAGGGATGTTTCTTCAGAGGGGCATTTTGTTTTCCAAGGATAACACAGTGTTTTCAGTGACAAGAAATTGAATTGATTGGTGGATGGCATTAAACTGATTCAGGAGCTGAGGATGAAAAGAATGCTGTTTTTGCTTAATAACATAAACAACTATGTCAATTGATTTTTGCCATTTTATGTCCTTTTAATGCCTCACACACAATTGAACTGAACACACTTAATTTCTTTTTGATTTCTCCCCCTTTTGTTTGTATTGTCTCTTTTGATTTTCTCTGATCATAATCCGTCTTTATCATCCTCCAGAACTTTCTGTGTTGTATTATTAGACTTTCACAAAATAAACCTGCGTCATGTTTTGTTTGAATAGATTTTTGTTTTTTCTAAATGTGTCTCTGTAATATTTTGACTGCAGTCTTGTTATAATATTACAAAACACAAAGGAGCTCTGAGTATTTCTACCTAGAGTTACCATAGAGAACTAAGGGGGAGCATAAGCAAAATTTAGATATCCCTTCGGTGGACTTTTGTTAAACTTTGCACATATGTCCACTCTGTCTCAAGGGTGAACTGGCTGGACAACCACAAATACCATCCTCAACCCTCTTTCTAAACCTTTTATCGCACTTTCACTGCCAAAACCAACCCCCTTTTTATTTGTTTATCAATATTTCATTCCGATCCCTTTTTAGCATGATTAGAAATTTTAAGTGTAAACAACTCCAAAATGGGCCAAAAACTTCCTGGAGAAAAAGATGCAGCCAGCACGGATGGATGAGCAGAAGGCATTTTGTCCTTTTTTAAAGTACCATATGCCCAAATATGGGACAGTAAATCAACCTGGATGCACTCATTCAAACGACGTTTTATCCTGACCCTGGCATTCAGGGAGTGAATGAAAGCCATCTCCCTAATAAAGACGGAACATTATTCCCAGCTCTCTGGAGGGCATGCTGCTCCTCTGTCTCGATGAAAAGATGCTACCTTGGCAGACAACGACTTGAGCTTCTTTTTTAGACTCTGCTGCCGTCACTCGATTATGCACTCCCTTTTCAATGAAGGTCTTTGTGAAGCTTCAGTCGTAATGCATCACATTCATCCTTGCTCTGCTTTGAAGGGAATGCAGTCATTTCAGTGCGTGGTTTTTCTTTATAATCCATCATGGTGGATTCAGGTGATTGTCTCTTACATGAAGACAAAGCGGTGTTGACTTCTCTCTTTCTCTTTCAAGGGCGTGTTGTCGGCTATCGTTGGAGAGTTTCAGCAAACACATCTCTGGATTTTTTTTATTTTTGAGTGGATATCCTCAACATTGGAAACTCATCAGTAGATATGGAGAAGGATGTGAAATGCTATACAAATTCGGCTTAGAAAAAAAAGCTCTGAGTCAACATTTATATAGAGTCAGCTGTCATGCTGTGTAATCCACTTTTATTGATGCTCTCCTGTTCTTACTGTAAGATAGAGACCGTGTTGAATATATAGCAAAAACTATGATTGTTATGTATCTTAAATCTTTAGTTTGGTTTACCTATGCCTTACACTCAGGGTGTCCAAACTGTTTCCCTCAACTGCAACATATGGAAAAATACAAGTATGACGGGGCCACTACCCATATCTTGCTTTAAGATATGAAAGTTTCGGGTTGGCCAATCAGATTTCAGGTTGCTCTGATTGACCTTTGGTACCCCAGGATGAGACTGAGAGAAAAATGCTCAAGGCTAATCAGATAGCAAACACACAATAAAAGAGCAAAGTGCACGAAGCTTCCAAACGTAGAACAAATGCTGCTTGAAGATGGTTTGCACTGCAGTCTTTGTACACTGGACCTTAAATGGTGTTGATAGAGAAAATGTTCACTATTATGCTAACATAATCCATTCATTTTATTCATCAATCAAGCACAAACTTAAGGTTCATGGACCACATTTAGTTTAGCCTTTTTGAAATGTCAAAGGGCCGATTAAAAGGCCACAAGGCCATAGTTTGGACAGCTCTGCCTTAGACCAATTTTCAAAACTAGAACAAATATGTTTTGTGTTGTTGCAGTGACCACTAAAACCAAGAATGTATGAAATCTACATATTGGAACCAGGCCGGCAGCAATACAAGAACATGACCTTGGAAGACCAGGACTTTGGCTACTTTCACACTGCAGGCACAAGTGGCCCAAATAAACTTTTTTTGCCCATATGTGACCCATATTTGATCTTTCAATGACAATCTAAATGGCACAAATCATTGTTTTTCAAATCAGACCCAGGCCACTTTAATATGTCGTCCAAAATCAGACACATACCTGAAGTTTTTCAAGGCACGATCATGTCGCATTTCACTTTTACGCCATTGAAGTGAGACAGATGTCACAAATCTGTGCCAAAGAGGGAGGGGCATGGAAAAATCCAAACAATGGATAAAAAAAAGGATGAACTCTCTGTCAGCGAAGCCTCTCATGTCACAATCCCACCACTCCTGGCCTTGACCCTGCATTCACACATATGTCTGTACAGAGGTAATAGCCACTGCTCCACAAAAGGCCATCATCAAAATGTGTGCTCTTTATGTTCTTTTATCTCCTTATCACTTTGTCATAATTTTGTCAGCTCCGACTACACAACAACTTTAAAACTGAGACATAAACGCTGACATGTGTAGCATCCATATTTACTTCTGTAAACACAGTGTGCTGCTTGTGATGTTAAGGGTCTGTCCCAATTCTACCCCTTAGCCCTTGTCTTTGCCCCTACCCCTTGGTTTTGCGCATTCACGTCTAGTGAGGGGGTGTCCCAATTCTCCGTAGGGCCAGGGGGAATGGCTATGACGAAGGGCTACACAGCCCTTGAAACGAAGACAGACCGGGACCTCACTTGAAAGGAGGGGGTATGAGAATTTCCCATAATACACCGCGCCCGCGACAAGAAGGCAGAGCGGGGACCGAAGGAAGCGCATAATTATAAGCTATTATTAAATCATCAAGTAAATATTAATCATGTCTTGAATTGTTGGTCGTATTTTAAAATTTCTCATTATAACGAGGTAGCTTTCTCAGCTGTAGCTACAGCTATTGTTGCATGTGCCTACGACAGAGCCAGCGAGCGGCTCTGGGTGGTGACTTAACGGGAATTGAGTGGCGTCTCGTTTCTCAGGAGCGTGTTTTCACCCCTTCCCCTTGGCCCTCAAAACAGAGGGCTAAGGGCAAGGGGTAAGACGAAGGGAAAGGGCTAAGGGGTACAATTGGGATTCACTCTTTGTCTTCTTCTGCACATGCAGGTCACTTCAGTCCAATGGCAGTCACATTTAATGTGAACAACAATGCAAAAAAATTGGATTTCAACAAAAAAATCAGAATTAAACATTAACACATGCGGTGTGAACGTAGCCCTGGTTAAACAGAGAATTTTTGCTGTTGGTTCATATAAACCAAAAATGCTACTCAAACTGATTATTAGGATCTACTTTCCAGACTAATTCTCCACAGTAATTTACTGTTTTACTATAGCATGCTTTTAATCATTTACTTCCTTAAAGCCCCCTGACCTTAACCCAAGAAAAGTTGAGCCCCCACAGGATTAATGTGTAGACAGTGACACCCAACAATAAGTGTCAATGTTAATAAGTGTAATAAGTACAAACCTAATTTGTCAAGCGTTAAGTACTTTATTCCTTGGTCATAGCACCAGCCTAAACATCATCTGATTAGCCTGTAATAATTAAGGTTAACAGAATGACTGTCCAATCATCTTCTGGATATGTTCAAGAGAGGTTCTGCCTAAATACTTTCTATGTGCTGCTGTCCAGGTGGACAGGTGAAATATTTATGTAGATACATATATTCAACTGTCCATCTGATGTGTCAGGTTCGTTCTTGACGGGCTGCTGAAAAAAACTGAAGGCCTATTTGTCTATAAACAAGTCAAGGGAATAATGTGAGGTGTCACAGAAGCAGAAACCCCCAGCATTGGGAAATAAAGACAGTGTAGAAGCACAACAACTGCAGTTCTTGAAGTATTCTCTTGAGGTTGGTTGCAAATGACCCAGAAGTCACATGAACAGCCTTTCAAAATTCTCAATTCTCACAGCAAAATCCTACATACACACTGATAAAAGAAAACACTAAGCTCTGAATGTTTTATGATATAACAGCTTGGAGGATTCAGCCACCCCCGCTTTTTGAAATGTAGTTGTGGAGAGGAGTGAGGTCACCATGAAGGACTTCTATCTTTTCAAAACGTCTCTTTTCATAGTTTTAATCACAACTTCTACTCCGAACTCTGACGCAAGTGAAAACCACTGATGTCAAGCAACAATATAAAAATAGAAATTTTATATCACAAGAAATTGCAGAAGTGGGCAATTCAAAAGGTGTACTGTTTCCATGGTACAGAAAAAAAGAAAAGCACTATCCTGGGCCGTGTGGTATTGACTGACAGCTGCACTCGCCCGGTTTGTGACTAAGTACCATTTCAAAAGCTGTATTTTCTGCCTCTGAATGGCTTTCAAGTAGCACAAAGTGATCAGTGATTATATGCTGGGATTGTTTTGTGTCATAGAGGAAAAATTAATGAAACAAGTACGCACGTAAGGGCTTGATACGCTGGTTTGTTGTGCTCACTGTGCAATTTCGTGTATTTGTGGCTCTATCAATACCAAAGTGCTCCATGATTCTGCCATCAAACTGTCATTTACACCCAAAACCACACTCTGAATCACACAGAGCACTCAGATGGACTATCAATCCCCTACTAATGACCATCACGATACTTCACGAGGTTAAAACCCAAACATTAGCCCCTGTATTTTTCCTATAGTGTGTCTTTAAAGGTGCACCCTAAACTAGATCTACAATGTGAAAGAACAGCTGTCCCTTAACTGTGATGTCCCTTAAATGTGTGACCTTGACAGTGAATAAACAGTGATAGGTCATGAAGAACGGGGCATGTTTGTGGAAGTGTGATGTGCTGGTATCTTATGAGCAAAAGGCGATCCTGAGGCAAAAAGAACTTGAGCTTTTAAGTCCATTTAAGCAAAGTTTTGAAAAAAAGTCAACCTAAATATTTTGAGATATTGCATTCTCAAGACCAGGACAATCATGAGGCTTCATTAACCTTGACCACTGACCTCCGATTTCTGACACGCAGTCAAGTTATTTGTAAGACAGAGCTCTAAAATCGCAGCAGTTGTTGATGTACACACACTAAGAGTGCTGCTCTAGTCAACTCAGGTGTAGTTAGCACTTCCATATGGATGGTGGTGTCTGGAACTGTCTTGTTTGACATGTCCCAGTAAATATCAGCATGTTTACAGGAATGCAAACAGATCAAAGGTGTTACCTTGACATCTATGAAAAACGTTTTCAAGCTCTGAAAACAGCATCTCTGCCTTTATGATGTTCTTTAGAGGAGATATAAGACCTGACACATATCGGCAAGAAACAGCAGGAAACTCAATAAGTCAGAGCTCGCATTTACCATCAAGGTAACATATTTATCATAACGTTTCAGAAGACAAACTTAGGCTCTGTTTACATGACAACGTTGTCAGAAAGGTTTTTCCTTTGCGTTTGCAAAAGTGCTCTGCGTTAACATGGAGACGCGAGAATGACTGAAAACGCTGTAGTGTGCATGCTATGCCAGTAGATGGCGATGTCAGTTTGTAGTGAAACAGTGGTGTTAGAACATGCGTACTCTTTACGGTGAGGAACTTTTCATAAACAACAACGGCGAGTGGACGCACAAAGACACAGGAGTTTCTTGTCTTGACAACAAATGTGTCTGAATATTTTTGTCTGGATAACAAACTGAGCACAGAAAGCAGCACACATGTTGCTTGGTAGATGGCCGAAGCTGTTGTTGTTGTTGTTCCTGGGATGCGTGCAGCCTCCACGTCTGTGTTTTCTCTGGAAACGCTGTTTCCCATTTACATGGATACAGATACGAAAACGTTTTCAATACTTTTCACTCTGGATCCTGGTTTCAAAAGTGTGCGGATTTAGACACTCCGGGCATCGTTCTCATGTAAACGGAAGGCCAAAACACAACGAACACTCTCTGTTTTCAGTCGTTTTCGTTGTCATGTAAACGGGCTCTTAAGTAAATAGTTTGTTTGCTGCATACATTTTAAACCCTTCTTCCAACATCATCACGTTGGTCATTATATGCAGTCGGTTACAGTCTCTCGTGCTTGTCAGAAGACTGTCACATGTTTTTAATGGCTCTATGGTCACAGAATCTGACAAAGAGACTGTTGTAACAGGAAAAAAAGTGCAGGCTGACCCCGGCAAAAGACAAAAGTACATATGTTATACGTTTGAGGAAGTTCCCTCAAGGCAGTGTTAGGGAATTCTGTGTTTATAAGCAGCAGATAATCGTGAGGCTCGATGACCTTGACATTTACATTTAAAGCCCTAAATCATATTGGTTCATACTTAAGCCAGAGAGATTAGTCTTAATTTAGTGAAAATTCTTCTGTTCTTTAAATACAACATTTAAAAAGAAAATGATAAGCAACAGGTTCAAAATTTGACCTATGACCTATAAAACTCTATTTAGCACAAACTTAACATTAGCAAATTAGCAACAAAGCATTAACAAGCAATGGTTGTTCATGGGGCTCCATTTTCTTGACCTTTTACCTACAATCTGCGAAATCTCTTTAAATCTTTGTTTAAGACCAGACATTTGTTCAGAGATTGACTGATATCGCTAACCACTTAAGATATGTTTTTATAAGCATGAATAAACATGAGGGATAGGAATTAAAAAGATTTTATTGATATCAATGCCATTAAAGATTCTGCTTTTCAATCCAGTTCTTTAACGATTCCCTTAATGATTCCTGTGGATTTTCTGTGTGGGCTAACTTGTCCTGTAGGTTTACAGTGGCAACAATATCAACTCATGACACTGCTGATTGACCCTTATATCAAAAATTGAGCCACAATTCAGACCACTTCTGACCTGTCAGTGGTAGGAACTGATAAAGGAACTGTAAAGCAAAAAAGACTAATGATATCAATTCCTTGAGGGAGTTGTTACAGATTCTCAGCTGGAATTGGTTTCCCATCCCTAAACATGGGGCTAGATGATCTTGACCTTTGGCTTGAGACATCTAACCAGCTCATCTCTGAGTCAGAGAAACATGAAAAGAGCGAGGCTAATGGGGTTTTTAATCACAATGCAGTGGTTTCAGTAACCCTGCAAGATGTTCCTGAGCACTCTGATCACAGGGCTCAAGGTTCACTGATGTTTTGTAATTCCTTTACACAAGCTGTTTTTATCAAGACTTTTTTTAACAGACACTTTTTTGTGTGCGTGCGTTTTAGCAAGTTTAATTAAGTCACTCTCTGATGTGTGCTTTTGTCTTAGCAAATTGCTGCTTTAAATGAAGATCATGAATGCAAGCAGAACATTTGTGACTTACAATGCACCCTGATACAGTAATAAAAATGTATCTGTGTTCTGAGAAGGATTTAATGTAGATGTGTTAGTTTCTAATGACACACACGGATTTCCATGCTAATAGGAATAAAATTTGTGCATAATGATTAAAATTGCTTCTTTAGGATTCAGCTGAATCTGGTTTGTGTTTTCATCAACATTTAATCATCTAATGTCTAATCGACATTAAGCAGCTGCTTGCCAGTTTGGAGGGATCATTTAGTGATTTAGTTTTGAGTATCCAGTAACGGCAATAGTGCTTTTTAAATCTACTCTAAATACAGCTTGTGTCAGAAGTCACCGGTGCCTCTGAGAACTTCATTAATGACTCTCTTATGAATGAATCTAAGTGTGATGACATGGATCGTACTTCTTTGCAATACTTCCACAGTGATGGTTTGAGTGAGAAAAGTAATTCAGTATCTAGAATCATGTTTGTGTTTCATGTAAAGCAAAGGAAGAAAGTCTGATAAAGTGAGAGGCAGCCAATGGTAAATCGAGCTGAAAGTTACATCAAATGTTTGAATATTTCATGTACTGTGATTCTTCATTTGTCCTTACAGTCTCTGCAACCCGAACATATACAGTTTATTGCCTTAAATAAAGAAAATGGCAAATCAGCGCTGTAAAGAGGCTGCAGAATAATAATTATTCATTCATGATACAGTTTCCTAATCCTCTGTCAGTCTGACATATTGAACTTGTAGCTACTTCCTCCTCATCATGTTCGTAAAGCACTCTCTTATTCATTATGTATTCCACAGGGACTCCGGATTATTTGACCTAACGTGAAGTGTTGGCAATTAAATTGTTGCTGTCTCCCCTCAGGTTGACCTAATGCACTTCTGTGTTGTTTTACACATTTCTAATTACAGACATAATGCCTGAAAATCCTCTGTGTCCGCAGATTGTTGGAGAAGTTGTGGGTCATTAAGGAGCGCAAACACAAATACAACACAGTGATTACAGCTAAACCCACATTACGATTCTAATCCTGAGAGGCGAAGTCTTTTTAATAGTCATTCTCACTCTCCCAGATTAATTACCAGTGCATAATGCCTGATATTTATTAATTTTGTTAATTAGCATTAATCAAAGACTATGAGGGGAGATTATGTGGAGCCAGCAGAGCGTGGTGTTGTTTATCTCTGCAGTGAGAGGAGAAAGGGATTTTATGTGGATAATGTGAGGAGTCAGTGAAGAGGCAGGGGCAGGAAAGAGTCACGAGTTAAGTAATGAGTGGGAAAAGCTAACCCTCATATGCTATTTTGATAAAGTTAGACTGAGCACAGTGAATCCTGACAGATTTTCACCTCAAAATCACCATGGCCAAAAAAAATCCCAATAATATAACTAAAATTACATTAAAAAAAAAATCTCCAAACCTTGTGTAAAAATTCATTTTTTAAAGGGAGAGTTCAATGCCTTGCTCCAGCTGCCGTCTCTTGAAACATAATTTGCATTGCAGAGGAGACGCTCACCATGGGAAATGACATTAAGCAAGAAAGTTACTCCTCTTCTCCTGCAACTCCTGCTTTCTACTTTTTTCTTCCTTATGACTTATGGAGTGAAGCATCCAGCATTAAGAACCACAATTGTTAGAGTATAACCAAATGCCTATTTTTGCTCAATATCAGAAACTAATTGTCCTTAAGAGCCTATATTATGCTTTCTTACATTATATATCCTCCATGTGATTGAGTGCTTCTGTCCACAAGACAACAGAGTCTTCAGCATCTTCAAAACTTTTCACTCTGTACTCTGGTTTCAAAAGTTTGCAGATTCAGACACTCCAGGCACCATTCTTGTGTAAACAGAAGGCAAAAACGCAATGAAAACTCACCACTTTCGGTAGGGATGGGAATCAAAAACCAATTCCAGTTGAGAATCGTTAACAGCTCCATCAAAGTGTCGATATCATGAGTCTTTTTTGCTAATCAATTCCCTTATCAATTCCTTCCACTGACAGGGTTCAGAAGCGGTCAGAATTGTGGCTTAATTATTTACAAAAAGCGCCTACTGCACAACCTTAATGAGTGGAAACATCAGCAACTTGCAGAAGCAATTATCTGCGCTGTGACGTGTGATGGACATTGTTGCCACTGAAAATCTACAGGCCAACATTTGCCCACACGGAAAGTCTGCAGGAATCAATATGGGAATCGTTAAAGAATTGGATCGATTAGCAGGATCGTTAATAGCATTGGTATTGATAAAATCTTATCAATTCCCATCCCTAGTTTTTGGTCATTTTCATTGTCTTGTAAACGGGGCCCTAGTGTGGCCTCAACCATTATGAAACACAAGCAAACTACTGTGGTGCCATAAAGCTCTTTACTCTTCTTCTGATATGACCACAGCTCATTGCCAAACTTACATAGTGCTATATGCAGGTGACTGAGGTGCTCATTATGTTATCAGTCCTTCTACCATTAGATCAGCTATGAAACAACTAGTTTAGAGTGGAAACATTACATCAGGGATGGGAAACTTTGGTAATCAGAAGGGCCACATGAAATTTGTCCTAAGGTCCAAATTGTTGGAATTTGAAAACTCCATTGACTTCCAGAGTATTTACTGGTTATTAGAATATATTTCACTGACAGTTTTATTTTAACAAATGCTTTCAGTCATGCATAAAGAGACAGGTACAGCAAATTATAGCTCTACTTTCTTGGAAATACTGCTGTCAATACTGCTTTTTAATGTTTTCATGGTAGATTTTGTCACTTTTTCTTGATTTATATGCATTTCTCTAACACCTTAAACTGACTTGCAGGCCACATTGAACAGGGTAGGTGGGTCACATGTAGCACCTGATCTGCTAACTGTTCACCCCTGCATTACATATTGTTGCTTTAAAGGGATATTTCTGTATTTTTTAAGTTGGGTTTTATAAAAGTACTTGGCAATAGTCAGTGACTTGGGTGAAAGGGCGCCCAGCACTCCTTTAAGAAGAATGAGCTGAGACTACCAGGAAGGTACACTGCTGTTGGTGGGTGCAGTTATTTTGCATAAGTGAGTTTTATGTAAAAAGGATGGAGCAAATGGTTATGTGTTCTTCCGCCTGTGTGCATTAATACAGCCTGCTGAATCTCATTCTGAAGAATTTCTTCCTCTGGTTTGTAAAGGTAACTCTGTGCATCCAAAGTTAAAGGACCATCATCATCACTTGAGTCAAAATCACTCATATTTGGTTTATTATGAGTTTCCTCTGCTGTTGCTGTGTTTTCCTGAGTCCATACAGTGAAACAGCAGCTCAGCAGAATCAATGAACACAGGCGGAAGAACACATTGACATTTGCCAAACACAGAGGCTTCCTGGGGGAAAAATAAAGCACTCTGAAATTTTCTCCCACTCATGCATTCGACCCAGCATAGTTTTGTGGCTTATTTTTATCCCAATGTTAACAAATCTTTAAAAAATTCTTGGATAGCCGTTCAGATTCAGATCACCATCCAAATCTAAACACTTCTCCTTTGTGCCATAACCAACATTTCATGAGAACATCCAACCAGTTTAACTGCTGCCTAAATTCCCCTCAACCCAGAATGTAAACAAAGGACACTGAAGACAGCCTGTGGAATAAGTAGTTAGCATTATTTCCATCTTGTAAGAACAGTGCAGTTAAGCAGTATTATAGCTTAAATACTTGAGACTAAACAAAAAGTTGTTAAAGGTCATTCTCTTCCATAACAACTAGCCAAGGCAGCAAGAGCCCACATTCAGCACAAACTAAAGGAAGGTCCAAAGGCTGGAGGTGCAAGCACTGCTAAAATAAGCATTAGGCACACTCTGCTCTGCAAACCAACCTAATGTTGTTGATCTGCTGATGCCCTGATTGTGTGATAAATAAATGGTGCTTTATTTTGACAATTTTCTGAGTGCTTTATAAACATTTGACTGATCGGTTGAATTGGTTTTTACTCCCATCTAGTCGGATTTGAAATGATCTGCCTGGGAACGTCTCCAGTTAGAGTATAATGGGTTTAAATGTGGAGTGATTATTTTGAAAGCACAACAGGCCGATTACAATCAATCAACATGTTAAAAAAGCAGGTGTCTGCAAGGTTGACATGTTTCATGGATTACCAATGGGAAAAAAAACAGAATAATAAAACAAAACTGAATCTCCAAAAGGGACAGATGGAACCTGAAGAGAGGGAAAGAGCTGAGCTGAGCAGAGCAAAAAGTGCCCCAGCTCTCATGTTTATTCATTTTGGCATCATATCCAAGAGGTCAGCAGAGGTGTGTTTACACAAATTCCCTAATTCCCATAATGCCATGCGGGCAAACAGATACTATCACAATACAAGGAGGCAGCCAAGTTCAAGCCCTCAGAGGTCCCTCCATCTATTAGCTCGTTTGATACAATTACCATAAAATTATATCATCCAGTGCCTTTGAAATGGTTTGTTTGCAAAGCTGAAATGTTCTATTTGAGTGTGTTGTTTAAACACTCCCGTCACCTTTGGCCGACCTGGAACGTTCAGTCTAACAACTGCTGATGTGATCTTTGAGCTTTGAGTCAGATCTGAAGCAGCATCACCTGGTAAAACCCTCCCCATAGCAGAGACGTAGCACAATGGTTATTTTGGACAAATGTCACCCTCCCTGCAGCAGCCGACCGCGTCACCCTTCCTCCAGGCACTCGAGTTCAGTGAGAGGTACACGCACCTCAATGGCTCACCCTCAGCGTTGAACACCCCGCACCTGTCTGCATGATCAGCTTCACACTCCTTAAATACGGCAAGTTTCAATTAACGCACATGCAGAACAAAGGCTGCATAAATACACAAACGAGCAAGCCTCCACACACACATACACCATCCCTCTTCAAATGTCATATGTGAAGTGCCTGCGTCCCCGGGACAATGAGGGGTATAAGGTTTCCTGGCAAGACTTAGCAGCACCCAAACTTAGAACTGACTCCCTAAGGATGTTGGTATGTGTGTGTGAGTGTGTGTGCGCATGTGTGTGTGCTGAGAGGTGGGAGATGTACACCAAACAGTAAAATTAGCCTCTTGCCAGCAGTCTCTTGACAGTATGTTCCAGTTATATCGTCTATGTGTTCAAGAGGTTGTGCATACAGTATGTTGTTGAGAGTAAAATGTTTTTACAATGAGTGATTGACAGTCATTTGAGTCGTCCTGTCAGCAGTTCTGTTCTAAAACCAAATTTACACAAGTCATTTATATTGTTGTCAAGCTCCAGAGATACTTCAGCGGCCTTTGAAAGAGCCAAAATCAACTTCTTTGTTACCAGAGACATTCCCATGAAGGCTGGTTACACAATGACTGGTATTCAAATCTTTATCAACTTGAAAACATGGGGAACCTCAGACATTAGAACAGTTTCCATTTAACTTTTACATCCGCCTTAATACACATACTTAACGAGGTGGCCCTCCTACTTCCTCAATAGAGCCACCATACAATTTAAAACTTTAAAGATGAAAATAGATGAACCGAACGTGGCAAAAAAGTGCAACCAAAACATTTGAAATGGTGATGTTTCTGAAAATAGAGAGCTATTATTTGCTTTAATTGTCTCTGTAAAAACTATTTTTTTACGCATTACTTAATCAATTTGTAAAAACAATAGAAATATTATCAACGTTAACAAATCTTCAAAAAAAAAAAGCTCAGATTCAGATCACCACTAAAATGTAAGCACTTCTTCCCTGTGCCATGACCAACACTGCCTGAAAATTTCAACAATTTTTTGAGTGCAGAACAGTCAGACAAACAAACAACAAACAAAACATAACCTCCTTGACAGATGTTATAACCAGTAATTGCTCTATATTTAACTAAAAAAGTAGTTAAAACAGGCTTGAATTCTGTGTTTTACTCATTATTATTGGGTATTACTACCCACATTTAAGTTAAATATTTGAATACTAGGGATGCATGATATTCTGTTTTTGCTGATATTGGATATGCCGTTATTTCCAATCTTATTGTCGCTAAGAGCAACAGCAAAACATACATATATTTTTGTCAAGAACACAAAGTCTTTCCCACACTAGAATCAACTTGTTCCTCATATTGTGACGGTCATTTCTATTGTGTGAGAAATGAATGTGAAATAAGAACGCTAACATTTAATTTTCTAATAAATGACACTATTTTTTTAATGTAGAAATTCAATATTGTGCTTTTGATATTGCGCATCCCTATTAAATACTGATGTAAAACCCTCTTATGACAGTTATAAATGTGTTCAATTCGCTAAATCATAACTAATCTGCAAATATTATTATTCATTTGGTCATCTGGCAATGAGGGAAGAATAAATTGGTGACCAAAGTTACCCATCTCTCTACTGGAAAATTTGTCAAAATCCTGGACCCCAACTTGCGTTCATCATAAAGGTTTCATAGTGATGATTCCACAGAAACAAGTCTCACAAATAAACCTTTTTATCAAACCACATGTGGGGAAAATAAAAAACATGGAGGATGTCATTTTCAGCAGGCTGGTCTAGCTTTGGATCTGTTTTACACAAACAACTAAAAAAGCATTCTGGTATTCCTCATAAAAGATATTATACAGGAATTTGTTATTTTAAGCCTGTCTACATAACATATTTGTGTTATTTATCTGCTACTATGTTTTTAGCTTGTAAAAGTATAATATCTGGTTGGTTATCTGTTAACTCTTGTTGGCTATTGTGGGAAATCCACCATAGGCAGCCCATCCTAGACTTCTGAAAATCCAAAATATTTGACATCAATGAACAGTTGAGCATTTGGACAAATTGCTTCAACAAGACCATACACACCTGTCTTTGAGTGGGGGGTTTGTCCAAAATAAAGCCAAAACACGTTAAGTGTGTAGCCAACCTTTAGGCATTTTTTCAACACAAAGAGCATACAGGTATGCTGGTACCAAAACTCCTGATACCTACCAAAACAAATCACAAACAGATTTTGGTGTTCATTTCGGTACCTTTACTACTTTACAGAGACAAGCATGCCAAACATTTTCTGCCTTTGTGCCCCCAGCTTAACACTGCCCTCCAATTAAAGAAACTTACATTACAGGCAACAGAAGCGTTATCATATGACCGCAACAAGAATGAAAATTATTAAGGCTCCTTTTCCCCTAAAAGTATGAGTTCACGTACTGTTAAGGCATTGGCCGTTCTAAAAGAATCAACTTAGCTCTGCCATTGGAAAAAATACACAAGATACCTATCACTTAAAGTATATGTGCACATTTTGTCAGATTGATTTAAACTTTTACATCAACCAACAACCAAAAATTGTCATTAAAATCCAAAAGGAGCTAAATTATTATTTGAATACACCACAAAGAATAAATGCTTATCTTACCTTTTAAATCAGTAGCTGGATTTCCATCCATTAAGATGCATTGTTCCTTTCTTTCTTCAGTTCTTCACCACATCAAACTTTCTGTCAGTTGTGTTTCACCTGTTGCAAAAACATAAATCAGTCCTAAATTAAACCCAGCTATTGGGGGGATATGATAACACTTTTAATCAACTGTTTTTTGACTGTTTAAATATGTCACCATACGCAATGCAGCACAAAGAGACTTTCAAAAGAGAGAATATGAACATAATTGCCATTAAAAGAAGTTAGCAATTGTCAACATCTATACAATCCAACAGTTTCATTATTATATCAAAGTGAAAGACCTGAAACAGAGGCGGCTGTTTTGACCAACCTTAATACTACACCCAGTTCTGTTAGTTTTTTAGCTCATAAAGATATTTCACTATGTCCATATTTTTCCCGGGGTACATACAGACTCATGTACCTAAAAATGGTTTATCTGGGACCAATACCTTTAGAAGCAAGCTCTAAACCATAATTTTAAACCATTATTACAAGCCAGAATTCACATTTGACAGCAGTACACAGTCCTGCAGGTAGAGTGGCACTCATGTGGTAAAAGCTACTTTTCAGCAGCATGTGGTATTTGATGAGATGCTGTTAAAAACATATCAGATTAAATATAGCTCACTTCATCACTGCACTCACCTGAGACCCTGTTGTTCTCTCTGCCTCTGTACTCTTGTCTCTGGCAGGCTTCTCTTGTTCCTGCTTTCTGCATCCAAAATGGTAATTTAACAATCTGTACATAAATAAGAAGTTAGAGAGTCTGAATAGATAATTGTCTCTACGATATAATTCCTGATAAGCAACAGGAAGCATAATATGAAAAAGACAAGGCATTAAAATGCTGGTTTTAATTTAGTAATCACCTTCAAGAAACGTATTGTAAATATCATTCATCTTTAAATAAATATAATTAGCGTTACAGCAATATACTTAACAATTTGTTGAATAAATATCACTTAAGAACCTCACCTGTAAGGCTACAGCCCCTTTGCTCTTTCTCCTGCTTGTTAGCATGTTCAAGTGAGCTAACGTTCTAGCTAGCTTAACATTTTGCTAACGTAACCATAATTTAGCTAGCAGCAAAGCTTTTCCTTTTTGTTCAATGCATTATTACTTCAGTATTTTTCATGACATATACAAATAATGACCCTGGTTTGTAATTTTGACTGACATTCTTTGGGTACAATAAACACCCATTTTCTTTAAATTAATCCTATGTTTCGAGCCTTTACTGCTTGGGCCCTGACAGCTTCACACCTATAGACTGTCATCATAAAAGGAACAGGTCAATTAGCCTACAATAAAAAATGACACGTTGTGCTCTTGAGAAAAACAACAGTATCGGTATCAGTACCAGCAATACTAAGCTCAGAAATACCCATGTATCAGCAATAATCCAGTATCTTGCATCCCTACATTTTATGAGAGTGGAGCTATGCAAAAGATGCCTTCATAATTTTTTTGCACTGAAAACAAGAAAAACAAGGTATTTTTTAAAAGTGAAATCTAAAGAAATCTCAAAACACCTATGATAAAATGTCACTGAGGCTAATATTTTTAAGGGCCCTTATCAGTCATGGGTCCTTAGAGTCTTCTGAACTTTCCCCCTTGATGATCCTCCCAGTCAGAATAGCAAACAGGACTTGAAATATGGCACTTGTGGCCGATCATGCAACCTGCATCCCTATTCTATGGGCCATACTTTAAAGTCAAAAATGAGTCCACCGCTGCAGTAGTTGCACTCTATGGGCCTAGTCAAGTAGCCCAGAAGCAATATCAAGAAGATCAAGCTGCAAGGATCTCAAACTTACAAAACAACTTCAATTTCAAACTAACTCTTAATCACTGGACAATTTATGTACTAATGTCAGTCTCAAATTTAAAAACTATTCTTGGTTATGTTGTGTTTTGTTTTTTTTAATAAAAAGTAACTAAGAAGAGGTGCAGATTCACAAGTGCATAATAAGTTGTGCTTAAGGAAGGACATTATTATAATAACTCAGACATATGAGTATGCCGCCAATTTGATTACCAGTGGCTGCTAGAGCTGTTATTTCTCATTCATACACATAATAGTGATGACAATGTAATTGGCTCAGCATTGTCATAAACTGTGTGCTTCATGAATTGATTAGAATAATTAAATGTCTTGATTATATTCAGAATATAACTTTGAATAACTCCATTTCTACATGTTAAAGTTGATTTAAATATATACGTGTATATCTATCTATCTATCTATCTATCTATCTATCTATCTATCTATCTATAGATAGATGGATAGATAGATAGTTAGATAGATGTATACATATTACAATTTTTTTCATAAATCTTGGCAAATCAGCTTTCCTCTTTTCTATTCATGTATTTAAATCTCAAACAGCAGGTTTTTCCATGTGTTTCATAGCAGGCCTGCAGTGGGATAGGGTGTTAGAATACAGTATATTAACACTGCAATGTGCTGTGACAGTATCTTTATGCCTTGGGGATGCTGTCACTGGCACTACATACAATGAGCCTACATGTTCATCCACGTGTCTCACCATGTGAGAAGGAAAAAAATTGTAAGATGAAGTCGTCAATAAAACTGCAGTTAATTTTAGCTCACTGAAGCATAAATCAATTGGTGCACAAGAGAGTATTGATCGCAGAGACATGTCTGGATACAATTCTTATCGGCAATCAACATGTTACATGAGAGACGTGATGGAGTGGACTAAAATAGAAATTGCCTCATTTACTTTATGGGCCGGATCACTGGTTTACTTTACACACCGGGGATCAATACTGAACAGGGCGAAAATATGCATTTGCAATTATGTGTGAATTAAAAGAGAAACATTAAGTTCTTGCAGGAAGGGATAGACACCACATCTGGTTGTCTGAGATTGATTATACCAGGACATTAATGGTCACGGTCAATAACCGTGCTCACAACAATAAGAGGTGTATGGAAGACACCTACATATCAATATCTTTATGTGTGCAGGAGTCAGTATACAGGGGAAGGACTGAGATATATAGAAGGGTTAAGAATTGATTTTTGTTCTGTACTAAGTCAGGGTACAAAAGTATAATTTAATGTTAGGCCAAATAAGATTGAAGAAAAAAAACTGAAACAAATTGCAGTCTTCAATTTTTTTTAAACAATTAAACCCAAACTGTTGGAGCAGAGCCTTTTTCCATTTTTTGTTTTAATTATTTTCATTAATATTATTATTTATAAAGGGTCCTTACCATCAATAAAAACAGTGTGGAGGCTGACTGCTGCAAAAAGTGTATTTACTACTCTTGAAGCACCTGGCTAAAGCACTGTGAAAATGAAAAAGTACTGTAAATATTTCAATAGCTAAAGGTTAAAACATCTGCTAATACCTCTTCATGAAGGCAAGGGTCGTGTGTGTGTGTTATCAGTAGTTTTGAGGAGTCAGACGGGCCAGGGTGAGACACACACACACATGCTCTTGTTAATTAAAACAAGCTTACATTCCAAATGATACAATAGCACATGCCCATATTTAGAGATGTGTTTTGCTACCTGTTGGCTTTGCTCAAGGTCGGTTCGATCTGAACTGAATGTCTGCCTTTAATGTTAACTGCTGATATGAGTATGCTGTCACTGGGGAGTCAGAACTCGGCAAGATCTAGGATCAGAAGACCAGCTTGCGATATTAGTTATTGTATAACGCGATGCCCAGGATCCATAAAGAAACTCTGCTACTGTAATTCGGGGCTCTTTCTGAAGCTACTCTTCCCACGTTAGGTGGTTGGCCCAGGGAGAGACCTAAGCTGAGTAACTTTTTGTGTGATCTGATTTATTAATTAAATGGACGTATCTGTGGTCTTGTTCAACTTTATCTAATCTGTCATTGTCCTTCCTGTTCCATTATATTTTGAGCATAGCTTTCCTTCCAACAGTACAAATACAAATAATCACAAAATATGCATCCCTCAAGGCATTTCATATAAAATAATACAATTCACACAAACAACTTAATTTGGGATTTTGTTTAAAACACATGTCAGAGGACAGATAATCTTGTGTTAAAAAAAAGGAAAACAGCTCAATTAAACATGTCAAATGTACATTTTAATTTTATTTTTTTTTATAAAATTACACTGCCCCTACTACATTGCAACATCCCTTAATAAATACATTGTAGCATTTCTTTAAATATTGCATTGCTTCTGCTTTATAACATGAATAAAAGCCAGTGAATCTTTTTTTTCTATATTTTTCCCTTTTCAATCAGTGTTTTCGAAGAAAAATAGTATAGTCTGTTTCTAATGTTTTTTCATGAATGAGATGTGGTCCTCCAGTAAATTACACTTTAGCACCCTGACCTTCTTTTTTTGTCTCATAACTCCAGTACAGAAGCAAGCTACATAAATTTATCCCAGAAAATCTCTTGGAAAATCTGATGACTCACAGTTCCTCTCATTCTCCCTCTGAAGAAGAGCTAAAAATAACCCTGTGTCTATAGGCTGCATATGCGTGATATGTGTATGAATCTGTCTCTCTTCTCTAACTGCACATGCACACATTATAAGCATATTTAAATACCTACTGGTCAGGGTACCACAGTATAATTCACTTTTGAGTCACATTTGATGAAAGTACAAAGATAGAAATAGTGCATGATCCAGTAACCTTTATTTTGAAGACCAATGAAGAAAAAGTTACATGGCTGTGTTTTATTTTTCCTTTTGTGTGGCAAACAAACAAACAAGGGCAGAAAAATATTTCAAAATGTGGATATGTGGGGTAGTGCAGGATGGGTCCTAAAGTTTTAAAGTTTATGGGGTTTATTTGAATGTTTTTTTTTTTTTCATATGATGGCCAGAAAAAGGGTTGGTGGTGAACACCTGTATACATGATAGTAATTTTCTTTGTTTACAACATCAAATACATCTGGAGTTTCTGCACTTCTGAATTTTTGAAGCATTATTGTGTCTTTAATAGGATGGTTGCCTTCTAATCCCTGTTCATTAATGAATAATATCTGCACTTAATTGCAACAGCCATTACCGGCAACCGTGAGGTAATTCTCATAAACAACAGGTGCTATGAATATAAATAAGCTTTAACTAATAACTGAATAGTAAACCAGTTCATATTTTAATGTACATATTTTTGTTGAGCCAAAATTTATTTTAAATAAAAGTCAGATTGTTCACTCTATTTTTAGTTTTAAATGAAAAGGGTTTTTTGAGCTTTGATCAATTTCTGTGCTATTTACTTTACAAGTACAATGTGTTTTCAAAAGAAATAAGAAACTAAAATGTCAAAATTACATTCTAAAATGACTAATCCTATGTTTTATCCATTTTTTGGGGCAATTCAATAAGAACAATTCTCCATAAGCTGTATTTAGTAAATATCAAACCAATGTGTCTGCTTGATTTTACATAAGATAAACATGCTCTTAAAAGTGGACTTACTCGATTGCATTATGAAATACTGACAATGCATTATGGGAAAGCATGTAATGCAAACCAGTAAGTCCACTTACTTTAGATTATCTTCCTCATGATACCTTTTTTCATAAATGAAAACATTGTTTTGACATTAAGTACACCTCACGGAGTGGTGTTTTTATTAAACAGAGCTCCCAATTGATAAACTAAACACTAAAGGCAAGGGGAGGTAGTTATTGTTTTGCAAAGATCCCTCAATGGCAGATTATTTTTTCATTGTGCATTTAATGAAATGTGGTCTCAAAGTGAATTATACTTGGATACCCTGACCTCTAATAATATCCCCCATTACAGTCCACAGGCGACTGTGCTGCTCGCACTGACTCTCCTGTGGCCGCCCATGCCATGCATCTCCTCCACGGGGCATTTCACCGCGCTCCCATGAACCAGGAGAGACAAGCACCCATGTCCAGAGTCGGAGGTGGGGGGTGGGGGGTGGGGGTGGGGGGGGGGCTGAGGCTTTCAGCTCAGGCAGAATCAACCAACTCTCCCTCTCGTTTCTTTTTCTCCCTTCATCCCCTCTCAAAACAAAACTCATCCCCCTTGGAGCTTAAAACCACAAAATTTACCTAGTATGACCTCATATGCTTGAATGACTTTGGGTTTTTTGTGTGTCTACAGAGGCCCCTCGGACACAGAAACATGCCACGGCAGATGGTGCAACACACATGCAGCGACTGTCAACACAAGAAAACAGAGAGAAGCTCAAGAGGACACAGTGATGGAGAAGGAGAAGGAGAAGGAGGAGGAGGGAGTCAGGTGAGAGCAGGAACAAGTGTTATTTGATGTTGAGCCACAGCGCCACCATGTGGAGCCCGTGCACCATCTCTTGGATCTACGAGACAAAAAAGGGTCAGTGTCAGTGTCATTGATTTTTCACACAGTCAAAAGAAAATTTTTTCTTCTGATTTGCTGTCCATGAAGGGTGAACACCCATGCTCACAGACTAATTTCTCCAAGACACAGACATGCTTGCTCAGTGGTCAGGGTACCAAAGAATAATTTAAAGTAGGACAACACATGAATAATAATGGAAAAAGTGATGGCATTCTGGATTTTTATTTTAAAGCTAAACTTGTGCTTGTTTATTTTCTAAAACTCTGTTAGGACCAAACAATACAGGATTTTTGTTGTTGTTGTTGATTTCTAGTTTTGGTTGCATGGTGACAGTTAAAGGAATGAGTGTGACACCACATGATAAAAGAGCAAAGGACATAAAGTCAAAATAAAATCTCAGAAAATGGGTAGACAAACAGGTAGATAGATAAATAACAGGGCTGGCATTATCTTAACATATAATGGACTGCTTTTTCTCTCCTTCTGAGATACATTGTTTCATTTTTTGACAACAAATTCAAGCATTTCAACGTCTTCTCAAGTGCTCCTCTGAATCAGACCAGTTATCTAATGAACGACTTGTGTCTTGTGGCTGTAACTGAATGTGTACTTCAGTTCTCTCTTGAGTTGTGTTCAGCCACTAGTGAAAGCGTAACATTTCCTGTTTTAGCTATTCAAAATAAATAATTTGACTTTTAACGGAGATGAGGACTTTTATTGTGGAAAACTTGACCGACGATGTTCATGATTGATAATTACTGTTAGCATTACTGTCGGGATTGAGATTCATCCTGCTTCTTTGTAGTGTTTCAGAACTTAAACAAGAGAGTATGGAGCATAAAAACTGCCTTGAGCATTCGCAGTTGTAAGGGCTGAGTGATGTGGCCTAAAATGAAATCTCAGATGTTTCCCACACAGAAATGAATTTCTGATTTTGATCTATTTTTTCAACTCTAATATAAATCAACTACAAATGTCACCAAAAATGCACAACACCTGTTTGCTTTTAATTTATCCAGATGTCACAAAGATAAACTGAATTTCTTTTCAGGAATTTAAATCCATGCTGTAAATTTGTAAAGGTGTTCAGTTGCACTATTGAGTCTGGACTTAGGGATTCTAGTTATCATAACATTATCACTTTACTCCTGTATTAGTTTCTTCTCACTGGCTTCCCATAAAGTCTGGAAAGGAATTCAGTATTCTTCTTCTCACCTTCTAAGCTCCCAATGGTCAGGCACCAATATGTCTGAAAGAGCTTGTAGTGCCATATAACCCCTTTAAATCATGGTACAGTCAGTCTCTAAAAGTAGTACAGGAGGTAGAGGCTTTATTTTCTTTTACCAGGCTCCTGGCTTGGACCAGCTTAAGCCAGCTGCAAAAGGCTTACAAGGTCTGTCAGAAAAGTTCCAGGACGGGTGTCAAAAAGGTTTACTTCAAACCCAAACTTCAAACAAAGAGTTTTCCCCTTCAGATGATCAACCAGCATGTCTACAAAGAGATACTGTGGTGTTTGTTTCGTTCAGTGCGTGAGAAGAGACGAGAGTTGTGGCAGGACAAGTCGTGGCTGCTTCACCATGACAACGCGCCTGCTCACAATGCCCTGAGCATCCGACATTTCCTGGCCCAGAAGAACAGCGCCGTGCTGGAGCAACCTCCCTTCTCACCCGACCTGGCTCCATGTGATTTTTTTCCTCTTCCCCAAGCTCAAGGGGGTCATCAAGGGGACCCATTTTGACGACATCAAAAAGGCCGTGAAGATGGAGCTGCGGAGCATCCCAGAAAAATCCTTCCAGGAGTGCATGAAAGCCTGGCAGAGAAGGATGGGAAAGTGCATTAGACTCTAGGGGGATTACTTCTAAGGGGAAAACTTATAGTTTGGATTCTGAATAAATCTTTTGTGACACCAGTCCTGGAACTTTTCTGACACACCTCGTAGACTGCTGGGGGATTTGGCACACTGAGCTCCTCCCTCTCCCTCTCTCCAACACTCTCTCTTCCTTTTCTTTCTCTTTTTACTCTCTCTTTTTTACTCCTCTACAGCTGAGGGCTGTTCTGTATCGTTGGTGTGGATGGTCTGCTGCTATGGACCTAAATGTCTTCAACTACTACAGCATCTGATAACTGGACTGTTTTAGTCCCATTCCACCATCATTACAGTTTCTAAAATCAACCTCAGAGTGACCAACCAATTAAAATACATGGCAGTTTCTGCAGTTATCACACATATATTACTTTTGCCATAGCTGGACGACCTCCTGCTTTAGACCCACTTGACTCTATCTGCTAATCCTACATCAAACATCAACAGAAACAACATAATTAAAACAAAATTATCATGTAAAAATCAATTGAACACAATTTAATTGCAGATCAACTTAATGTTGCTTTATTACTCAACATCAGTCCTCTCCATATCATAATAATTATACCTGTAATTTTGAAATTAGAACAATATCTCTGTTAATGGTTGTTACTGATCCATATTGTATATAATCATCCATATTCATTTTTTTTTCTACATAACACCCAAACCTGCTAACAGAAAGGAGTGTTTTATATTGAAACTGTGTTTCCTATCGTTCCATTTTGGACAAAAGAATAGAAAAGTTTTGTGTGTTTTTTTTTTTTTGTGTGTGTTTTTTTGACATATCATGAATCTAGTCTGTCTTCATTTCCTTAAATCAAATGTTGTCCAATAGTAGACTATACTTTGGTACCCTGACCCAGAGCCACACACTTGTAATCAAATCCCTTCAGAGCTCTACCTGGCAGTAGTGTGCAAACAGGATTTTTTTTTCTCTTCTTTCTCACACAAAATAACGTGCATGCCTCCCTGAAAAAAAATAAATCTTCAACTGTTTATTTATCTCTGCATACAAATATAAGAACTGAAGAATAAAGAGGTAAAAATGGTAACATAATTGGTGCTGTTAACAAGAGCAATCTGTTTAGCAAACTCATAGAGGAGTGTTTTCATGAGCAGTGCGGATTAATCAGCATAAATTAAGTCAGCCATCAAAGACAGCACATTTTGTTGAGTCTACATATTTTTTTTTTTCAACAATAATCCCTGTGTGGGTGGCTAGGCTGGCTGAAGACGCCTATCATGTGGCTATGACGTCCATGGTTTTGATTCCAGACTGGGACCTTTTTCACATATAATTTGCCTCCCTCATGCTCAGCGAGTGTCTCTAAGCAACAGAAATTCAAAAGTCATGGGAGAAAATGAAAAAGTTGTCACACCTCATCTTTAATTACAAGCTTAAAATGAATCATCATTTAAATAGCAACATTGTTATTATTCTCAGTGGGGGCCTGGTGCAAACAGTTCTATAATGAATGAGAAAAAGAGTTTTTCATTTACATAATCATTGAAAGACTTCAATCAATGTATGTGATCTTTTTCAGTTTATGTCAGTATACACTCTGAATGACAAACCACGAGATATGCTTGTTTTATGAGAAATTTAATATTTAATACTATTCACTGTACATGTGCAGAACCACTGCTGTTAACTGCTTCCTCCATGTCGTGTTGTTTTTGATATGGTGTATGGTTTATTCTGCATGAGAGTATGACAGAATGACGATGAACAAATTCTACAGTTCACCATCTCTGTAACAATACTGTTCTTTTTCTATTAGCTGAAAGGGGTCATTTGTTATTTTTGAGGTGTGTGTGTGTGGGTGCTGGGGCAGGGCTATGCGAGATACTAATCAACCACATGAGATTCTGGTCAGCTTGGCCCCTGTCATGTGAAACAAGCGACAAGCATGCAGTGATACAGAATATATTCAGAATATATTGCCCACTGCCTACTGTATTTGTTAGTAGTATGTAGTATGGCTGCCAAATGGCTGTTATTTTGAAGTATGCTACACACGCTGAGTTAATTCTTCTTTTTGTTTTCTGGTGGATAGCAACTACATTATCAGGCACACTACTGCCACCTACTGGCATAAAATATTAATGAGAGCAACAACTTCTAAAATACAAAAACTATATATTACACAAACTAATTATCACATTTATATCAATTGTGCAAAAAAAGCTATGTGCTTTCCCTCTACAATCAATAATTTAGGCGATTTCTATTTCTTGTATTGTGATGATGAGGAAACTTTTAAAAAAGATGTTACAATAACATGTTTCACACTGGAAACTATTGTTGTTGCTTTTAAGCCGGATTTCAACATCCTCCTAAAGCGCAGCGTTGCGTACGCACAGCAGCAACAAGAAACATAATCACGCGAGAATTATGATGTTGCACGATAACAGCTCCATACGTATAGAAAGAGCAACACATAAACAACTGGTTTTAAAAGTAATCAGTGAAAAACGACTTTCCATTGATTACTTTTTACTATGATTTCCATACTTTATCTGCTTCTACAATGGGTGAGTACATTACAGAATTACAACGTTTTAACTTTATGTGCTTAGCTTATTACTGCCTTAAATGTCTGGTATTTACATTTTATTATCATAATTTTTAACCCATAGACGTCCACTCATTAATTCTGATCAATTCTAGTGAAATCTCCTTAATTCTTATGATATGATATGATAATCCTATGTTCCAGAAGCTTTGCGCAATTGTTTTCCTGTTTTTGGTCGATATGCTTGGCAGATTGATTGATGCAGAGTTAAAGAGACTTGCGCTGTAAATAGACTTGCTGCGTATTCTAAGCGATCTGGTGTGGCAGGACGCTGCATGTACACGTTATATGAAACTAAGCGAGGCACAGGCTGTGATAACGGACTGATTGAAGAGAGTGGGGGTGATTTGCTGCAGAATGAGCGACGCGTACCGACCGCTACACAGGCGGAGTATGTTGAAATTTGGGGATGAGCTGACCCCCAATGTAGTAGTACCATAGTAGCTTACTTATAGGTTTTCACGCTTGCCGATTACATTTAACTAAAAAAAAATCCTGAAAAGTGCGTTTGTTTGTTAAGATTATAAAGACCAGATCATGTCAGTTTCATAAGTTTTGTTTGCTAACAGAGCTTATTATCAGCAATGATCCAAAACGCAGTGAAAATCCCAAAGGCTTTTCATGGGCGTGATGCTGACTTCCACATTGGCCTAGAAA
The DNA here is from genome assembly GCA_037902135.1 of Cetoscarus ocellatus. Taxonomy (NCBI): domain Eukaryota; kingdom Metazoa; phylum Chordata; class Actinopteri; order Labriformes; family Labridae; genus Cetoscarus; species Cetoscarus ocellatus. The sequence goes on along the minus strand of JBAMNC010001765.1, from coordinate 144,005 downwards.
ATGCTATCCCTTCACCACTCTATTGTGCTAACAATAGAACATAAGAAAGGCTTCTGTTTTTTATTTTAAAACTTTTCAAGAAACTATCCTTATCTGAAAACAGCATTATAGAACACAATATGGCTTGTCTTATGCATAAGCTCCCACTCATTAAGCTTAAATGCACAAAGATAACCTAAAAGCTGGCAAGGAGGCATTAAAAATGAGCAGCATTGCTAAAGGAAGTTCTGCATGCTGATTACAGCTTTTAGCTTTCAGTTTTTGCAAATGTGAAGGCAGTAACTTCCCCACAGACTTGGGCTCAGGGGGGCAGCTGCTGATTCTAGGCCAAATATGGCCCATCATATCAAACTTATCAGGTGCAAATCAAAAGGAGGGTTCTTGTAGACCAATGGGGTCAAATTATTCTCCAAAAAAACATACCCAGATCATTCAGTTTTGCCATTCCAGGGCCCATACAAACAATAAATAAGGCTGCATCTGACTGAAATATAAAATATATTGGCCATCTGGTTATGCTATGAATTAAACTGTGTGTGTATAATGTGAAAAAAAAAAGTTTAGAAGCACAAAAATTATAAGGCTTGCAAAAATGATGAATTTAAGATTTACTGGTGGGTGGACTAACCTTCAGGCAAAGCTAGCTTAAGAGAGTTAACTATTTCAAAGATAACAATTATATTCAACAGACAGATGTGAAAAAGCAGCCCTACATCACTCTTTCTCTGAAAACCATAAGGTGGCTGACTAACAAGACACGACAAACAGCAGAGAGAAAAAATATGGCTCTTGAAGAAGGACAAGAGGGGACAGACAAAGAGAGAAGACAAAGTGAGAAGAGAGAGCTTTGAAAAAAACTTCCAAGAATGCGCCTGCCGCTGGCACAAAGAGAGATGTCCTTGCTGGGACTCTAAAATGCTCTCGGATGATAAAAAAAAAAAAAAAAATTGACTGAATTTCAGAAGCAAAGCTGGAAGAGATGAAAGAAGCAACTGCTGGACATAATTGGAGTGAGTCACACGTCTGCAAGACAGAGAAGACAAAACAACCACTTATTCTTTTTTCTGTTTGAGCTGTTTAAGGTTACAGGTCTTTCTACAACAGGAGATTTAATTAAAGTGGATCAGGGATTGTAGAAAACTTATTTAAAATAAGAGATGGTGGTGAGACTACAAAGCAAGCACTAAAAGAAAATGCAACACTCTATATGAATGTGTTCAAGGTTAAACTTCCCCAGTTAGTGGTATCTTCAAAATATGTTAGACATCATGATATAAATAACATACACAAAAAATATTTTTGAACAGATCAGAGCAGGACAACCAACTGATGATAAAATTGTTAGACCAGGAAAGCACAAAGTTAGGTCAAGGGGTATAGGGATGTGGTAGTTTTTTTGTGAAAATATAAGCAATGAATAAACATGAGGACCAGTGACTTTGACCCATGAAGTCCAAGATATAATGATTTTATCCTTCAACCAGAGAGGACATTTGTGCAAAATTAAAAAAAAGAAAACAATTTAATTGTCTCCAAAAAAAATCCCCCTTAGAAGCAAAAAGTTCTACATGTAGAGCTGGGCGATTAACTGAGTTTTAATCTCAACAACAATTACTGCCTTAATTCTGAAAACTGAATAATCATGATTTAAAGATTACTGTGCTACAGGACATGTGGCACTTGCTTTGTCTTTTCTGTCATTATTTTTCAAACACATTCATTCTGTTATTCATCCAACACTGTTCCAAGTGGTAGCTGTACTGATTCATATTCTTGAAGACATTTCACTTCTTCTCCAAAAGGAGCCAGATTACAAAGCCTAAACTGACCATTAAATAAAATCTGCACATTGATAGTGTGTAAGTTCAGTGATGGCATTTTGTAAGACCAGTGAGTAAGTATCCCCAGCTGCGGATCTGTCTCCCCTCAACAGGTTGGGCCTGGCCAGATCTGCTTTTTTTCTGAGACTGAGAGGGAATGGTGATAATCATAAATAACACAAGTATTAAGGGTTAAATTCGGTTTTTTTGACACCTGGACCTTATTTTTAGGATTAAATACACTCGTAGACTCACCCAGACAATTTTGGCGGAGCTCGGAGCCGTTTTCGAGCAATTTCGATCCATCGGACGGCGTTTTTTCTCATGCCATAGCAGCGGACTGGGCCAGAAATCAAAGCCCCTAAATTAGACATTATCTGCTGCGAAACTCGCTCATTTCAGCTACATTTTATAAATGAATGGCCAGTGTTATCACCATGTCAGCTCAACTTTGTTGTTATGGTCATCCGGGGCTTTACAAGGATGGGTAACTTTTGGTGACATCATAGACATGCGCTGCAAGAGCGCAGCTGAGTAGAGCCGCTGTTGTTGCTAGGCTACACGGCTACACGGCTATTTTTGTGCAACATGGCGGGATATTTATCCGATGTAGAAGTGTCTGACGACAACTTTGAGTATAATGGATGCCCGTATCGTTTTGAGCCAGAATATACCGACGAGGAGCTATTTGAAAGGAGGATGCAGAGGGAAAGACCCGAACAGCTGGCCAGAGAACAAGCAACCACTGCATGTCCACGAATGGGGGCTAACTGGTGGTGTTGTTGTGGACATTGCACGGCAATGGCAACAGAGGAGGAGTGAGTTTCGCAGCAGATAATGTCTAATTTAGGGGCTTCGATTTCTGGCCCCGTCCGCTGCTATGGCGTGAGAAAAAACGCCGTCGGATGGATCTAAATTGCTTGAAAACGGCTCCGAGCTCCGCCAAAATTGTCTGGGTGAGTCTGCGAGCCTGGACATTATTTAGCCTTAATCCTAAATAATGTCCAGGTGTCAAAAAGTCGAACTTAACCTTTAAGCAAGCAACCGTATTAAACCATGATATATACAGTACACACATAGTATGACTTCAACCTATTATGTGAGCATGCTTGGCGCACAGTCTGTGCTTGCTTGGTGCATCTTCCTTTGACTTCTTTCAGCTTCGTGTATTACCTGTACAGCAGGTCAATACTTCTCACAAAAGTCACCAAGAAAATATAACTTGAGGATGCTTGGTGAAACATCTTATCTGGAGAACTCCCTGGAGAAAAAAATAGAGCTCTCTGAAATTTTTGCCCAATCGTACAATTGACCCAGCCTGGCTTGTTTTCACTAAAAACTCACAATTACGCAAAATAACCACACATGCCAACAGCGGTGAACTTTACTGGTGTCAATAGACAAGGGATGAACCTTTAATCTATGATGTCCAATATAAAGAGAATCTATTCCTGAGTTAGAGGGGCCATTTGTGCAAAGTTTAAATAAGACCCCCTCAATTGCTCATGAAATAACGCCGACATCCTTAAAAACACAGTACCCCTGACCAGGACAGGCTTTGGTTACACAATATAGGTGTAAACAACTTGCCAAACTATTCAGATAAAACCAAAAGTCAAATGGTCTCCAACTAGATGCTCTAACCACCGGCTCCTTGACAGACTGTAGCAGCTCCTTTCTATTCCTGGAGAGAGTGCAATTACATTGATGGACGAATGAGGGAAAATAGAAGGAAAGAAAGGACTGTTTGTTCTGCCTGGAAATGGGAGAAGGAGCTGGGGGGAAAAATAGGTTGGGCGCTTGGTTGAGAGAAAGTATTAGCTTTGAAACAGCTTCAGAGAAATGGACCGTGCAAGTGTCTTCCAGAGTGTGGGAAGAACAGGAAGCGAAATGTCAATCCCTGTGCAAATTTGTCCATTTTTTGATGAGTGGGAGGCTTAAATTTGAAAGTGGAGAATGCACCCACACGTCCTTGTCTGCCTTTTTCGTTCATTTAAAAAATGACCTTTAGCAAATATGAGAAAATAAATGAGTTGTGACATTCAATTAAACTCACGCCTCCACCTCCAACGCTAATCATTGGCCACTTTGGATAGGAAACACAGGATGGTTGAAGGGGTTGGTTGTTTATGTGGGCCTATTTGGCCTGACGATACATATCATTTGCATAAATATGAAGTGTAGATATGTTTGTCAAGGGGACCGACTGGTGGGAGTGCAATATTGGTAATAAATAATGTATTCTATCAGAGGCTGAACCTTATAGAAATGATCCAGAAATGATCCTAAATCAAATCCAAACATATCATAAATGTGTTAACCTTCATCCATAATATGTTTAGTCTTCAATAAACAGTAGTGTTAATGTGAGAGGTTTATAAAACGAGGTGGATGAATCAGCTCAGTTTCATGTGTCGCGACATTCCAGCGCTCACATTGTGAACCAAACAATGAGCAATATAAACTGTCTGGGCCTAATCTGACCAAATGGAAGAGGAAACACAAAATGTAAACAGCTGAAATCCACTCGGCATAACTCATGCTACCCACAAGCCAGAAAAACCTGTTCCTGATTACAGCAGGCAGAGCACCAACTCATGAAGCGCTGCAGTAAGAGCTGAAGGCTGCCACCTTACTTCATGACTTTGTTAAAACACCACAGGCCAAACAATATCCTAACAACAATTATATCCTGCTTATGAGTGATACCCGTGTGTCTCTCATTTAGCAATGCACTGTTGGGATACAATTGAACCAAAGTAATCAATAATGTAAACTCCCAAAAAGTATTTAAACATTTTTTCGCTCGATTATTTCTCCCCTTTTACCTCTTGCCTGATAAAGTCTGACTAGTCATCTTTACAACAAGGTATGACTTGTAAAAATCTCAGAACAGCAGCATTATTTGGTGTGAGCCCTGGTAACACTGAGGAACGGTGGGATTTCTTCCTGAGAAAAAAGGGAATTTTGGTACTTTTTTGTGGTACTACCCTCTAATTAGCTGTGTTGCTCATTTCACAAAGGCATGATACTTACAAGTTGTACCTTGTTGTAAAGGTGACTGATCAGGCTTTCCAGTGATATAAAATACAATACAGTTGGAATTATTTAAGGGGAGAAGTAATCAACTGAAATAACTGAGCTAGTGCCTCAACCTTGCTTTACTGAAGTACCATCCAGCGATCTGTCTGTGGCAAATCTTGCCAGAAGATCTCTGGAATATTTGCTGAGCTAGCAAAGGGCTAATGGTGAGTTCCAGTTGATTCTGGAAGTGGGATTCTCTAAGTTGCAAATTCAATATGTCACTGGGAATGTCCCCTGTGGTCTAGGAAATTGGACATTCTTAAAGAACCCCCACTTTACCAGCTCATAACTAGAATACGTGGGATGTCACAGAATTACCACTTCCAATGTCAGAGTTCTGATGTCAGTGAAACGCACCGTAACTGTTAGCAGAATAACTGAGGCCCCGTCCACATGGAGAAGAATTCAGGTGTATCCGCACAAGTTTTCAATTATGTAGGCATTTTGGTCCCACGGATACAGCGTTTTGGGTGGCTGAAAACACACAATTTTTAAAATGGGTCCCAGAGTTGATACATCTAAAAAACGCTGGCCTTGCGTTTCTGTGTGTACAACGAATACATATATATTCAGAAACAACGACGTCATAGCCCCACCTCTCCCTTAGACTACATGTGCAAGCCCTGACAACTGGGAAACAAAAGAAGCTACTGAGCTTGTTTCGGCTTTAGAATTAAAATCTTCTGCTTCTCGACTAACACTGTGAGCAGCAAGAGGACATGGAGAACAACGTATGCCATTTTTCATGATGTATGCATATGTTCCATGTCTTCTTCTCTGGTTTTGGTGTATGTCTGCAGCAGGGTTACAGCACCACTTACTGGCCTGGCATATGTACTACAGCATTTTCAGTCTTTTCATGTGCACAGACACGACTTGAAACAATTCTGTCTATACAAAAAAATATTTTAAAAACGAAAACGTTTTTACCACTGTGTGGACAGGGCCTAAGGCAGCAATTCACTAATGCAGTAATGTCAAATACAGAGATGAATCAAATATTACACTAGTCTTTATTGATATTTGATTTTTAAACCCTTGGATTTGTCTTTGTGCTTAGCTAAGCCAATCATCCAATGGCCATAGCTTTATGTAGAGTTTAACAGGTAAGAGATTTTTCTCTTGGTGCAGCTAGCAGACCAGTTGGCATGCCTGTAGACTCTTAGTCTTTTCGATGAAGATATGTCACTCTTAGATAAACATTATGTTTCTTCTTTAATCTGATGCTGACGCCATGCAGATTTTCCCCTCTTTGTTCAAACAGAACAAGTTGTTCTGAAATCTGCCAGAAAAAAGTATTCACCTGTTTAGCCTTCTCTTTTTGTCAAACTTGATCAATTTTCCTAACAAGCCTGGCAGAACTAAATGTGCCATCAATGTTAATTAACTACCTCGCTTAAGAGCTTTTCTCACTTTTACCCCTTTAATTACTCTACTTGATTAAGTATTCAAAATGCTGCTCAAACCCATTAAGCAGACTCACAGATGATTTTAGTGCTCGCTCATACAGAGTGTACTGGCAATGTGACAAAAGGACTGAAATCCAAATTCATGATTTGACTTTAAATGTGGGTGCTTGGTACCAAAATCGAGGACACCAAAAGTTACAGAATAATGCCTTTAGAACCTGGGCACAAAGTTTTCAGCTTATTTCAGGAACCTTTCATTCCTTCTCAAGCTAAAAAATCCCTTTACCAACCTGCTTGATGTCCAAGACTAGAAACTTCCACATGGTATGCAGAATAATATAAGAAGATAGTAGATATTTGTGTACGTTCGTTTGGGATTGATTCAAAATTAAAATATCCCTTTTTTAATTTTCTTTTTTTGGTATGTTTTTCTTCTTAGTTGTTCCTGTTCAACTCCATCTGGTTTCGTTTTATTGTTCAAAAGGCTGTGAAACATTTTCCCTGTTTCCTTGGTCCAACAGAAAGTAAGATCAAACACCTTTCATCAGTACAAATGTATATGACCAAACATTGAGAAGCATATCTATTCTGCCAGTCAAATCCATTTCAAACCATGGAAATCGAGAGAAACCGCCTGGGAATTATAGGCCTCTTCATATTATTACTATAATATTTTCCTTAAGTCATTGTGGACATTTGTGTGAAGTTGAAGAACATAATATTAAACAGTCCGGAGATATGGTGTTCATATGCTAGGATGAACATAAACCTAATGACCTTTGACACCAAAATTTTATAATCCTTGCATTAGAGCTGCTATTTGAGCCAAGTTTAAAGAATCATGTAATTTGACCGTGCCACACTGTCTTTATATGCAGATGATCTATATGTATATCATTCTATGTAGCTCTTCTTCGAGGGATTTTTGTTGCATGTATATATATATACATACATATACATATACATACATACACACATATGTATATATATATATATATATATATATACATATATATATATATATATATATATATATATATATATATATATATATGTTCACATATCAGACTCAAGGGTGATTCGGTCATATAAAAGAGGTCCAGATTCAAGGGTTGTTGGGCCCTGTGACCATCCCTCACTTGTGAAAATGAGAAATAAACACTGATTTTAGGTATTTTCTCCAAACTTTGCATTAATGTCTTCTCTGTGTAAAGAGTGTATAAACAGATACAGTCAGCAGTGGCGGGGCATCAGCGTGGAGAAAAAAAAATCCTTTCCTAATTTTTAAGCATTAATGCAATTGGCGAGAAGATAACGCTATTAGTAAGCTCCCATAAAATTACAACATGGCAGTTTAACTTAGAAACAGTTACAATATTTCCAACGTCTAACACCTTGTTGTGACCTTTTGTTTGATAGTTTCCCCATAGTTGAGTTACCTGACCAAGTTGGTCCTCATGGCTGTGGAAATAGTGTATGAATAACTGATTATTAAAAGACAATCAGATAGGCTTTCCCTCTGGTCCACGGCCCTTTTTGCTGTCCTTGTAAGTAGTTAATTAGCAACCATTGTTTAAACACACAACAAGGCTTTAAAGTTCAAAAGCAGGAAGCATTATATACATTTTATTACATCTTGTTAAACATTTAAAATATCATGTATGTGTGTTAACCACAAACCTTATTTCAGGCACTTAAATGAGACTGGTATTCTAATGGTGTGTTCCAGTTGTACTGGGAAGGATTTCTGAGTTCCGAGTGGGAAATTTCAGCTGGAATGCTCCCCAAAGTCAGAATTTCCTACTGGGAAGTCGGGGATCCTCACCACCCCTGAGTTGACAATCGAAGATGGCTGCCCCCAGTGTAAACAGATATTAAGCTCCTGTAATATTCCATTTATTAGCACTTCTGACTAGTGTTTGTCATACTAAATCAGCCGTATACATAGTATTGTTTGATGTATATATACAGAAATGCTGCAATAGTGTTTTTTACATTCTTCATGTGGTATGTGCGAAGTACAACGCAGGGCATGCTAACAACGGCTAACACAATGACTAACAATAACCTGGTAGATCGGCAAATTTTTTTCCGACTTTGTGACTGAAACACTGATAACTTGGAAATGACGCCATCACCACTCCCCTCTTCCCAGTTCCGATGTAAATGGAACGTAGCATATATCACATTTACTTAGGGGGGCTGGGAACCAGGAACTGCTAAATGCTAACTCACTTCTGTATTTTAGACTCATTCTTGCACCACTCTATACAGCTATGGAGGTCAAGTGTCACAGATTCTTTGGCCTCACAATCAGCCCTTGATTGTGAGCAATACTTAGCACCAATGCTAATGCATAAACCCACCATTTTTTGTATGCTGCTGCTCTGTCACTCTCCTATTTATTCTCAGACATCATCCTCAGAAAGCAAGTCGGTGTGAGTCATCCTTCACCACAGAGAATTCAGCAAAAATCAATTTTTCTATTTTTTTTTTTTTTTCCCTGGCACTGCCGACTCACTGTAAGCATGATCTATTCAAACAGCCTTCGTCCTCAAGGTTCAGATTGTTCTTCGAGAAACGTGTTGTGTGCTGTTTGGACTGATGGGAAGATTAATGTTGCCTCTTGATTGTATGAGCGCGCATTGATCCCATGAGGCATTCACTGTCCAAACACAGGCAGGAAAAAACTGTCAGGCGACATTTCCGTGAGCTATATGCATGTGCACAACTTAACACCACACATTTAAGTAAAGTATTCACCCCATGACGAATCAATGTGTGTGTGTGTGTGACAGCGTGTCTCCATGATTGCCCCGCTCTGCCTGTTTGCACTGAGTGACAAATGGCTGACAGGCTGCATGTCCAGCAGCGTGTGATGGGCGGGGAGGGGCACGGGCTCGTATCGTCCTTGGCTCCCTCACTGCATCGATCGCCTTCCATCTTATTTAGCGGCTGCCAAAACTCATGGCTCGATATTGACTCGAGCTTATTACACCTCATTTTAGCCTGGCTGCACAACAGAGTCCGAACAAAGCAGCCGCTGGAGGGTGGAATCAGCTCGAATGCCTCCAGAACAAGTGTTTCTCATCTGAAGTTAGACTGATTTGAGGAGCATACTGATCAGTTTTCTCTGAAGAGGCTGTGAGCTTTCAGGGCAGATCCTCCCAGGGTAATTCATTCACTGAGAAAAAGACATCATTAGTTTGGATAAAAGCTGCCTGAAGAGTTTGGTCTGGTTGGGAACTGAACTTTAGTGAGCTGAAATCTATACCTCCACATGCAGCACATCAAGCGTATTAGTCAGGCTTTGTGTGGGTGATAAAGCATTGCTGAGCTGTAGACCCAAGAGGCCAATGAAAGTTACAAGAGTTTTTTTTTGTATCAAAGCCTCTAAGAGAGGTTTCTAGTGATTCTGAAGAGACAGAATTTAATAATGATGCCTCTTCATGAACCACAGAGGCAAGAAACACCCCCTACCACCCACCATATGTCAACAGAATCACAATATCACCTTGAAAAATCAGCCTTTTCTTTCATTTACCAAAGCAAAGACTCTGTAAGGATACGATTAACCATTTCATGCCTTTTTTTGGGAATCCTACCATCAGCTCTTGCACTAAACAATTAGAAAAAAAGACTTTAGGGAAACTACACAACAGAAGCCATACCAAAAGCACAAAAGTCAAACCACAAGCACTAAACCGAAATTACAAAACCAAGAGCATAAAAACAAAGCCACCCAACCACATCAAAAGCATGAAACCAAACCACCCAACTAGAGCAAAAGCACGAAAACCAAAACACCAAACTAAAGTAAGAGCATAAAATGAAAAACACCAAACCAAAAGCACAAAATCAAAAAGCACCAAACTAAACCAAAAAACACCAAACCAGAAAAACCAAAACAAACCAAAACTACCAAACTCACAACACCAAACCAAAAGCATGAAACCAAAACACAAACCAAAGGAAAAGCATGAGACTTAAAACACAAATTGAATGACACCACACTAAATCAAAAGCATGAAACCAAAACACAAAACTGAACCAAAAGCACAAGACTAAATACACAAATTAAAACAATTCCAAACCAAAACAAAAACACCAAACCAAAAGCACAAATCAAAAACACCAAACCAAAGCAAAAGCACCTAACCCAAAACACCAATCCAAAAGCACGAAATCAAAACAACAAACCAAACCAATGGCACAAAATCAAAAAGCTCCAAACTAAACCAAAAACACCAAACCAGAAACACCAAACCAAAACACAAACCAAAGCAAGAGCATGAGACTTAAAACACAAATTAAATAACACCACATCAAACCAAAAGCACGAAACCAAAACACAAAACCGAACCAAAAGCACATGACTTAATACACAAACTAAAAAACTCCAGACCAAACGAAAAACACCAAACCAAAAGCATGAAACCAAAACACCAAACCAAAAGAATAGAACCAAAACACAAAACCGAACCAAAAGAATGAGACTTAAGACTTAATCACCAAACCAAAACAAAAAAAAGCACCAAACCGAAAGCATGAAACCAAAGAAAAACCAAAATCACAAAATCAAAAACACCAAACCAAAAGCACGAAGCTTAAAACACCAAATTAAAAACACTAAACCAAAACTACAAAACCAAAACCACAAAATCAAAAGTTTAAACCCAAAAACGTTAATCCCTAAGCCAAACCGCCTATTTAACCCACTGTTGTAATTATGGGTATGAAAATATGATACCAGTGCTGGAGACTCAAAGACGATGTAGATTCATTGCCCACTGTCACAGATGACAGCTAAAGACAGATTTGTCAGCAGATGAAAATACCAGACCTGTGTAGTCGCTTTCACTACAGTCCAGCCCGGCAGACCTTGAGCCAGAAGTACTTCCTGTCCCAAAAAAGGTCATGGTGGGGTATGACACTGTAACATCCAGTTAAAATGACGGATAATTATTCGTCCAATTAATTGGTGATTCTATTCACCCTTCAGGTACTTGCATCAGTATGTGCATTTGGTTTTGTGTTTTTGGTATTGTGTTCTTAATCGCAATTACACAAAACATACTAAATGATAAAACCTGGCATGTAGAGGGTCGATGCTTAAATTTACGATGGCATAAATCAACAAGAGTCATTTTAATGGGAGAAAAATTGAAGGAATACATTAGGAAAATTAATGAAAATGGGACACTTTAGATAATTTGACCTTTTCATGGTGATATGAGGAAAAGGGAAGTTTCTTTTACAGATCCTTAATAGCAAAGTTTTGACAACATTTTCAGTGTGTTAAAATTCAATTCATCATTCTAAACGTAACAACAAATAAGAGTAAAATTCGTCTTGTTGACAATGTGGCCCTTGCTAGTTAACAATCAAGGTTAAATATGCAATTACATCACTTCTATTATAAGAATTTATGAGAACCTGCTGAGATTTTCGTTTGAAAAGTCACAAAATAAGCTCACAACAAAAATTGCTTGAAAACGTGTAACTGTACAGGTGCCTTCTCCAAACAATGCAATCATTACTGTAAAGGCCTTTAAGTTTTAGGTCAATATTTCATTGGCAAAGTTCCTCACAGGAGCTGTGGCATATTAAGTCATACAAAATTCTACCAGGCTGAGTCTTATGTCATTCTTTACTGCTGTTGTAAACAAGTGTTTAATGTCTTAACTGCTTTGCCTTGCCTTTTTACATTTGAAGGAAAAATGTTCATTGGTGTTATTTTTCACATCAAAATCATGTCAGCCTGGAACATTGATTAGAAGCAGTTTTAGGGTTTACCATCATAATAGTGGTAAACATGTATTTTATGGGACATACTGGCTCTTATTGGCTTACACCACTATAAGGGTGCTGTTTCAAATATGGTGTCAGAGCATTGTTACTTAAATGGCACTCCAGAGAGGTTAATGTAGCATCATGTATGGTTTACAAATGTTTCAGCAAACTCATATCGGTCTTTTCTTTGTCATAATTTTGTGTTTTTTTGCCTTTATTATAGTAAAGCTGTAAACCACAGTCCAGACAGTGAATCATATAACCACGAGTCCATAGACAACACCAGAGGGGAAAAGATGATTTTATAGATACTCACAGCTGCAGAGAAAGCCATGGTTTCTACATGCTGGGCTCAAAGTTAAATTGCTGAGCTGACATGCTGTTCAGGTACCAACTCAACCATCTGTTGTTTACACTCTGCTGCCCGCAACAATATGTGACAAAGACACATCTGCCTCCAACTCTGCACTGACAGAGCCTCAGCGAGCGCTGTCACAGAGCTCATCTGCACTTTTTACGCTTCCATTTTACACTTTTTTGGTCCCGAGGTTCAGAGTGATTATCACAGTAAATGAATGAGAAAACATAAATAAGCACAGCTGCAAGTTGTTATAATCAGAAGTGAAATAGATAAACTCATTATCTTATTTTTTATACTTATTTGTTTTGGTAACAGAACAAAAATCTCAAAAGACTGACGAAAGTCTAAGAAAGTCACAGCAACATTCAACTGTAACTATGCAGCTGTACGACACTTATCTAAAGTCACTAGGTACGTTATTAAGGGGGGAACATTTTGTGTGATTCACCAGAATGTCATACAAATAAACTAATAAACTAATGAAAAAAAGAGTCACTGCAGTGGGTCAACCATTCAACTAGTTTACATTTACACTGTTTTTTTAAGTCTACTACTTGAGAGTTAAATCCCTAATAATACAGAGATCTACTGATGGCAAGGCACACAGACTTAACCAAAGGAGGGCAGAGAGTGGAATGTGGCATGGCACTAAAAAAGTACTTGCATAGAAAGTGTCCTGTGACATACCACTGGGAGAACACTGGGATATAGAGCGGTATGCCACGAGGAAAGTCCTGGCATATTATATGGCCTTTTGGTACACTGCTAGGAAAGCACTTGGATAAAAAGTGGCATGTGGTATGTAACTGAGAGGCACTGGCTTATAGAATAATGAGCACATGTTGCCTTACCAGTACTATATACAGTATATGCCAATGATTTGGCCACATGTGCCGTCACACCTGCATTTGCGAGTATGCCACAGGAACATTAAGAGCTAGCATAATTTGGCACAATAAAAGCCCTTAAGGAAACATACACTTATAAACCTGGGACTACTTTTTTCTGTCTTTGACTATCAAAACCAATTTATTTAGACTTGATCAAAATTTAAAGTCAGGACATTCATTTGATCATTGACAAGCTATTAGTTTTACTGTAAAGAATATTGTTGCTGTTGGGCAAAAAAACTCTTATCTCCAGAACTGCCACTTCAAATGAAAAAAAATTTTAATACATGAATAGTGCACAGTTGCCATTTTGTTTGAATTTCTTTCTTTTTCAGCATGATATAAAAACATGCCTGGGTATTAAGGAAAATGCTCAATGTATTTAAAGTGTTAAATAGCTAATTCGTCTGCAAGTGCAGTTAAGAAAGCAAACAAGTTTCAAACACATTACAAGTAAATCCACAAACAGTGTGTATCAGCTGTTCACCAATCAGCTGTCATGGCGGAGAATCTGCTACTGCCCTCTTAACCTGTTATGAAACACGGTGACATTTGAAACCAGCGGTCAGACCACAATGTAGGAAAAGTATCAGGGAAGACTGACAGCTCAGTTAGTGTGTGTGTGTCTGTGTGTGTGAGAGAGAGAGAGGATGAGTCACACTTGCCATTTGTACTGTGCTCTCAAATTATCGCAAGATTGATCGATGCTGATGAGATGCCAGCTGTGCGACTCTGTGTGAACTTTTTATGTAGGAGACAAACACGCAGGAACATTTACAAATTTCAAATGTAGGACAGAAAGCAGGGAATTATTTTAATCCTGTTGGTAGTTTGTTTCCTTGAAATCTTCATTGTCTCTCAAATGCTTCCTTATTGGTACCTTTGGTAAATACAGGGCTAGTTTTCTTTTGCTTGATTAAGATGCTCCTTAGAATATTTTCTGACGGGATGAATACAAACCTGAATTCCAATGAAGTTGGGACATTGTATAAAACATACATAAAAACAGAACTTAATGGTTTTCAAATCACTTACATTAATATTCAATTGCATACACTACAAAAATAAGATATGCATTGTTTCAACTGATAAACTTTGTGTTTTGCAAATATTCACTCATTTTGAATTTGATGCCTGAAAAACATTCCAAAAAAGCAGGAACAGGGGCAACAAAACACTGGGAAGTCTGAGTAATGCTTAAAAAATACCTGTTATGAACATCCCACAGGTGAACAGATGAACTACAGACAGGTAAATGTTGTGATTCAGTATAAAAGGAGCATCCTCAAAAGGCTCAGTCATTCACCAGTAAGGATGGGGCAAGGTTCACCAGAAACTATGAACATGCGTGGTATACCAGCTGCACCATAGCTCTGGAGAAAATGCTCCACAGGGTCATCAGAACAGCTCATAAGATGGTCAGCTGCCCTCTCCAAACACTGCTGCCCTACAAAGGCAAAGTGCAGTATCTGTAAAAATGCCAAACGGAGAAAGACAGCTTTTTGTGTTTTTTTTTTCCACCAAATCTAAGTATGAAATGAAATTTAACAACCAAGTGTATGATTTATTAGATTAAAGGGAAGGGAATTTAATGCATATTGTATATTAACATTCATGATAAATTTGGCAGTTTTATAGGCCATACTGCACTCTACCTTTGTTTTACTGCAGTATAATTACATGACCATACAATGACATACTACAGTATGTGCAATAAGTAAGGCTATTTCACTTTTTTTTTTTTTAAATAAAAGTTGGCATATTAATTTTCAATATTTCAAAATTTTGTCCTAAAACCAAGGCAGACTGCAGTATCTGATATCCTTTATGGTGAAACCAAGGCTTCAGTATTTGCTATTCTTCGTGGTGAAACCAAAGTTGCAGTATCTATTTTCTTCACGGTGAAACCAAGGCAAACTTCAGTACTGCAGTTACTGCAGTTTGCCTTGGTTTTACAGTGTATTTTTGCAGTCACTGCAAAGTAACAAATGGCAATATCTCAGAGAAACTAAGCAGGAGCCCTATGAAACTTTACAAGATTGAAGAGCAGATATTGCACTTTTGATTGGTGCAAAAAAATAAAAAACAAAAAATGCAGATACTGCACTATGCCTTTGTAGGGCAGACTGGAAGAACAACACAGTTCCCACGGCCCAGAACACCATGAAGTACACTTCAAACCCCAAAAAACTTTGTTTGAACTGCTGCCTTCAGGTAGAAGGTACAGAACAATCAAAACTAGGACTGATAGTAGTCACCACACTCAATACTGCTAAAATCATCTGATGTGCACTATATGCTAAAAAAATGACAGTATGTATGCTTGTGTGCATGGTTCCTGCTTGTTTATTTGTTTTAGCTGTTTTTATATTCCCTTTACGATATTTTTGTATGAATGATCCACTGTTCTGAAGGCACTTTCATTTCATTGTACTTGTTACAATGACAATAAAAATATCCTATTCTATCTGTTGAGAAACATTCTTACACTATATAACTATTTGCTTGTTGTTCAGAAAGTGTTAAGCCTTGCTGTATCCTTGCTTGTTAAAGACTGCTTCCAATTAACCTCTTCACCTGCGGATTGTCCAACACAGGTGTACCTTGAGAGTTTTGTTTCCCCCGTCCCAGCTTTTTGGAATGTGTTGCAGGCATCAAATTCAAAATTAGTAAATTTTGGAAGTTTTAAACGACATCCCAACTTCATTGGAATCAGAGTTTTAAAGTTGAAAGTGGCTTTTCAAGAACAAAAGTACAGTCCAAATCTAAAGAACTGTTTTAGTCGCTCTCTGATTGTGTGTGCTCATGTCTGAGGGGCATAACTCACTCTCTGGACATGGGGGGTTTGTCTGTTCCTGTCCTTGACATAGTTAGAAGACTGTCGCAGCATGCTGCAAATTCCAGCCCTGGACACAGCGTCAGTGTCACTCTCTTCTCTACCTGCCCATTTCCCCGAAACTGCTGGGTCAACGGCCTTTAACGTCCTCTGCTTGGTCTCTGCAGAGAGGCACGGCGGAATGGGGAGCTGTGGACAGAAATAGATGTGGCACAAACCTCCCTCAGTTCCTCGCCTTGAACGGTTTTGACTAATGAGCCAGTGCAGTGGAGGGGTTAACTCCCAAAGGGTGCACTGGGTAACATCACTGCCCCCTTCTCCTTGCCCTATTTCTTTCTTACATGCTAGTGTGTGCTCGTCTGGGTGTACTTCCATGTGGGTGGCTGACTTGAAATGCTTACCCTGGGCTGGCCATGGCTAGTTTTCTCTATTTGGGTCACAACACTCTGATAGATGACAAAAGTAGGTCTAGGACCAGCACACTGTCTCATGTTAAGGACCCTCATACTTGCAGGAAGACTGAAAAAGTCATTGTAAAACAACATAAGCCCAATACTTCTTTTTTCACAATTGTAAACAGTGTGACATATTTACTGAGTGGGGCCTAGCTGGAAGCAAAACAATCCCCCAGGCACATTAGCCAGTGCTGTCTAGTAAGTTGTTTTGGCTTTGTTCAGAAAAAGTGGAAGACAACTCAGGTCTATCTGACAACAGGAAGTCAACACTTTCTAAAATGAGGCTCTTATAAGAAGAACTGATCAATGATAAGAAGAAGCACATTAACTAATTTTCAGCTTTGAGTCGCAACCATTAATCCTTCTATTCAGACTCTTAACTACTGAACAAAACATTTTTGGACTCCTGTTTTTTCCCTAGCCAGGTTAGGAGATTTACGTTTGCCCCCAATATTGCATGCTTGCTAATGTGTTAACACCACTTGTAACATTGGTTGTAACAGGGCCAAGGGAAATTTGTCCTTTGACCCTTGACAGACTCAGTAATATTCGAGCGTTCTATATGATCTCGAAGGTCAAACTGTCCAAAACACAAATTAGATATGTCACTAGGGACGCCCCCTTTAGTTGGAATTGCTACTTGGAAAGTCGGACAATCCTCAAGTACCCCGACTAGGATGTGATGTGATTCCCAGTTTCCACATTCGAGTTCCAAGGTGACGGGAACGCACTGTATGAAAAAGCCCATAAACTGAAGAAAATGTCCAAAAGCACTGTGGTAGCTACCTAAGACTTGGATAGAGGTATGTAATGTAAGAATTCTCATACAAAGAGAGCATAAATAACAAACAAGTAACCCCTCCTGAAAAACAAAACTCCACTTAAAAAGGGGAAAGAGTAGTGGTTCACGAGTTAGATATCATGGACATGATAGCTTGAAACACAGTCTCAAGAGGTTAGCAAGTAGCCTACTAAAAGCAAATGCACGCACGCCAATGAAGACCTTGTTTGTCCTCTGAACTACAAGTAATCCCTTTGGCCTCTGGACAATAATTTGGGAAACCATGGATATGGATAAAAAATGTCTGGCAGAGAATTCAGACAGTTGCTGACGTTGAGCTAATGTTAACTGATAATGGTAAAAGCAGTACATATCTTTTATCAAAGTGCTTTCTTGCTAAACAATAAAACACATTTGTCATTAAAGTTTTAACAAGAGGATGTTTAAAAGTAATATATTTAGGGTAGGATTAAACTTTACCATAGGTCAGGGGATAGCTAAAACCACAAGCAAATCCATTATGTTTACAATTAGTATACTGCATCTCATTTAATTCTTGCTAGCAACTGTTAGCTTTGCATACATCAGTCTACAGGGATTAAAGCTGATGACTGCATAGAATGAGGCATGGAGGCATGTGCTCACTTGCTAGGGCTAGTCAGGCTTTCTCACCCATACTTCAAACTGTAGTGATCCACATATTCGGTATAAATGTTCATATCTTTGAATTGTTGTACCCTCAATTCTTTTGCTAGTGACAAGTTTTGTATCAGTGTTGTTGAGAATAAACCAGAATTCACTTGCAACAGTCAGGACACTTTTATTACTTGTTTGGAGTTTACATTTAAAATTATGCATCGACGCGATATTGTGCTGTGCTGATGAATAAAACAGGTAATATGTTTCTCTATATAAGCCTACATATTTGGAGTTACTTGTCAACTAAAGTTGTAGGACATTTAAGGTACACCAAATGATAATTTAAATGAAAGTCTGCAATTTGCCTTTTGGTACAGTCATTTTTTATGCTTAGCCAATAAAAGTTAGAAAAAATAGTCTGCTTACATTGAGACAAATTAGTAATTCATTTACTACAGTTTGATTTTGTGCTGGTCAGAGTCAGCTGTTTCATTTGGGTATCTGATTTGATTGTTGGTGTGTGACTGTGTCAACATGCTGACTGTGAAGAGGTTAACATGACCACCTAAGTGAACCCTCACATGACATGACCTTTGTCAGCTATACCTGAATAGGCAAGAGTAAAAGTCCCTCTAAAAAATGATTTTTTTTTTTCAAAAAGTTGGAAAGGAAAGGACATGCATTGAGAAATAGAACTGTTTCGTCAAAGAGGTCCTGTAACTGTGACCCGCTGACCCCAGCTTAAGCACAAAGTCCAACCCTAGGTTTACTGAACTCATTACCTAGTACTGCTCCAAACATGGTGCATTTAAGGTGAAACCATCACCTAAGCTTCCCTGCAAGAGCACGAAGCCTTCCTGTCTGTTGGGGTTATGTGTGGATGACTCACCTTTGGGTAGTTTTTTCATTTGTGGTATTTGCGCTACACAGTTTGGATACTACCCACTCTGTTTTAAATTCCAGTACAGGCTATATCAGCACCTCTGTAAGGCAGGCAAGATAACCTTTGGTGGCATCCTCACAACAAGAAAGGAGGCAACAAAGGCAATAGAGCTGCCAGCCCCTTTGTGGCTTTTTGTAACAGTTAGGAAATTAATTTAGTCCCAGAGGGTTGCTAGCAGCAAATCAACATGTTACTTAAGCAGAGGAGAGTTTGGGAAGTCATCACCAGCTTCCCAAGGCCAAGAAGAGGTGGTGTTTAATTTCCATGTCAATACCCTGACTCGTGGCGATACTCTGACAATCCACCTGTCTGCTGTGTCTTTATGTTACATCTACTTTCGGCTCAGCAGGCTTGGAGCCATGCAGGAGGTGTTACGGAAAACTATGCCAGGCACAGGGTATGATCACTAATGGAAAACAAAAACAACTGGGCACAGTCAGGTTGAGTCGAGCAGATGCCACATAGTGGAAAAGCCCTACTTGTCTATTCCGCTACCAGCTCACCCTCAGGCAGAGAAGGGCTGGAAGTCTTAGCTGGGCTAATCCCATTTCATTGTAGTGAAGGTGCAACATCAGTCAAACAGCATAATGATGTGCTGATATGCCAATCACATATACTTAGTCTCTTGTTTCCAGTGTCTTGTGTGCATTCAAGGCTTGCATTAAGGCCTGTAGAAGTCAAAGGACCCTGCATGAACATAAAATAAGCCCTCTGTGACAGTCCCCCTGCTGCCATCTACTGAGCAGACAACATACCTGCATGCTGATCAGTTTAGGCCAAGCTAAAAGAAGGTTTGATGGCATTCATAATGTTAGCAACAGGTATGTTCAGCTTTTTTAATGGAGTATTTATTCATTTTCCCAGAACACAGTGGACAGTATGTTTCCAAGGCCACAAATGTTTAAATCAGGGTGCTTACGCCAGGGTGCTAAGCCTATTGACGCCCATTTCAAAGGGTTTACATGACAAGGATATGCTCTTAATGCTAATCATTCAGCATGCTGATTACTCACCACATCCCACCCCCACCACTCCCCATGTCCCAGAGAGAGAACTCTTTGAAGTGAGTGGAAAAAATGCTGAAATATTTACTTTAGTCACTTCTCTCAACAAAGGATCCAAGCCAGAATTTCTTCTCGTGGGAGTGCATCAAATTGCATCTGCTTCCTTTGTTTTGATTCATGTGAGCAACTTTTCTAAGTTGATTTTATCAAGCAAGTAATGAAACTTACCCCTCAAAAAGCTCAGCACAGTCAGGGAGATAAACATCAGCGGCTGTCAGCTGTTTTTGCCTTCGTGTGGGTTGCAGAAGAGGACTTAAGGATGAAGATTACCCCTTTAATTCCCTCCACACCCTTACTCTAGCTTGACATTTATCCCTGATGTGTTTTCATGCTTTTTAAGTAGGGCCTGAAACTCACACAAACACCCTCGCTCACCCCCCAGATTCCTTTAACAGCTTCAATTAAAAGGAGGCTGTGTTCAAAGTGCGGTCAGAGCCAAATCCCAACTTTTGGCCGGTTGCCCTTCTTCTTCAAGCGGAGCTACACAAGTGCCCAAACGTGCCCCCAGCAGGCTGAAAATGACTCCTTTTGGAAGGACGATAATAAGTCAGTTAATGATGTCTGGGGAAACGGAGGTCTGTATGTGCTAGATCAGGGAAGGATTTATTATTACAGGCACAAGAATGGTCTGCGTTAGATTTCTTCTGCTCTATGTGCCTTTGAATATTTTGGAGATTAAATGCTTTTCACATGTTGATCAACTTGCAACCAGGCTTAGGTAAGGATTATATACACACATCTGTTTGTTGCATTAACTCAGTTTTTTCATGATGATTATTAATTTTCAGTTGTTTTCTTGAGATACAGACTGTTACATCACATATCCCAACAGCACGAAGCAGACAGTAATAGGCCTCCATTAGTAATGGCACCATGGCATGGCAGTTTTTCTGGATTGTTGGTCTGGTCATCCTGCTGCTATGGACCTGTTTGACACCATTTGGTACAGTTATCCAGTTCAATTCTTTATTTTTCATGGTCACTGCAGTACTTAGAGTTGTTATTGGAGTCGGCCTATTATCATACACGGCTGTAACTGCAATTATTGCATGTACTATCACCATAATTACCAGTATGAACAACCTGCTGCAGCGGACCTGCCTTATCTAAACATCAACAATTACTAAAATGTTTTTTTTAATTAATTCATTTATCAGTGTAATTATAATAATAAATGTAAATATTGGAATTGTAAGGATGTTATCATACATGAATATACTTGTAAATATCACACATATTTCACAGTTACTTTATTACCAGCATAAACAGACTTGTGTTGCAGATCCGCTTGACTCAAACTATTACAATTAATAATCAGCTTATTTCTATTTCTATATTATCTTCATGGTTGTTTTTGGAAATGTTGAGCTGATCAGTCTTTTGTCACGTTTCCACTGTTAACAGTATAGACGGCCTGCTGCTGTGGACCTGCCTGACTGCTACTGCAATAAGTTTGATTCTTTATTAATAATCGAAGTGATAACTTCATAATAGTGTCAGCCGTATCAGTCTGGTATCATTCAAATCCATTCCTGCAAACATCAAACATACTGTTTCTTACTAAGACAAAGAATTGACAAAGTAAATTTAAAGGCCTAAAAATTTAAGGCCTTGAAACACAGTTTGATAGTAGAGATGGCAGAAAACAAAGAAGGGGCAATGGTCCTCTTCTCCTCTTCATTGGACGTTGTTTTGTTACCGTCTGGATGTGAGCTAGATTGTATCTTCTACTGCATTAGTACTTCCCTTCTTGATGAATATCCATTTTTGCAGTGTTGCATCTATTTTACACTGTGAATTTTCATATTCTTCACTTACTATTTGCTACTTTGATTGTTGATACATTTTAACACTAATGTATTCAATTGTTGAACTTTGCTACGTTTACATAGGCCTGAGCAAATAAGTTATTTTCTAACAAGACAATTTTAAAATGCAAATTTACTTTTCTCCTGAATTTCCTTCACCCCCTCTGCTATTAACAACCTCCCCCGTCATGAATTCCCTTGAGATTCACACATCAACACCACTTTCAGAACAATGCAGAGCCCATTCAGTAGAAAGCTAGCTTTCATTGTAAATGGAAACAACATCCCCCCTTCACTGAAACTTGTTTTTCAAAGTGCACTGAAAAACGAGCTTGTAGTTTATTACCAAAAGGGCAATCAAGTGAACTTCACTGATCCAAGAGGGAAAACAAATTGGATTTTTTGGTTAGATTATGGTTAAGTTTGTTGTTATGCTTAAAGACAGGCAGAGAAAAAAAAAAAAAAAAAAAAAAGACACTGAAGATGAAAATGTGTCAGTAATTTTAGTTTCAGGTTCATAGATTAAGTATCCAGGACGTCTTAAATTTGAGAACTTGTCGTATATGTCTAATAAAGAGATGTCCATGGCAAAAAAGGGGCAAGAGCTAGCCAAAAATAAATCTTTGATCATGAAAAATTCACAAAATGTATGTTAGAATTGTCATTAAGAAAGGACAAGAAAGGAAGGATTTATAATACTGATTAAGGATAAACAGTTATAATCATTATTATTGGAAAAAACAGGTCATATAATAACATCAAAAAGTGTATTTTGTTCAGCTGGTTTTTAGCAGGTCCTTACACATCAATTTATTTTGCTACACTAATCTGGCACTTTAAGCCAGTAAATAAAAATTAATAATACAATGGGAATTTCTAGTTATGAGCTGAACAAATTAACTCTGTGTGCTCATGGGGATATTATTTTCTCACAACCTTATATGACACAGTGGAGGCAGTCTGTCCTATTTTTATGACAACTTGTGTCTATAGCTAAGTGATGCTTTTATAAGAAGTTTCAACAAGTTTCACACTTTTTGTGTTCCTATGAATTAAAACCTGACCATTTCTTACCATTGTTTCATTTCTGAAGTATCCCTCCCTACCACCCCATTTTTTATTTTGTCTCTCCTCCTTTCCTTAGGGCCTAAGGGCTCAACATGCCCAGGAGGTACAGCAGATCCTCCAAAAAGTTGACATACATTTAAAAATCCAACTCCATCTTCTTACATTTCTAATTAACAACTGTCAAATTTATCTTCTTGATGGTGTGGTCCTTGCTAGTGTATCTGCAGTCACTGGGTCTGCACCACATCAGGACTCAGTCGAGGACTTCATTTCAGTTGTTTTGAAAAATCTCTATTGAAATTAAGTCTCAAGTTTATTAATCCAATGCTTTGTTGGTTAACAAAATAATAGCTTTTGTCAAGTCCCCTTTCATATACAACTACTTTATAAGAATTTATGACGAAAAACTGAATTAAAAGTAAACATTCTTTCATTTGGCTACATCAGTATTTCGTCAGTTCATTTTGAAATTCAGTTTCATTAAAAAAATTGGCTATGCTAGCTGAACAATTTGGCTAATTATGTCAGTCTAAAACAAGAACAAAATTACAACCAAAAGGAAGGTCTGACTTTTGATTTAAATTGGACTATTTTCTTCCCCAAAACTTATGAGAAATAGCCAACAAAATCTACCGTGTAAGGAGGCTACTGCCTGAACACAGCACTGCACCAATCAAACCCTGATCGATGCTGTGGCAGCCCACAGGACTATCCATTAATCAACCAGCAGCAGTCCTGTCTGACTCTCTGCCCACACACAAACAACACACACACAAGACTCCTCCAGGTGTAATTGCTGACCGTCACATTTGGCAGCTGGACCACAGGGTGAGCCTTTCAGACTGACAGATACCAAGTCCAAGACCTGCAACCAGGCAGCAATAAGTGAAGGTGAAGTCAATGCGTCACTACAGCCACATCGTACTGAGGCCGTTTCTCTCACTGCTATCAGCTGCTGATTCAGACAGACAGAAGACAGAGAACAGAGATAAGAACACTGAGGCCCCCTCCTCACCGACATTGTGCCCTTTAATAGACAAGGAAGTTTTTCATGTGCCGTTCTACAAGCTCATTAATGACGTCAAGCTACTTTCTGCTTTAAACCACAAGTATCAACTAAAGATAAACCAAATAGCGGAGCAGGGAGTGATCAAATACATAAGCTGTAATATTTACACTCCTTTGACTTTCTGCATCCTCTCTTAATATTGAAGAAGAAAAATGGGGGGTTGAAGATACACACCCATTTGCTATGTCTCCATTGGTCCTATCAGAGGTGTAAAATTGGTGAGAGGGAAGCACTCAGACCCAGCGGGGGAGAGTAATGCTGTAAATGTGTGTGCCTGCCTTTGTGTTTATGTAAATGAAGAAGCATGCAAATCTAAAACAGTACCATGCTGTAAATTGATACATAAACGAAATCCTTGCTATTAAGTGTGAATCTTATGAGGGTTAATGACAACAAGCTTTGGTATGGCACCCTTACACAAGTGTTTTGTGAATTTTTTTTTTTTCAATTTAGCGAATGTACCTCTACAATAGTAGATCTTTTTTTCTTTTGTAGATCAATCTTTGTCCTCTTTTCACCTCTCCCAGAAGGTCAGTCATAAATCCAAATACAGGGTGTTTTGGTTCAAATAAAGATCTAGATCAGGGATGGGCCACTGATCACTAAGAGGCCACATAAAACTTTCATTTTTCCTGCCTGAGTGCTGCATTGTTATTGTTAAAATAAAACAGTAGTGTTGACTACTTTGTCATTAGATAGACTTAGCAAGATCTTGAATTAGTTGCAAAAACAAAACAAAAAAAACGGCATCTAAAATTGAATCACAGTGCATGGATCTTGTCACATTGACCTCATGTTTACATTTTGATAAGTTTTGGAAATGAATGGCAGGCAAAATTAATGGGGTGATGGGCTACATGCAGCCCCTGAGTTTAGATAATGCACTTCTAATTGCCTCTTATTTTGACAATGGTTCTGAAGAAATTTGTGATAACCTCACAGCTCAACCTGATGACTCCGAGTCACACGAGTCCTGATCTCAGTGTTTGTTTTCTTGTGCAATACTGCCATCATGTGGTAGCTTTGACTGTGTCTGCATCTCTGTTTTAGCACAGGGATTTGTGACAGAAGCTACTGTGGATGAATTTTAAATGATTTAACCAAATGATTTCCCCTTCTTTTAGACACCTTTACATATAATTTCATCACAGACGCTGACATACATTTAATTGATTTGTTAAACCCACCTCTATGTGAGTAAATTCAACTGCACACATTAATGCTTGAATTAGTATGAAGAAGTAATAAAGAGTATTTTCCTGTTCTGGTCAATGAAGATGTTTTTTTCCCTCATACGCTTGTAGTGATACTTAGAACAAGGCATCTGCAAGTAACAAAGTATTATTTTTGAGTATCTTTATGGGTGAGTCTGCTGTATTTATTCTTACTGCGTATTATTACACTAGCATCTTCTATTGAATCATTTCATGGCATTAAGTCTCAATGTTTACAGTTTCAGTATTTAGTCAACTTACAGAGACTTACAGCTCAACAACCAAGTGAAATATGTAGAATTTGCATTGGCCGGGCTTGTTGACCTGCTGTCATTTTAGTTGGCATCATAATGTTCACCATAGAGATCCCTGGTCAAAGCACCCGGCTCTTTCCCACCCCTCACCGGTCTAATCAACCAGTGATTAAAAAACAGTGAGCGTCCAGGGCCTTTAAAGCAACACATTATCCCTTCTTCTTTTGAACCCTGAATAACAGCAAAGTCAGACTTTTATTCATAAAAATACAGATATCTTGGCATTTTAATAGATATTCCTACATTTCTAATAGAAGTCCTTATATTTTACCCTTCATATACAACTGCTGGTAAAAAGATTAAAGCGGAAACTGGGTTTCTACTTCAGGATTATATCTGAAGCCACATTCATGTCTGACAGTGTTGTTACCCACACGTTCCTCTTCTCAAATCTCATGCTCAACACACTGTATATCACAGTGCTCTGAGTTAGGGCTTACTTTAAATCCCTCAATTCTGCTGTGGGTCTGCTCCCAAAAAACCTTCAAACCTTCGTCTTCAGTCAGATCTGAAGTGGGGAAAAAATAAAAATTTGTTGTTTCCCTTACTTTGGATGAGATTTAAAAAATACTTGCGTTCAATGAGCCACTATCCCACCCTTCTAAGAGGCTGTTGAATTATTTAGAGGCTGAGACAGACTGCAGATGTTTAATTTTGTCAGGCTATTATATCAATCCCTGTTTTTATTGTATTCCGAGTGTTTATACGTTTGTTTGTTGTAGTTCAACTGTGCTGTCGCGAATCTTGCCCAGGATACACTTGAAAAAGTCTCTCAATCTGATTTTTCCTGATTGAATAGGGGCTAAATGTGATTTACATTGGGCTTCCATAAACTGATTAAAATAAAATAAAATAAAGCACTTATAACTATTCAAAATTTGCATGTAACAAGCTACATGTCACTGTTGTTTGAAGCTAATGTAAAATATCTGTGGTTCAGCTTAATTCATTTCTCATTTTGGACCTGAACTATTACATGAATGCGTTTTACTGCTCTGTCTAAAACTCATTAACCCTTTAATGCCTGAAAAACACAAATTACAGCCAGAAAAATCTATTTCTTTGGAGCTGAAATGTTCGTCACCTTCTACTCAACACTAATAAAAAAAAAAAAAAAATCCATTAATTTAACATTTTATTGAATCTCATATGATACATTAAATGTTTTTGGCAGCTGATAATCCATTTGAGGAGATTTTTATCATTCATCTGATTGCGTTCTGATATTTTGTTTTTAGTAATTTACTGATCATATTAGATAGAGGTATCATAAAAGAAGTACCAAAATATGATACAAAAAGCTTTAAAAGGTTAAGGACCAAGCACATTTGTGTGAAATGGATGTGCTGTATCTTACATAAGAGTCTACACCATGCAGTGATTTTCCTTTTTTCGGGAAAAAAAAAAACCCTCAATACAGACCCACAAACCGGCCTGTTAGAATTAACTCTATTGTGGGCTGATACCTACAGGGATTTTTACATCCAACTCCAAAAGGCTTAAACTTACTCTGTATATATTCATGTGCGCAGATAGTGTTTCAAGTTAACTAATAAATACAAGTTTGTTAACAAAAGCCAAATTAAAATACAACAAAAAGTCAATCATATTTTTTCCAAAAAGAGCATTTATTTAACAGATTCCCTTAACTCCATAATCAGCAACAAACTTAATATTAACAAGAATTAAACACTAAATAACAAGATTTGAAGTCCAAACTTATCAGCTAGGTCTCATCTTCTTGGAAAAGTCAAGATATACAAATGACAGTATCTGTCACCTTGTTTCAGCCTTCGGATGACCACCTCTCCTTGGTTTGCTGTTCTTCTGTCACAGCCGTGGCTTTCGTCCTGGCGGTGGTGACCTGGAAAACTCTCAGACAACAGTGACTGCGAAAACCCCACATCTCATCACCATGGACTACAACAGCCAACAGTGACAATGAGGTGCAACAATACCTGCCCGGGTTTACCTGGATTTTCACAAACTGTTGCCAAGGACGGCGCCGGGCTGTGATTGCACCTTGCTCCTCAGGGCAGCACCACACTGGCGGCGTCCGATGAGGGCGGGCACGGTCCTGTGCGCCGCTGTGAGACAAGTAAAGGGCATCATGAATCATGTAAAGTGAATGTCACATTGCATAACACACTCCAGAATGTCTTTGAATGGTTACATATATACACACAAGTTCTTAATTGAAATTTTTTTTGAAGGGCTCGAGTACTTTCATTCAATACAACACTTAAATCTGAAATGAGTCTTTACACAATGGTTTATATCCAGTTTTATACTTAAAAACTACAAATATAACATTTTAGATGCTCACAATAACTAAAACATTCACAATTTGCCTTGACACGGCTCTTTGCCGACAAGGAAAAACTTTTGCAGACTTAAATGAAGCTATTTAACAGCTTCTAGGTTGGCCTACAATAAGTCATGCTTACAGCACAAGTTGAAAAAAGCGTATACGCTTCCACACCTTTTATTCGTCCATGTCGGTGTGTCACGTAGGAAAATGGCGTCAGAACAGTTTCAGGACGTCCCATTAGACAGGCTTGTTCCGGTTTCACGGTCCGTACGCTTCCTCAAAGTCCCGTTCCTGAAAGGCTAAGCAGCTCTCATAATCACAGTCCAGAGCAGCATACACACCCATGGGTGATAGACTTTCATCATATAAATGAGCTTTGGTCACAGGTGAAGCTGGGACTGCCTTATCGTCGCTCATGTCTTCATAAACTCTGCCCATGAGGTACTGCGTGGTGTTGCTCGGCGCCATTGCTCCCGCTGGATGACTCCGCATATAAGCCGCACGAGAGCTCTCTTTCAACATGGCGCCCGCTCCCTCCTTCACGTACACGACCCTCACGGTTTCGGCGTCCGTCTGTCCATTGTTGTTCAGCACCACTCTCAGGGTTTTGCCGACTTTAAGCAGATGTGCTCGCTTCTGTTGTCTGTGGTTGTAGTTTCGGATGGTCCTCCTCACCGCGGCGTCTCCTTCATTCACACGGAGCTGTCTCCATCGAAGCCTCGGTCCAAGTTTCACGTTTCTGCGCACAGTTTTCACGTTTTCGAGGTTCAGGTCCATTGTTTCCAAACACATCTCAGTCCAGACACGAACTTTAGTCGAGGGGTTAATTACTCAACGGTTCAGTTGGCTTCTAATGAACTCTAGGCAGAATAAAACTCTCAAATACTAATAAAGAGACGCTGTTCCTGGTGAAACTCTCTGGTTCGTCTCTAGTGTTTGATTATAGTTTAACAAGCGAACTAAATAAATACCTCAAAACACACAGATATCAACCTCACGTTCTGTCCTCTTGCAGTCTGAGCGGAAAATACCCTGCAACGCAGGACCGACGTTGTTTATAAAAGAGAAATCACCCACAATCCTTTGCTTCCAAAAGACATCGGAAACGGTGCTGCCCCCTGCTGGTGCGGAATGATAAACAAAACTGAATGTCCAATCAATGAAAAAATTCGGACTTTTTCCTCTGAATTTTTACTTTAATCCTTTAAGACTGTTGTGTCGTATTTGATACATACTTTTATGATACCTCTATCTAATCAATATGGTCAGCAAATTACTAAAAAACATCTGAATACAATCAGATAAATGATAAAAATGTCCTCAAGCGGATTATCAGTTGCCAAGACACCTAACGTATCAAATGAGATACAAAAAATATAAATGTTTCCCCTATATGGAAATTATGATTTTTTTTTTTTTTGGATTTCAGTAGAAAGTGAAATAGGCATTTCATCTCCAAAAAATTAGAACTTTCTGGCTATAATTTGTGTTTTCAGGCTTTCAGGGGGTAACCTCAGCATTAAGACTTTTTGGTCTCAGTTCTGACTATTTCTTAATTCGCTGACTGTAGTTCCAATAATTGTGACTTTGTGAATGAATGCTTTATTTCGAACATGCAAAAACAAACATGGGTAGTCGACATAAACACATGCATATACCAAAAACAAAATAAAACAATCAAGGTAAACCACTGATAACATCCTGCACGTGCAGCAAGTCCACATGCTTAAAAAGGAGTAGGAAGAAGTCTAAACCTATTTAATCCTATGCCTTTTATTACCACATCTTATTGTGATGTTTTTACTTTTTACATATTTATAAAATCTACAAGATTCAACCACCTATTTAGCAGCCAAAAAGTTCCTGATAATATAATGGCTTTAAAATGTTATATGCACGGTTACAAACTTAATAGTTCACCTATATGTAGTACTTAATTTCTATACAATAATACACCCCTACTCAAACACAGAAAGGGATATTTCATAAAGAGACAATATATCTGTATTAAATATATCTATCTATCTCTCTATCAATATCTATCTATATATATATATTTATATATATATATATATATATATATATATATATATATATATAGAGAGAGAGAGAGAGAGAGAGATAGATATATATTTAGATATATATAAGCTTAAAGTCAAAACACTGAGATGAAATCTGGAATGTGAAAAAAAGCCTGAAAAACTGAGAAAAAAAAGTTAGAATTATGCAAATACTTCTCACAATTCTGTTTGCCATATTTTCTTAGACTACCATTACCGTCCTGGGATAAACTGCTGCTCTTCGTCCTTATATTTATTTAAAGTTTGTGTTTTGAATATTACTTTAAATCATAACTTTATGATTTTACTTTCCTTTAAATCATCTGTTAAACTGTTCCATAATTTAACCCCGAGATTGACACGCACATACTTTTTAACATTGTTCTGACACAATGTATTTTGAAGTTCAGTTTCCCTCTTAAACTATGGCCATTAATATCAAAATACTGTCTTTCCCCCTCCGATTTCTGACTTTTAAACTCACAATTATGGCACTTTTGATCAAATTCTGACTTCAATCTCAATATTCTGACTCTAACCCCATAATTATGACTTGTTTTCCCTCACAATTCTGACTTTTAGCATAATTCTGACTTTTTTTTCTCAGTTTTTCAGGCTTTTTTTTCTCACGTTCCAGATTTAATCCCAGTGTTTTGACTTTAATCTTTTAATCCTGTCCTTTTTGTCACAGAATTCTGATTTAAATCTCACAGTTATGACTTGTTTGGTCACAACTTTTTTCTCAAATTGCTGACTATAGTTCTCACAATTCTGTCTTTAATCTCAGAACACTGGCTTTTTTTTGACAGATTTTTGGTTTTCTTCTCAGAAGTCTACCAATTTTCCTCAAATTTCTGACCTCAATCTCAAAGTTATGACTTTTTCCCTCAGAATTCTGACTTGAATCTCAGAATACTCACCTTTTTCATTATAATATGACCTTATTTTTTTTGTCAGTATTCTCATTTTAAAGTCAATATTCTGACTTATTTTACAAACTTTTTTTCTATATATATATATGTATTTTATTAAATAAAGGCCTCAATTGTCTTCTGTAAACAAAAGGGAATTGCATAACTGCAGAATATTTGTGTCATCCATCAGAGCAGCCTGTTAAGAATCTAATTCCTCAGTTCCTGAACACTCATTGAATGTTTTTAAAAGGTAAGATGATGTAACACAGAGGTAAACATGCCCCTGTCCCAGCTGCTTTGGGATGTGCTGCAGGCTTCAAATTTTTAGTGAATGTAAGAAAAAACAATAAAGTTTATCAGTTTGAAAATGAAATGTCTTGTCTTTGTTGTATATGCATTTTAATAAGGATCAAATTGATTGTAAAATCACTGTATTCTGCTTTTATTTATGCTTTACACAACCTCCCAACTAGATTGGATTTGGGGTTTGTAGACCTTTTAAAAATTGAATCATTACAGTTATGTTTACGCTCAGATGCATACTGAGTTTTTTTTTTTTTTAGCTCAAGACAGTTGATGTCTCTCATTGATGCTAACAACAGAGTATTTAATAATTATCTTGTCTATTTTTCATCACATGTATTGCTTAATACTACATAAAAGTTTCACAGAAACAAGCACATTGAGGTATATCTATAAAGTCAGAGAAGCAAAAGGAACATGGAGAACTGTCCCTTAAATCTAGAGCCGGTCTAATGGACTTTTACAGTGTGTCCCAAATCGCATACTTCCATACTCCATACTTAAAATTTTCAAATTGAGTGTACTAAGCATACTACATACTCACTGGCTGAGTGCACGAATTTTGAGGGTGTAGTGCTGTCCCAAATCGTGTACTGCCGAGCAGCGTACTCACCAGAAATGACGACACGATGTGGCCCTCTTCTTCTTCTACGCCGAATTGTGACCGGCTTGCAGCGCATTACCGCCAAATACCGCCAGCATTTGCCCGCAAATTTTCAGACTTTTAAATCATTTATCTAATATATATCTTATCAAATCATATCAATAGCATATCTTATTATATCATATAAACACCTAAAAGCAAAATGAATATTCATCGCGCTTTGCTACGCCGAAATCGGCGCCAACAGCATCATATCCTCCTTCTTCTGGCTGAAGATGCACCAGTATGTATACTTTATTTATATTGTTAGTATTATTATTATATTATTTATTTTGTTTTTATACTTTATTTGTGTGATCTAGATTGCAAAACATTTGGTGACGAGTCATTTTATTTTTTCAAACCTGTTTCCACTCGGAATTTCAAACTTTCTCCTGTTATACAATGTAAAGATAACTCTATACAATTTAAACATTTTAAAAATACACAGGTATTATGGCAGAGGTCAACATATCAAGGAATATTTAATGTGTTAAAAAAATCGTTTCTGTCACTGTTTTAGGATTCAGAAAAAAACTGCAAACAAACCAAAATAACTGATATTTCCTTTGTGTGGGATTTAAAAAGCTAAGTTATTACATTATTATTTTAAATATTTAACCGTTTACTGATGTGTATATATATGTATATACGTGTATATATGTATATGTATATATCTATATCTATATCTATATATATATATATCTATATATATATATATATATATATATATATATATATATATATATATATATATATATATATACATACATACATATATATACGTATATTTATATATTTAATCTCTTATTCATCAAAAACATTTTTTGTATGTTTGTCAAACTCAATATCATCTAGTTTGTTATTTTTTGCATTTTTATTTACAAACATTTCTGCCTTTTGTAATTGATTTTGTCCCAAATATTTGTGCATTTTTATGTCATCACGTGATCAACTGTTACCTTTTAAAAAATTCAAATCCCACACATAATATCTGGTTTTTGGTTTGTCTGTACTTTTCTCTGTTTGGTGAAATGTTAGCAGGGTTTGCAAATGAAGCAATTTTGAAACTATTATGGCAAACTTCATTTTGTACTGCATTTGACTTTTAGATTTTTTTTCACACAATTTTAATCACTGTGTTCTCTCCAGATAATCTCCACTGAGGTAAGGCACATTAAATGCTCTATTTGTTGTATCTTAAATGTTGTGGACCAATCAGTCTCTGCTTAAAGAACAAGATATGAAGATTAACTATTACACATCATACAGTTTGGGTTGACTTGTATCAGAGGCTCTTAATTACTTTCTCTTGTGCCCCTTCTTTGAGATTAATATTTTTTCATGCCCCCCTCCACTTGTAAAGTCACTAAAAGGATGAAGTCGACAGTTTTTCACATAACATCAAAGCATGTAAATACCACTATCCCCATTAGTATGCATGGTTAAACGCAGAAAAAAGATAAGTTTGCAACTCATATACTTGTTTCTTTGATGACTAAAAAAAGATGCACAATCAAAAGTTCTGACAAAATATGTTAAACAAAAAACAGAGAAAAAAATATAAAAAAGTGGGACAAATTAACATTCCAAGGACTCGAAAAAGACTAAATTATTCTATGTTAAAGTAACATGTTTCAGATATAAGGCAATATTGAACCCTCAATGGTTTTATTTCCTTTTTATTGTTGTAATGATATAACTTGTGAAAAGCTTACACAACATTCTACATAGAAAGAGCAGTGCAGGGGGGATGTATTTTGTGACACAGGAAGTTTGTGTCCGCTTCACTGTAAGTCCTCTGAAAGCTTATGTGGTTTTCACTGTTTAAGGTCATTGCTGATAATAAGCTCTGTAGCAAACAAACATTACCAAACTTTCATGCTCTGCTTTTTGTGATACACTTAACAAACAAACTGACTTTTCAAAATGTATTGAGCTAAAACGTAATCGTCGAGAGTGAAAAGCCATTATTAAGCTATGATCCAACTTCAACTTGGCACTTCAACTTTGAAGCAACTGCAATATTTCCAATGGATAACGTCTTGTTGTGACCTCTGGTTTGAAAATTTCCTCTCAGTCAAATGGCCTGATAAATTCTGCCAGTTTCCCTAAAGGGTCAGGATACTCCATGCACAGTTTGAGACTTTGCTGACCACTTATATAGTTGCAGTACTTTAATATTTACAGTGACATCATTTCGCCAGAAGCATTTCCCAAAAAGGCTTTTTTTTTTGGCCCCTGAGACCAAACGGCCCTGAGTTGGGGTTGGTCCTTATCAACTTGTGATGGCCCAAGGTATGGGATAGCTGGATATAATAGTGAAAAAAAGGCAGCAAAAAACATCCTGAGGGGTGGACCTGGCTCTCGGCCTAGTAAGGAAGGAAAAGGCGGAGGGCCAGGAAAAAAAACAATGGAGCAGGTGGACCGAGATAAGAAACTGAAAATAAAAAAAAGTAACACTGGTCCTCATGGCTGTGGCAACAGTGTTTGAATCATTGTTCATTATAAGCACAATCAGAAATGCTCGCCATTGGATCCCAGACACTCGTCTTCGAGGGGTAGTATAGTTCTTATGGGAATCATTCAACCTTTCTCAAATGTTTATATGAACTTTTCATACAAGAAAATGTGCACAAAGTGCTTTACAAACATATAAATTAAAATAATTTAAACGGAAGTATGACCCAAACCAACTCC
This sequence comes from Cetoscarus ocellatus, assembly GCA_037902135.1. NCBI lineage: Eukaryota > Metazoa > Chordata > Actinopteri > Labriformes > Labridae > Cetoscarus > Cetoscarus ocellatus. The sequence continues at coordinate 109,526 of JBAMNC010001765.1, read as the reverse complement.
GCCTGACCCCCTAACCCACCCACCCCGCATACACCCCATACACAGTATTGGTAATATGCATCATAAAGAAAAGACACTAGTAGAACAGGAACATTTTTGTACCCAGGACGCACAGGGGAAACACCATCTTAAAGGTTTAAACTTAGTAAACACTGGAGGTGAAGTTAAAGTGGAAAATTACAAATATCATCAATTAGAATAACAAATAAATTGAAATGAAGTAAAAAATAAACAAATCCTAATTGAGGGCTGGAATGAGAATAAAAACACCAAAAGGTAACGGCACTATGTTCAAAGAGGGACATAAAACCCTTGAGAAGAACTTGAGGGCAAACAATAAAACAAGAGGATAAACTACAAAAAGGTAATTCTGAAGTTGAAACAGAATAGTTAAATTGTAACTCTATCATCATTTATCACAATTTGATTTGTTTCATGGAATGTTAGGGGAATATGGGACACTAAACTACATAGGATTATAACTCATATGCAGCACCTAAAAAGGAGACTTTTTCTATGCAGGAGACTCACCTTCGCAACAGGGAGGTAACAAGCCTCAAATGAGATCACTTTGGTTATCTATTTCACTCCAAATTTAACGAGAAGGCTAGGGGAACTGATATACTTATATGTAAAAATGTTATGTTTGAACCTTTGGGCCCAGTTGTTCAAAAGGTGTAAAAGGGGATTCTGAAATCCCTTTCTTTTGCTATCCAGGATCACGTAATCCGTCTTAATTTTACCCCAGTTGTTCAGAGCAAACTTGGATTAGTTCAGTCTGATCCAAATCCAACTTTTCAAGATTACCAAAGCCGGGCAATGAGTGCTCTAAATCAGGCTTCATATCACTCTGAAGGCTGCTAGAAATGTAAAAAAAAAAGTGGTAGAATAGCAAGCATGGGATCACTCAAAGTGTATTTATTTAAAGAATGACCAAGCTTTGCTTTCAGGAGAAGGATCTCAAGGTGCTATTGAGCATTAAAATGGAGTTCTGAAGAGGCGCTTTTCATGCCTCAAGTACTTGTGAGTGGAACCCCAAGGAGTGTGAAACATAATACTCATTCGTATTGTCCTGCACAATATTTCTACAAAGCAGAATGTCCCTCTCTATGATGAGGTCAGTGATGCACCTGAGCCAAGCTGAAAATTTAAGACGTGCCCCTGACTTTCTCTCAGAATGAGAAAGTGACTGGACATGCAGTAAAGCAGTGGTTCCCAAACTTTTCACAGCCCGTACCCCTTCAGACACTCGACCTCCAACCATGTACCCCCTACTTTGATGCACTTATAGCAGCTAGAAAAAGAAATTTCTCTGTAAGCCTGCCGCCACCCCTACCTCCCACATTTAACATGCAAAAAAAATACAAAAAAATCTCTTCAAGTGAGTTATTTCTCACAAAATAGATTTATTTACCAGCAATTTCATTGGTCAAGACAGATTTCCTTCTGCCACATGCCTCACCGTTCTAGCCTCCAGCCTCTCTGCCAACACTTAAGGTCTTTATCAAAGCTCACCATACAAACATTTGCCAGTTTGAACTTTAACTACTGAACAACTGATTGAAACCTGACAGGTATTCACGTACCCCCTACGTCACTTCGCGTACCCCTGGGGGTACGAGTACCCCAGTTTGAGAACCATGGCAGTAAAGGATGCCATTGTCAGAAACTATTGTTGAACAAGGATTTTTTGGATGTGTCTGTACATATCAAGTTTCCAGTTAGAGTTAGAATTTAATACAATTTTGTTTGATTTTGACAGCTGCTGAGAGGATTATATTATTTCCACCTTACTGGTCTTTGGTGTTAAGTAGTCTATATTTTCAACTGTATGGTCTGAAAATCAGTTGAAAAAATATCAATAAATAAATGTGTATCTACTGCATGATGAATGTTCTTTATTTGACCAGTTAGAATTTGATTTAAATTACATTTTGTTCCTGAAATCCACCCTGAATCCACCAAACTGCTGGGATTAGTGTAATCCTGATGTTTTGGATCAAAGTTATCCAAATCCTACAAAAAAAGTTCTGAACAACACAAACTGAGGGTTTAATCCAGATTAGAACCAGGATTGGATTATGTGATCTAATTCGATTTCAGAATCTGATTTTGGCTTTGAACAACCCATTTTCAAGATTTGATCCAATCCATTATCCAAAATCCAGTCAGATTACCTTTTGAACATCTGGGCCCAGAGTATCAGAGACGTAATGTTGGTGAGAGAGGGGCACGCAGACTCAGAGGGGGCAAGAAGTGCTGCGAGTGTGGGTGTCTGCCTTTGTGTACGTGAAACACATGCTGTGTCATACTGTCTTGTAAGCATCCAATGCAATATGACCCCGCCCCGCAAAGCTACACAAATATTACATTCTTGCAGAATTAATGTGAATGTCCTAAGATGTAATGATGATAAAGATTCATGTGAAACTACTGCATAAATACTCTGTGAAAACGCAGACAGCCCCCCGACATCCAAACATAGTGTGCCTTCACTATTAACAAAGCTTTTTAATCAAACAAGCACAAACAATCTAGAAGAAGTCCACAGTCAACCAAAAACAAAAACAACTCGTACCCCATGCAGCTTGCCTCATTGGGGGCAGATATAAGATAAGAGAACATTAAGCATATTTCTAATGATGGGGGCAGATGGGTGAAGGACGTGTGGCAGGTGGTGGGCCAGAGTCATCTCCCAAGCGTCCACCAGTCGCACATTCAGTCCTTTGAACACAGCTCTGAGCACCTTGTCCTGCTGAAGCGCGTACCAGTCACTGTAAGATAATGCTGTGACAGGGTTTACATTTCTGAGGTTTGCAGTCCTGATGACCACCAGCGTGCCTGGAGCCCTGTTCAACAGGCGGACCACTGCCCTGCAGATGCTCTGGAGCCGTCTGATGTAGAGCTCAATGGGGAAAGGGCAGAGGTGGGCCCAGATTCCAATTATTACAACTGTGTCCTTGCCTCCAAGTGTCTCATCAAGTTCATTTGCAATGTAGCGTAGGTCACTAATTGGGACATTGTCGAATCTAAGTGGAGGACCATGGCAGCGGTATTTGACCAAGGTGTGTTTTGCGCCATCCCATATCATGTGAGGGCCTGTTTCCTTGGAGCTTTTCAGGATTATCTTCTTGGCATCTGGAAGTATGGCAGAAGAAACCGATTAAGTGTTTTGTATGAAGTCATTAAACTGCAGCCTGAAATCACTGAGGATCAGCTACCTGGCAGTAAGGAGCTGAGGTACTCGAACCACTGCCTGATGGTGGAGTCTCCATACAGGTTGACCGTCTTGCCTTTCAGGCACTGACTGATGACAGAGGAGTTGCTGAACTGATGGACTCTGGTGCCATTTAGTGATTGCCACAGGCCCTGGTAGTAATACCCAGAGGGTCCTGGTTTCCCATTGCTTTGATTGATCGAGGGCTGTCCTGAGGAGAATTGAATAAACAAAGTTGGGTTTTGTTGGAAATATGTACTCACCATGAGGAGCTTGACTTGGGATTTTGTACAAAAACAATCAAATTATTTCATCTTTATTTCGAGCATAAACACAAATACGTACATCAACAAAAGCAAAGGAAAAAGCAAACACCCACAACAAAATCCTCAAAGATGCCCAATGAAACAAAAAACAATCATGCTCGAAAAGGAGTAGGAAGAAGTTAAAAACTCATTCAATCCTACCCCTTTAGTCTCATTTATCAATTCCTCTATTATTACATTGAAATATATGAACTAACAGTTTTTATAAACAACAATTTAATGTTATATTATATAACTTAACCATAATACCACAATATTCTACAGCAGTATATTACTGCACTTTGCATTTTAAACATAGGCACTTTAAATATTTCAAACACGCTTTAATAGAATACCCAATATAATAAGATATAGAACGTAATAGATAGTACTAATCACCTAGCTACGTCCGGTTTTACATATCTCTCTCTATATATAAATAGATACATGTAGACACACACACACATCTCCTTACCCAAGAAATACAAACACTGGCAATACTCAAGCACCTGTATACACCCAAACTGACAACCTCATGTCCCCTCTTCCCTGTATTTGGCCCAGATCATTTCTTTGTATTTGTTTTTAAATTGGATGATGGTTGGACATTGTTTCAAGTCCACACTCAGTCCGTTCCATAGCTTCACTCCGCAGTTTGTTATGCAAATTTTTTATTGTGGTTTGACATGTCAGTATTTTAAAGTTTAATGGTTCCCTTAAATCATGCCCTCCCTCTCTTTCATGAAACATACTCTGCAGTTGTCTTGGTAATGCATTATTTCTAGCTTTGTACAGGAAAATTCTATTGTGTCGTACAGTTTGATTATTTTTGCCTGAATGAATACCGGATTGGTGTGTTCAATGTAACTGGCATTATGAATAATTCTAATAGCTCTCTTTTGAAGGATGAATAGTGGCCTTAACGAACATTTATAAGTGTTGCCCCAGACTTCTATGCAATAGTATAAATGAAATTAGAATAAAAAATTAAAAGACAATTTAGAACCATCTCACAACTTAAATAGAATTTTTCCAATACTTCCAAACTCATTTAGTAAATACTGATAATGATGTATTCCCTTTTTTGCCATCAAATCTCTGCTACAGTAGAACTGATCTGTTCCTTTTATTGTGTCACTCTTGAGTGTTAGTAAAAGATTTGAAACAATTAAAACAATTGATTTTATGGAAAAAAGTAACACTAATTTTTTAAAAAATGTGCACAATAAAGAGAGAGTTCAGGATTTTACAAGTTAGCTCATATTCATAGAGTGAACATTAGGGACAGAGATCTGCTCTGCTTCTGTACAAGAAGAACCAACACAGAAGCTAGGACTTCATGTTTCTGCAGATGGAGTTGACAACTCTTTGTAGCTGACACGTAAAGCCTGCCCTTTACCGGAGGTGATCGTTTATCAAGACTCTGTTAATGAGCTAAACAAAATGTGGTGTTGCTGGTCCGGGCCCATTTGGAAGAAATGAAAATAGCTCACAATTTATTTAAATTTTATTCATATTTTGTTCTGCCCAGAAGTTTAGGTTTTTGCCACAGTAGTCTATTTGTCTGATAGAGCAGTTTCCAACATTTTCTGCAATGTCAGAAATGCCTTGAAGGAGGTTTGTGGTCTTGGGACACCTCTAGTTGAATAATTTAATTGGGTCTATACACTTGATCTTGTTGTTATTATTACCATTAAGCATGACTAGAACAACTGTTGTCTGAATATAAATGTTCTCTCTTTACTGTACCTTAGAGCAGTGGTACTGAAATGGTGGAGTAGGGCACATTGGTATGCCTAGGGAATTTGTACATTTTTTTAAGAACTAAGTTAATATTTCAAGATCCTGTAACACATGGACAAAGTAATAGAGGATATTTTTGGAATATTTTACATTAATATAATATTGCAGTGCAGCTGAATCCACCTGATTCAACGGCTTTATTCAGGCAGATCCATCTTGACAAGCTCAAATCTACATTTGTGCTCGGCCCATAGCGGCACAGCCCATCAGCGTCCTTTAAAGCAGAAAGAGGTGGGAGCTACAAGCATGACGATAGCAGGAAGTGACTGCTCATAGAGACATTAGCATAGATGCTAACAGCCTCAGCAGCAGTTTTGTCAGATTAAGACCATACTTCTTTATTAAATGAAAAACAAGCGACACTGAAAGCATTTCCCAATAGGAAAGACATCTTTGCTTCACTTCCAACATGTTTTGGTGAGAGTTTGTTCTACAAAGTGGCTCAAGTTTGTACTTAAGACTGCAGCAGTAGCGCCCTTCTACTACATTATCTGATTGAGCGACAGATAATTGACAGAATGATTGTCCAATCGCCTGATGGATCTGCTTCTGAAAGGGCTTGATGTTAGTAGAGTCGCAACTACAAGAGGGCGTCTCTGATTGGTCAGTCAGTTGCACAACTACACTCTTTCATTCTTTTCATCCTCTCACTGGGGTCAAATTTACAAAAAAGTAAAGATCAACAAAATATCAATAAAATTTAGACAAACAAAAGAACCCGGAGGATGTGCTGTGCCAAGGTAGTACCAAAACAAAGCAGCTTGCAGTTGTGACAGTTAGTTGTGAATGTGTTAAATACAGTGTGCAGTCACCCTATGCTGTTTTTGTGGCTTGTTTTACCTTAAACTCTTTAAATTAGGCTGAGTTCTGAGTCCCCTTTGCAGCAATATGTAGCCTTAGTCTCTATGCAGGCCCTTTTGAGCAGTGGCAGAACTGATATCCATCACTGCAGCTGACGTTTATACTACTGACATCTAACTCATACAACCCCACTTCAAAAATCCTGAACCTTCCCTTCAATTAGTTCTTTAGATTTTAATGATCGGAGGAGGAAAAACTATCCTCACCTTTACTTTGTGCCAACACGTTGACACTGGATGATCCTGAAGCCTTGATGAAGATTTTCATATTGATGTTGCTGAATAGAAACACATGATAAAGTTTTCAAGTGCCAAAAGATGATTCACCAAAAGGAAAGCTTAATCATATACAGAAACAGTGTGTCTGGATATGGGCTGTAGTTTTGTTTTTAAACCAATTTAGACTTGATCGATACAGCTAAGCAGGGAAAAATATTTTATATGTCATACTATGATATACTTTGTAATGTTATCAGATTTATTGTAAATACATACTCTGTCCACGCTGATGTTTTCCCACCTTTGAAAGAGCTTATCCTCTCCAGCCTTGAGCTGTCTCCTGAATTCTCCTTTCATGTGGTTAATCCTGGTATCACAGTTCAGCTCCTTTGGCTTGTAGCAGAACCAGGGATCTCCTGTTCGGGGGTCCGTGAAGTTGCACTGTGGCTGGCTGGTTTGACGTAAACAAACAGTACAGATGGTAGTTTCAGAGATGGAGCCTGACTGGAAGCGGCTCCAAAAGAAAACCTTATCAGGTTGTTCTTTGGTCAGTCTGCGCAGAACTGTGATGGCCTCACTCGAGTGAACAAGCATCACCTGATGGAGCGGAGAAGCAGTCATGTTAAGTCTTTTTTTTTTTTAAACTATGGTCCCAATATTTTAGCACATTATTCTGAACTGTTTGTAACTATGAATGGTATACTGAGTCCATTTGCAGTTGGTGGAAAAGTTGTAAATCTACCTTTAAACTTTTTTGAATGGTTTGCTTGCATGTTGTATGAGTCAAAATTTTCAGACATCATGAAAAAAAGCTTCAAATAAGTTCACAAAAAACCTGGCAATCTAAAAGTCAAGTGCACCCTAAATAAGGCTGTATTGTAGCAAACTAAATCCAATTGGTGAATTAAAAACTCTCCCTATAGATCCCTTTTCTCCATCTTATCTGCCTGAATCTGTTTCAGAATCAAACTTGTGTGCTTGCCAGCATAGCCTTCTCCACCGGGATTGAGAAGTTGATTTTCTGTCCTCATATTTTGCTTTGTCATGCTTAAAGGTAACAACATGTCAAAGATAATTAACTATATGTCAACTTAATGAAAACAGCAAGCTTGGACTGCTTAAAAGCATCCTTAATGTCAGACCTGCTGGTTAGCATCTAATGATTGAGTCTAGAGAAGAGCATACCTCAACCTGTGCTCCTCCTTCCCAGAGTAAAGGGAACACAGCAGAGTAGGAGCCGTTGAGGTGATCCACCACTTGCCCGGCCACACCTGCCTCAAGAGTCCTGTTATGCAACCGCGCAATTAAGAGATCTCCTCCAAATGTCTTTGCGTTACCTTGAAAGTCATTCATTTGTATCATGACCTCCAGCTGATCTCCTACATGCCACTCTCCTCCACCCTTCTTTGGGAGAATGGTGAAGGTGCTGTGGTCCGGATCACTCATTTGTTCCAATGATAGAGGTGAAGGCAAAACCGGAGTTTCAGGCCAAGCAATGGAGCCCAATAAGAGACGTTCCTCTTCAGCGTCAGCAGGAGACAGGGGCTTGATGGTGCAGAAGTCCTCAGGGATCAGTGGGGCTGAAGGAGGGGAAGTGGTAGGAGCAGAGGTGGTAGGAGCAGAGGTCATGGTCTTGAGGGTGTTGGGAAATTTTTCTCTATAAATTGACTGACAGGAAGTTCACAGTGTTAGATGTTGAAAAAATATGATTCAGTGACAATTTTTAAATGATTAATATCAATGACTGTTATTTGTAAGTTGAAGGTAACCTAATGCACAGGAAGTGACATTATCTAAATCCTCACCTCTAGAAGGTCCATTCTTATCATGAAAAATGAGACTGTTATAAACAGAACAATAATGATGCCCTTGAAGACTTTGTTACTTGTAGAAACTTGTAGCTTCATGGTTGGTCCTCCTTGTGTGCTGGAACAAAAGAAAATGTGGACACATTTCCACAGACATTAAGACGAGGTAAACGCATTGGCTGTGATTGCCCTTAACTACAGTAGGGTGGTGCTGGGAGGTGGTATTTTTAGGCAAACTCACTGGTTAGCATCATACTGGTCCCCTCGACTAAAGCTAATGGGATATTACAATGTGTTTTAGGATCATTGCTGGTAAAAAGTCTTTAGGGAACAAAAATTCGTGAAATGTACACATTTTGTTCATCATGATAATATTCACAAAAAAACCTAACTTTCACGATTTTTTAGGCTTAAAAGCAATCTACCAGACTAAAAGTCTATCATCAACGTATTGTGGAACTACAATATGGTGGTTTGACTTAGAGGAAACCACCACTCTTCCATTGTATAATGTCACATTGTAACCTCCACTTTGATAATTTCCTCTTAACTGAATGAGATTAGTTTAAAGTTCATGATGGGACGGACAGTTGAAAAACAGCATTTGCTTTTTGCAGTGCTCCTCTGTGTGCCATTCCTGTGTGCTTTAGCTTGCATAATACTTTCAGGAGCAAGAAAAAAACACTTAAAGGAATAGAAAGTTTTTCTCAAAACACAGAGCTACATTTGCAATATTTGCATTCATATCAATGAATCTCTACTTATACTCACAGATAATAAAACAGGCTGTCCGGTGTGTTTTATCATGCATATAGAACAGAGCCAAAGATTCCTGCAGAAAAATGAAAAAGTTTATTGCTTGGAGCCAAGAGTTATTTGATGTTAAGTTAACAGATCTATTCCAAACATAAACTCTCCTGATCCTGAGAGTTTTAACTTGAGATTTAAATAATGTGATTTTGTTTTTATGTTTATGCAGAAGTTTCTGACTCATCTTTTCGATCATTTCTTAAGTTCTGGGTTCTTAAAGAAAGCACTTACATTTGAGTGAAAACAAAATTCTTTGTGTTCTGTGTTTTTTCTTTGAGTAAAGTGGCACAATAAAAGGAGAGGATTCAAATAATCCATCTGACATTTAGACCAAACAACCAAACCCACAGTGTAAATAGCAAAGCCCCAGTTGCTGGCACACATTTATTTTAAAGTGATTGAGAATTTATTGTGCAACGCCCACCGAGTTATGCTGCTACATATACTTTAATGGATCGTGTAGAAAGATGCTCTGAGCATCATTGAGCTGAATGGGACATGACCCAGCCATAAGATCAACTCCCCAACAGCCAATCAAAAAATAACATACAGCTATACATCAGCCAATCATATACTAGCACTTCTGTATCTAGGTAAGATACGGTTGATCTGACTTCAGTGACATTCCGAGATGAGGATGCATATTTCACACTCACGGTGGGAAAGCCTAATCCCATGAGTACAGTAATTTATCTTATTGTTTGATTTTGTAGCCCGCTGAATCATGAATACTTATTGTACAAAAGGAAAATGAGAGCTTATTTTTATTCTTTTTCTTCCTCCACACCTACCATTAAACATTAAGCAAAGTCTAATCACATTGACATACAAACTGTGGTTACCAGGCATCACATTTAAACAAAATCAGCAATGTTAAGTTAGTTAAGTTAATAGTTATACTTAGAACATGAGAAATGTTTTGCTATAATTAAAATAAAAACTACACATTTTTAGTTTGAAAGAGCATGGTAAAATGTTGGAGGTAAATAATAACTAGAAAAATTGCATTTCCTTGCAGCAAATGCGTTGAAATGCTGAGTCTGAATGCTGGAAATGTGAAATGAAATGGCTAAAAGCAATGCAAACAAAGCTGAAAATGTGACATAAAATAGTTTGAAGCAGTGAAGCAAAGCTGCAAATGTGGGAAATGTCTAATAAAAATGGTTACAGTTGTGAAAGAAAGCTGAAAATGAATAAATGAGAAATAAAACTGCAGAAAGCTGCATACATTTTTGGCCACCATGAAGAAGTTGTAATCTATGATTAAAAGAGTAAAATGTGTTAGGGCTAAAATGACAAAGATTGTAATCAGTAGCAGAAATGTGAAATATGTTATCAAATTTGCATTGTAAAGAGAGGAAAAGAATGAAGTTGTATGGAAGTGAAAGGTTGAATGACTGACAACCTGTGACATCCAGACTGAGAGGACAGCAGCCAGATGCATACAGCAAAGAGCTGTCGTAATCAGCAGTCTGTATTGGACACACAGTTGAAAAGTACAACTGCTTTCGCCAGAATTTGAACCCGGGCCACCGGAGGGAGAGTCAGCAACTTTGCTGCTAAAAATATATATATGATAAATGTTATGGAAATTGTGATTTTGTTGGATTTCAGTAGACAGTGAAATAAACTCTTCAGCTCCAAAAATTGAATGTTCTGGCTATTATTTGTGCATTCAGGCTTTAAAGGGTTAAATTATGAAGTGCAACTGAATATGCAAAATTAGCCTAGATTAAATTTCCCTTTAGTAAATGAAAACTGTTTTCCCATCAATGTGTAGGCTATAAGTCCACAAAACTATGAACTATCCTGTATACAAGCATCTGACTTGAAAATTAATGTAAACAGAGGTGATTTTCATTGGAGGACAATAAGGAGTGGACATTAACGGTCAGAATGTCATTAGAAACTGGATCTGCTCAAGTTAACATCTAAGTCAAAGTTATCACTACTTCATTTTTAAATCAACAAATCTATACTAGAACACCAAACTCAAAGTAATTAGCCTACATAAATGAATGTTTAAATCTGGACAGGAATATCTGAGTAGAGAAATGTAAAACAGTGTAATATTTGTGTGTAGTCTGGTTTATTCTAGTGGGTATAATCTGACATACACTGAAGACATTTTTGCCAAAATTTGACCTAATTTATAAACTGTCCACTGAAAACAGCTCTGAGACCAGTTATGGGCCTCCACCTACAGGTTGGGAACCGCTCCACTAGTAGACTGTATTTGAAGCTTGATTCTTCAAAGATTGTTCTGATATCATGGACAAAAAGTGATAGAGGATCCCTCAGGATGAATTTATTATTTAGAAAACAGTGAGTGAGTGAAAACAAGAGCTGGACTGCTGAAGAATGTAGAGTTTTTGATTAAAGAAAGGCTGACTCGTCAGTTTTTGAAGTCTTTGTGTTCACTTAAACTGGGCACATGAGCTGTCAAGACACCGTGTGAATGATAAAATCACACAGAGTGACTGATGATCCCTCACTGTCCCTGCGATGTGCGTCTATCTGCGTCTTTACGCTCACCGGCAGACGGAGGAGCGCACACACACACACGCTGAGAGAAAGTGAAAGTCACACAAGCATGCTGCTATACCTATCCTTGCGCATTTTGTTGTGGTTATATGGTATTTTGGGGCGTTTTCTGGTGGGTATATGGTGTATACCTGCGTATGCAGCCAGAGTCTGGAGGACTGTAGAGCAGACTCCTTGCGGAATGTCTGCGGACGTCAGAGCTGTCATAGTCGAGCGCACTGCCGCGTAGTATTTTCTTGTGAAATGAATGTGAAAGCCTACATTTCCCACTAACCTTGCGCATTGTTTTCCATTTCTCTGTCATGAAGCTGTACACTGAGGATGAGGAAGAGGAGCTGCTCTGCCTGCTGACTTTGCAAAGCACTAACATGAAGAGGCGGAGGCAGTGTGGCATTTAATCTGGGTCGATGATAAATCTGGGTACTTCCGGGTATATGACCTAATCCTGTGCCAAAACCGTGATATCAACCAAAAAAAGGACTGCACCGTGAGCATCACAAGAATCAGCTGAAACAATTGATGTAAGCTTCGTGTCTGTACTGTAGAAAATGTTGACACGAGAGGAGTTTAAAAACGGGCTTGAAAGTGAAGCTGTCGGCGTACACCAGCCTACATTTCCCACAATCCTTTGCGCATGTCTGTGTCATTACGCTGTACAGTGAGGACGACGGCCAGCTGACTTTGCAAAGCAGTAACATGAAGAGACGGATCTGGTGTGACATTTAATGTCGATGTGAAAATACATGGCGAGCAGTGTTTTGTGTGACAGCAGTGCTTGGAGCGGACTCGGCGCTGTCGTATAGTGTCGGCGTACATCAGCCTACATTTCCCAGAATCCTTTTCGCATGTCTGTGTCATGACGCTGTACACTGAGAAGATGAGGAGACGAAGTTGGGGTGAAGCCGGAGAGTGAGAGAGTGTGTCTCAGGAGCAATGCATGACAGCTGGCAGCCCTGAATTTTTGAGGGCTAAAATGGCAAGGACTGTAATGAGTAGCAAGTGTTTACGTATGTTCTGAAATATGCATGATAGTAAAAAAAATAGTCTACACCAAGAACCAAACCCCAGTCTCTGGATAAAATGACGACTGTGTTAACCACTCAGCTAACAGCTCAGATAATTTGCCAGAAACACCCGCTGATACAGTAGCAGACTATGTAATAATGCTGTATGTTTGTACAGAACGGTGAAGTCAAGCTGGGTACTTCTGGGTATATGGGCCAATGCTGTGCCAAAACCGTGATAGCTATCAAAAAAAGGGCTGCCCCGTGAGCATCACAAGAAGCAGCTGAAAGGACTGATGTAAGTTTCATGTCTGTACTGTAGAAATTGTTGACACGAGAGCAGTTTAAAAACGGCCTTCAAAGTGAGTCGATCAGCTCTCTGGGGAGGACTATTTCAACGGGAACGGATGGAGGACTTTGTGGGATACCCGTGGCTCTGAAGCTCACTGAGACAAAACGATGTCAATGTAGAGGTTGAAACAAATTTCAGCTGAAAGAGGAGAAGTGTACTTTTATTTTGATGTATAAATCATATCTTTTGAGTAAAGTTTGATGCTTTTATCGCGTTTTTTTCGGCTACAAATTTTGGAATCTTTAGGCGAAGCTCACGCTCTAACGGGTCACGTGACACGCTCTAAGAACAGAGAAGTCCTCAAAACTTAGTGTTGCTTAAATAGTGATATCTCAAAAACTGTAGAAGACAGCAAAAAGCTGAACACGTGAAAATAGTTGAGAGATCAATGAATCTGTCAAAGCAAGAATGAAGTCTGTAGGTGGAAGTATGCCGAAACTGTACAGCCTGAAAGTTGAAGCACTTTTCAGCAGAACTGCATAAGTCTCCCATTCATTTCAATGGGAAAATATCTGCTGAATATCATTTTTACTGTAAAAACTGTAACAGTTACACATGTGAAAAATACAAGCGCAAATCTCATCAACATGCTGCACTGCTGGGTTTTTTCTGTGAAAATCTGTGCAAATTTGAAAGCTGTGAAAAGGTCCAAATAGTTGAGGGAAGAATAAGATGAAGAAGAAGAATAAAGTCGGATAACAATATGTTGAAATGCTGACTCAGCATTTCAACATAATAATTATAAGAGGAATCCCAAAAAATCAAAATTTCCATAAAGGTTAACATATATATATTTTTTTATCTTATTTGATACATCGGGTGTTTTTGGCAACTGATCAATCAATCAATCAATCAATCAAACTTTTTTATAGCAGGGACTTTAAATGGAGAGTGGTTGACTTTACATGGCGACCACTCTCCATGTAAAGTCAATGTACAGCCGCGATGGGGCGGGGCTAACCCTCCCGCGACACAACAGATGCAACCACATCGCACTTTGCTTAGTCGTCAAAGTTGAAAAGTTTTAACTCTCCAGCAAATGTCTGTGTGGCTGTGTGGCAACAGCCAATCAGCGTTGTGTGGGTGTGTGACGGTACCTGTGACAGACAGTTTTCATTCCGGTTCACAGAGTGACAATCCATCTAGATGTGACCGCAGAGAACTCACAGAAGATGCTGCAGGGCCAGCAGCTGTAGTGTTTTGTGGTTGGTAGGTGTGTGAAAAGGACACAGTTGGAATAATGTCAGCTAATACATCCTGTTATATGAAATATGATATGATTGAGGTGAAACTCAAGCGGGCTTGACGTCACTGAGCGACGGCGACGGGCCACGGTGACCAAAATGAGGTATTTATGGACAAACGACTTTGCAACTTCAGTGGGCAACACAATTTCAGTTGCAAAGTCGTTTCTCTTTCTTTTGATTTTGTTTTTTTTATTTGCTACTATGCTCATCAACTGCTGAGAGGGCAGAGCCTGGTCCCAGACACACAGCCCCCAGACCCTGAGGAGGAAGCCTGACTGTCAGAAACAGGCTCGGTCCTATTTCTGGAGTTTATTTTGTTCTGTTTTGTTTTGTTTTGTTTTTTTCAGATTTTGACAGATCTTTTTTTTTTTTTTAACAAATTAAATGGAGTTAAGTCTCTTTCAACAAACTGCACCCAGACCCTGGGTCTATAATAATAATAATAAATAATAATGATAATAATAATAATAATAATAATAATAATAATAATAATAATAATGATAAAATGAAAAAGGAAACAGGAAACAGGAATTGAAAATAAGAACAATCGCAATAAAGTTTTAGTAAGGGTAGTTGTAGTGGTGAGAATCAGAATGATAAGAAAAGTAATAGCAGCAGCAGTAATATGTCACAAAAAAGACAGTAAAAAAGTACATTAATTAATGAAAAAAATAAAATAGATAAATTAATAAATTAATTAATAAAAACAAATAAATGAATAATGATAATAATAATAATAATAAAAGTAGTAGTGGTAATAATAACAACATTAATAATATTGACAATAATAATAATAGTAGTAGTAGTAATAATAATAATAATAATAATAATAATAATAATTATGAGTAAGTAGTTATTACAGGGAATGGGCATGGAGATAATGAAGTACTGAGGTATTGAGGTGGTTTATGTGAGACTAGTTTGCTGTGGACCATGATTGTAAGAAATTAATGAATGATTGCCAGAGAGGATTGTGATGAGTGTCAGAGGAGTTTGTATTTTCGAGGGACATGTAATCAATGAGCAGGTCTTTCCAGTGTGTGATACGTATGGAGTTCCGTGATTTCCAGTTCATGAGGATAGTTTTCTTGGTGACAGTTAGCGCCACGAGATGTAAACGGTTGTGTGTTTGGTCAAGTTTTAATGTAGATAGGTCTCCTAACAAACAGAGGGTGGGGAAAAGTGGGATATGGCAGCCCATGATTTGTGATAAGATGTCTGTAATGTTTTTCCAGAAGTGGTGGACAGGAGTGCAGTGCCAGGTTGCATGTATGGAGGTATCTGTGCAGTTTTGTGTGCAGTGTGAACAGTTTCCAGATGATGAGAAGCCCATTTTTTTGCATTTTTGTCCAGTCAGATGAGTTCTAGAAATGATTTTGTATTGTATGAGTTGTAAATTGGCATTTGTTGTCTGACTTAATTATTTAAGTACAACCAACATAGTTGGTTTTGACCTCTTCAAGCTTAATTAGGTTGGTCTATCTTAATTTTTAGTTGGAAGTCATACTGATATTTAGTTGTCAACTTTTTTAATTTAAGTTGCTATACATAACGTTTTTACTAAATTCAACAAAAAATAACGCAACAATTTCAATTGGCTGTTTTGAGTACTCCTGTATTAATCTGAGTCAGAACAGTTAACACAAAGCAACTATTTTATGTTCAAACATTTTATTATGAAAACCAATATTGGCATATTTAACCTTTTAAAGCAGTGGTGGCATTGAGATCAAAAACGCATTAAATGCCCGGAATTTTTATGCCCAAAGGCATATGAAAGATCCAAAAAGCAATTATTCCAAAGCAAAACAAGTCATTAAAACATCATACTTTACATATGAAGATAA
Source organism: Cetoscarus ocellatus (assembly GCA_037902135.1). Classification (NCBI taxonomy): domain Eukaryota; kingdom Metazoa; phylum Chordata; class Actinopteri; order Labriformes; family Labridae; genus Cetoscarus; species Cetoscarus ocellatus. Next base: position 93,510 of record JBAMNC010001765.1, on the reverse strand, counting down.
ACAAAATTCAGAAATGCCTTTAGGAAGGTTAACAATGTCAAATTTTTCTTAAGAATACTCCAGAACTTGTGATACAATTGTAATTTATGCATGTTTTACAGCTTTTCTGGATTATACTGAAACCTAGCGAGGAGAATCAAATAAACTGGTAACTAAATAGTAATCAGTGTTTCAATGTCAGAGTCAGAACAAAAAACAGTATAACCAGCAGTGGAAAGTGTTTTCTGCAACACTTCAGAGAAGTCATCACAGACTTAACAGATTTTTAGGACAGTAGTCCATTTTCAGAGACATAACCGATGTGCTGGCCCTCTGGCCATCTAGGTCAAGGACAATCTTTTGAAATACCTCAAATGTTTTGATCAGTTCCTTGAGTATCTGAGGTTGAGTGCGTATATCAGCCCCATCAGCAATGCGCACGCTCTTGATACATCCAGGTTTTCCAGGACATCGGTTTCAGAGTGTTGGATAGAGCAGCAATAAAGGGAGGGAGCAACCAAGAGACCGGGCCCAAATTCATATAACAGTTAAAAACTGATGATACAGAGGAGGAGAAGGACCACTGAAGAAATTCTTTAGGGGTTGAACATTTTTTTCCTTTCAAATCCATGGAAAATCTTTGTTTCTGACCTTAATACAAAATTCAGACTTTTATTTTTTAATCAGAGTCCTTAATTTACAGTAATTTGAGATTTCTGTATTTTAATCAGAATTCTGATTTTTTTTTCTCAGAATTTTTATTTTAACTTCAGGATTCGGATTTTTATCTCAAAATGCTGACTTTAACCTCAGGATTCTGACGGTAATCTGGATTTTATTTTCCTTAGATCTGTAGCTTTAAAGTCTGAATTTTGACCTTTTTCCTCGTGATTCTTCTTTTTATCTCAGAAGTCTGACTTTAATCTTTGTATTTGATTGTGAAACTACTGCATAAATACTCTGTGAAAACGTAGACAACCCCTCGACATCCAAACATCGAGTGCCGTTACTATTAACGAAGCTTTTTAATCAAGCAAGCACAAACAATCTGGAAGAAGTCCGCAGTCAACCAAAAACACATCAGCTGGCCTCATTGGGGGCAAATATAAGACAAGAGAACATTAAGCATATTTCTAATGATGGGGGGAGGAGGGTGAATGCTGTGTGGCAGGTGGTGGGCCAGAGTCATCTCCCAAGCGTCCACCAGTCGCACATTCAGTCCTTTGAACACAGCTCTGAGCACCTTGTCCTGCTGAAGTGCGTACCAGTCACTGTAAGATAATGCTGTGACAGGGTTTACATTTCTGAGGTTTGCAGTCCTGATGACCACCAGCGTGCCTGGAGCCCTGTTCAACAGGTGGACCACAGCCCTGCGGATACTCTGGAGCCGTCTGATGTAGAGCTCAATGGGGAAAGGGCAGAGGTGGGCCCAGATCCCGATTATTACAACTGCGTCCTTGCCTCCAAGTGTGTCATCCAGTTCATTTGCAATGTAGTGGAGGTCGCTAATTGGGACATAGTAGAAACTAAGTGGAGGACCATGGCAGCGGTATGTGACCAAGGTGTTTTTTATGCTGTCCCATATCACGTAAGGGCCTGTTTGCTTGGATCTGTTCATGAATATCTTCTTGGCATCTGGAGGTATGGCAGAAAAAAAGGATTAAGTGTTTGGTATGAAGCCATTAAACCGCAGCCTGAAATCACTGAGGATCAGCTACCTGGCAGGAAGGGGCTGAGGCGCTTGAACCACTGCCTGATGGTGGAGTCTCCATACAGGTTGACCGTCTTGCCTTGCAGGCACTGACTGATGACAGAGGAGCTGCTGAACTGATGGACTCTGGTGCCATTTAGTGATTGCCACAGGCCCTGGTAGTAATATCCAGAGGGTCCTGGTTTCCCGTTGCCTTGATTGATTGTGGGCTGTGCTAAGGAGAATTGAGTAAACATGTTTGGTTTTGTTGTAAATATGTACACACCCTGAGGGACTTCACTTGGGGTTTTGTATATAAACAATCAAATGGAAGTCGAACAAACTAGAAAAGCACTCAGAGAGCGCAGACCTCCGCCAAGCAGCTTCAGTCCTATCTTGTAATGTTAAAGAATCCTTTAAAAAATGTCTCATTTATTCCTTATCCTATTCCACACATTTCCTCAAAATTTCATCCAAATCCGTCTATATCTCTTCAAGTTATTTTGAACACAAACAAACAAACAGACAAACAAACCAATGCCGGCAAAAACATAACCTCCTTGGCGGAGTTAATAATTAAAAGACAATTAAGAATGACCTCACAACTTAAATAGAATTTTTCCAATATATCCAAACTCATTTTGGGAATACTAATAATGATGTATTCCCTTTTTTTGCCATCAAGTCTCTTCTACAGTAGAACTGATCTGTTCCTTTTACTGTGACACTCTGAGTGTTAGTAAAATATGTATATAAACAATTAAACAATTGATTTTATTGAAAAAATTATACATTAATTTTTTCAAAAAGTGCATGATAAATAGAAAGTTCAGGATTTCTGAAGTCAGCTCATATTCATAGAGTAAACATTAGGGTAGAGATCAGCTCTGCTTCTGTACAGGACTTCATATTTCCTCGGATCGACAACTCTTTGTAACTGACTCCCTATAAAGCCTGCCTTTTACTAGAGGTGATCCTTTATCAAGACTGTTAATAGGCTAAACAAAATCTGGTGTTGCTGCAGGTCCCATTTGGAAAAAATGAAAATATCCATCCATCCATCCATCCATCTATCCATCTTCTTCCGCTTATCTGTGGTCAGGTTGCAGGAGCAGCAGCCTAAGCGGGGAAGCCCAGGCTTCCCTCTCCCCGGCCACTTCTTCCAGCTCTTCCTGGGGGATCCCGAGGCATTCCCAGGCCAGCCGAGAGACATAGTCCCTACTGTGTTCTTGGTCTTCCCCGATCTCTCCTACTGGTGAGATGTGCCCTGAACATCTCACCAGTGAGGCATCCGGGAGGCATCCTGATTAGATGCCCGAGCCACCTCATCTGGCTCCTCTTAACGTGGAGAAGCTACTCTGAGCCTCTCCCGGATGACCAAGCTTCTCACCCTATCTCTAAGGGAGAGCCCGGACACCCTGTGGAGGAAACTCATTTTGGTCACTTGTAACCTTGATCTTGTTCTTTCGGTCACTACCCACAGCTCGTGACCATAGGTGAGGGCAGGAACAAAAATCGACTGGTAAATTGAGAGCTTCGCCTTTCAGCTCAGCTCCCTCTTTACCATGATGGACCTGTGTAGAGTCCACATCACTGCAGACGGCGCACCGATCCGCCTGTTAACCTCCCATTCCATCCTTCCCTCACTTGTGAATAAGACCCCAAGGTACTTGAACTCCTCCACTTGGGGCAGAATCTCATCCCCGACCCAGAGAGGGCACTTTACTCTTTTCCGGTTGAGGACCATGGACTCAGATTTGAGGGTGCTGATTTTCATCCCAGCTTCTTCACACTTGGCTACGATCCGATCCAGTGAGAGCTGCAGGTCACAGTCCGATGAAGCCAACAGGACCACATCATTTGCAAAAAGCAGCAACCCTATCCTGAGGTCATACAGGGAATGGACGGCCCGTATCAGGGGGTCCAATACCCTGTACTCCTGGAGCAGAGGAGAGGACTCTACGAGGGGCACGGTTGAATGCCTTCTGTAAGTCCACAAAACACATGTAGACTGGTTGGGCAAATTCCTATGCACCCTCACGGACCCTATGGAAGGCATAGAGCTGGTCCACAGTTCCACGGCCAGGACGAAAACCCCATTGCTCGTCCTGAATCTGAGGTTCAACTATCCAGCAGACCCTTTGCTCCAGTACCCTGAATAGACCTTACCAGGGAGGCTGAGGAGTGTGATCCCCATATATATGGAGCACACCCTCCGTTCCCCTTTCTTGAAAAGGGGGACCACCACCCCAGTCTGCCGATCCAGGGGCACCGCCCCTGATGTCCACACGATGCTGCAGAGCTATGTCAGCCACGACAGCCCCACACCATCCAGGGCCTTGAGAAACTCTGGGAAGATCTCATCCACCCCCAGAGCCCTGCAACCGAGGAGCTTTTTGACCATCTCGGTGACCTCAGCCCCAGAGACAGGTGAGCCCACCACAGTCCCCCAGCCCTGCTTCCTCACTGAAAGATGTGCTGGTGGGATTAAGGAGTTCTTTGAAATATTCCTTCCACCAATCCACGACATCCCGAGTCCAGGTCAGCAGCGCACCATCCCCACCATAGACAGTGTTGACAGAGCACTGCTTTCTCCTAACGAGACAACGGATGGTGGTCCAGAATCTCTTCAAAGCCGTCCGGAAACCGTTTTCCATGGCCTCACCCAACTCCTCCCATGCCTGGGTTTTTGCCTTGGCGACAAGTCCGATGATGTGACCACAAAGTCAATCATCAAACTGCGGCCTAGAGTGTCCTGGTGCTAAGTGCACATATGGACACCCTTTTGCTTGAACATGGTGTTTGTTATGGATAATCTGTGACGAGCACAAAAGTCCAATAACAAAGCAAACACTCGGGTTCAGAACAGGGGGGCCATTCCTCCCAATCACACCGCTCCAAGTCTCACTGTCGTTGCCAACATGAGCGTTGAAGTCCCCCAGCAGAATGACGGAATCCCCAAAAGGGGTACCCTCCAGCACTCCCTCTAGGGAATCCAGAAATGGTGGATACTCTGAGCTGCTGTTCGGTACAAAAAGCCCAAACAACAGTCATGTTCAGTCCCCCACTTGAAGATGGAGGGAGGCTACCCTCTCATCCACCTGGGTAAATCCCAATGTACAGGCACCAAGCCTGAGGGCACCAAGTACGGCCACCCCCGCCTGACGCCTCTCACCATTGGCAACTCCAGAGTGAAGAGAGTCCAACCCCTCTCGAGAGGACTGGTTCCAGACCCCAAGCTATGTGTCAGGGTGAGTCCGACTATATCTAGTCGGAACCTCTCAACCTTGCACACCAGCTCAAGCTCCTTCCCCACCAGAGAGGTGATGTTCCACGTCCCTAGAGCTACTTTCTGTAGTGTGGATTGGACTGCCAAGGTCTCTGCCTTTGGCTGCCACCCAGCTTGAAATGCACCCAATCACTTTGGCCCCACCCATGGGAGGAGGGTCCCACATTGCCCCAAGGGCATAGGCCCGGCCACCAGTTGCTTGCCAACAAGCCCCACCCCCAGGCATGGCTCCAGGGAGGATCTGCAAGGGATCTGGGCAAGGGAAACCGGAAACCATTGATATTGTGCTCTATTGTCGTCACAAATGAAAACAGCTCACAATTAAATAAAATTTTATTCATGTTTGCATCTGCTGAGAAGGTTAGGTTTCTGCCAGCGTTAGTCTGTTTGTCTGATAGAGCAGTTTTTCACATGTTCTGCAATGCCAGAAATGCCTTGTAGGAGGTTTGTGGTCTTGGAACACCTCTAGTTGAATAATTTGATTCTGCCTCTACACTTTATCCTGCGGTTATTATTACTATTAAGCATGACTAGAACAACAAATGTTAGAATATAAATGTTCTCTCTTTACTTTGCCTTAGAGCAGTGGTTCTGAAGGCACATTAGTGTGCCTTGGGAATTACATACCCAAGGCACACTGAATCTCATACAGAGATTTGCATAGATGTTAACAGTCTCAGCAGCAGTTTTGTCAGATCTAGACCACATTTCGTTGTCAAACGGAAAAAAAAACACTGAAATAGGACAGATATCTTTGCTCCTCTCCAACATGTTTTGGCAATAGTTTGTTCTACAAAGTGGCTCATGTTTTGTACTGCAGCAGTAGTGCCCTTCTACTACAGTAAGTTGTTGTGAATGTGTTAAATACAGTGTGCAATCACCCTTTTCTGTTTTTTTTGGTGTTTTACCTTAAACTCTTTAAATAAGGCTGAGTTCTGAGCCCCCTTTGCAGCAATATGTAACCTTAGTCTCTATGCTGGCCCTTTTGAGCAGTGGCAGAGCTGATATCCATCACTGTAGCTATTGTTTATACCACAGACATCTAACTCATACAACCCCACTTCCTAAATCCTGAACCTTCCCTTCAAGCACAATCAATTTTTGAATTTTTTATGATTGAAGGAGGAAAAACCACCCTCACCTTTATTTTGTGCCAACACAGTGACACTGGATGGTCCTGAAGCCTTGATGAAGATTTTCATGTTGATGTTGCTGAATAGAAACACATGATAAAGTTTCCAAGTGCCAAAAGATGATTCACCAAAAGGAAAGCTTAATCATATACAGAAACAGTGTGTCTGTATACGGACTGTAGTTTTGTTTTTAAACCAATTTAGACTTGATCAATACAGCTAAGCAGGGATAAATATTTTATATGTCATAGTATGATATACATTGTAATGTTATCAGATTGACTGCAAATACATACTGTGTCCACGCTGAAGTTCTCTCACCTTTGAAAGAGCTTATCCTCTCCATCCTTAAGCTGTCTCTTGTGTCTTCCTTTCATGTGGCTAATCCTGGTATCACAGCTTAGCTTCTTTGGCTTGTAGCAGAACCAGGGATCTCCTGTTAAGGGGTCTGTGAAGTTGCACTGTGGCTGGCTGGTTTGACGTAAACAAACATTACAGATGGTAGTTTCAGAGATGGAGCCTGACTGGAAGCAGCTCCTAAAGGAAACCTTATCAGGTTGTTCTTTGGTCAGTCTGCGCAGAACAGTGATGGCCTCACTCGAGTGAACAAGCATCACCTGATGGAGCGGAGAAGCAGTCATGTTAAGTCTTTTAAAAAAAAACCTATGGCCCTAATATTTTAGCACTTTATTCTGAACTGTTTGTAACAATGGAGGGTATACTGAATCCATTTGCAGGTAGTGGAAAAGTTGTAAATCTACCTTTAAACTTCTTTGAATGGCTTGCTTGCATGTTGTATGAGTCAAAATTTTCAGACATCATGAAAAAAAGCTTCAAATAAGTTCACAAATAAACCTGGCAATCTGAAAGTCAAGTTCACTCTAAATAAGTCTGTACTGTAGCAAACTAAATCCAATTGGTGAATTAAAAACTCCCTGTAGATCCCTTTTCTCCATCTTATATGCCTGAATCTGTTTCAGAATCAAACGTGTGTGCTTGCTAGCATAGCCTTCTCCACTGGGATTGAGAAGTTGATTTTCTGTCCTCATATTTTGCTTTTTCATGCTTAAAGGTAATGACATGTCAAAGATAATCAACTATATCTCAAACCTAATGAAAACAGCAAGCTTGGACTGTTTAAAAGCATCCTTAATGTCAGACCTGCTGGTTAGCATCTAATGATTGAGTCTAGAGAAGAGCATACCTCAACCTGTGCTCCTCCTTCCCAGAGTAAAGGGAACACAGCAGAGTAGGAGCCGTTGAGGTGATCCACCACTTGCCCGGCCACACCTGCCTCAAGAGTCCTGTTGTGCAACCGTGCAATTAAGAGATCTCCTCCAAATGTCTTTGCGTTACCTTGAAAGTCATACATTTGTATCATGACCTCCAGCTGATCTCCTACATGCCACTCTCCTCCACCCTTCTTTGGGAGAATAGTGAAGGTGCTGTGGGCAGGATCACTCGTCTGATTCAATGGTAGAGGTGATGGCAAAAGTGGAGTTTCAGGCCAAGCAATGGAGCCCAATAAGAACCGTTCCTCTTCAGTGTCAGCAGGAGACAGGGGCTTGATGGTGCAGAAGTCCTCAGGGATCAGTGGGGCTGAGGGAGGGGAAGTGGTAGGAGCAGAGGTCATGGTCTTGAGGGTGTTGGGGGATTTTTCTGTATAAACTGACTGACAGGAAGTTCACAGTGTTAGATGTTGACAAAGTGTGATGCAATGGCCCAAGTTTTAAATGATGAATATCGATGGCTGTCATTTGTAAGTTGAAGGTAACCTAATGCACAGGAAGTGACATTATATAAATCCTCACCTCTAGAAGGTCCATTCTTATCACGAAAAACAAAACCGTTGTAATCAGAACAATAATGATGCCCTTGATGACTTTGTTACTTGTAGAATCTTGTAGCTTCATGGTTGGTCCTCCTTGTGTGCTGGAACAAAAGAAAACATTTACACAGACATTAAGACGAGGTTAACACGTTGGCTGTGATTGTCCTTAACTACAGTAGGGTGGTGCTGGGAGGTGGTATTTTTTAGGCCAAATCACTGTTTAACATCATGCTGGTTCCCTCGACTAAAACTAATGGGATATTACAATGTGTTTGCGGATCATTGCTGGTAAGAAGTCTTTAGGGAACAAAAAATTCCTGAAAAGTACACATTTTGTTCATCATGACAATATTCACAAACAAACCTAACTTTCATGATTTTCTAGGCTGAAACGCAATCTTCCAGAGTAGAAGTCATCAAGCTATTATGAAACTACAACATGGTGGTTCGACTTAGAGGAAACTACCACTCCTCCATTGTATAATGTCACATTGTAACCTCCTCTTTGATTATTTCCTCTTAACTGAATGACTTCATAATCAAAGACCAATACCTACTGGTCACCTTATTAGGGGCACTCGTTCAACTGATTGCTAATGCAAATAGCTTATCATCTCATCACATGTCAGTAACTCAGTCCATTTAGGCATGTCTACATGATCAAGACGACCTGCTGAGGTTCAAACTGAGCATTAGACTGGTTAAGAAAGGTGATCATCTGGTCTGTGTATTTCAGAAACTGCTGATCGACTGGGATTTTCATGAACAACCATCTCTAGGGTTACAGAGGATGGTCTGAAAACAAGAAAACATCCTCTGGACAAATTGCGTGCACAATGCTATCATGCCAACATGGACCAAGATCTCTAAGGGATGTTTCGAGCACCTTGTTCAGTCTATGCCATGAAGAATCAGAGCAGTTCTCAAGGTATAAAGGGGGCCAAACCAAGGACTAGCAAAGTGTACCTTCTAAATTGGCTAATCTTATCCTGTCATATCTTTCATTCAAGGCTAATGGAAGGGACAGCAAGAAAACAGACTCACAACCAGTTGCACTGTCTTTGTTTAATTATGCTAGATTCAGTCTGTTCTTTTTTTGTCTCATTGATAGGGCCCTTTTGTAGCCCCGGTGCAGTGATTTTCCATGAAGGGCAGATGTCTTCCTTAATTTCCCTCTGATGCATGTTTTAGTTATAAGTTGTGCAATCATGCAGTTAAATATGCAGGTAAATTTTCAGATAATCTCCTCCTGAGATTGGCAGATTAGCTCCTGTTTGCACCCAGGGGTTTGTTTGTCTGAAAATGAGGAGTGGTCAGGTTCAAAGCTGCTTTCACTCATATGGGATGCAACAAAAGAGTCAAATCAGAGCATTTGTTTATAAATTTAATTTAAAATTCATGACAGGACAGAGAGCCAAAAAAGAGCATTTGTTTTTTGGAGTGCACCTCTGTGTGCTATTCCTGTGCGCTTTAGCGTGCAGAATACTCTCAGAAGCAAGAAAAAAACACATAAATGACTAAAAATTTTCTCAAAACACAAAGCTACAGTTATAATATTTGTATTCATATCAATGAATCTCTAGTTATACTCGCGGATTAAAAAACGCAGGCTGTCCAGTGTGCTTTATACAACATATAGAACAGAGCCGAGGACTCCAGCAGAAAAATGGAAAAGTTTATTGCTTGGAGCAAAGAGTCATTTGATGTTAAGTAAACAGATCTATCACAAACATAAACTCTTCTGATGTTGCTTTCATGTTAATGCAGAAGTGTCTGACTTATCTTTTGGATCATTTCTTAAGTTCTAGGTGCTTAAAAAAAGCACTTACATCTGAGTAAAAACACATCTTTGTGTTCTGTTTGTTCTTCGAGTAAAGTGGCACAATAAAGGAGAGGATTTAAATCAGCCATCTGAAATTTAGACTAAACAAACTAAACCTGCAGTGTAAACAGAAAAGCGCCAGTTGCTGGCACACATTTATTTAAACAGAATGAGAGCTGACAGCCTGACTGGTTTGATCTGTTACACCCAAAACCCACCCATGTATAATCAAGACACAGAATCCATTATCTTTGCCCTCATGTGTCTGGCTTTCAAACAAAAATCATCATTTCTGTTTCTCATATGGACCTAATATGATATTGTGTCACCAAAAACAGTTCGGAAAACTCCCACTTTCCCCATTAACTTCCACTGTTTTACAGTGTAGTCATGCCCAAACAAAGGGGGGTGGGGGGGTGGGGGGGTAGGGGGGCTTGAGTATACTGTCAGTTTGTCAGTGGGGTGTCTATTTGTATTGACTGCATCTCTTTGTCGTTTAACAACCTCATGATAAATAGAGGTAATAGCAATAGTTAGCTGAAGCTAGTTTGTTTTTGAGTGAACTTTGTTACTGGTACTTTCTTTGACACCTTAAACCTGTCCTGCAGCACGTTTAAGACACGTATACAGTTTTATCTGTTACTCAGAGCTTTATCAGGCTGTATGGTATACCCCCGCACCCCCCACAATAGGGGGAGCAGATCAAGGGATCAGATCAGATCAAGTATGTTTTTTGTATTTCACAGAAAAATGGTGTGCAGTAGTGCCCCAAATCCTTACTCAAACATTATGTAGTAATTTACATTCTCATAATAAATAGAGGTAATAGCAATAGTTAACTGAGGCTATCTTGCTTTTGAGTGAAGCTTAAACCTCTCCTGCTGCACATTTCAAACACATGTACAGTTTTATCTATTAACCAGAGCTCTATTGTAGGTATTGCAGTTTCAGATAAACAATAAAGGTAATATACTTTAAAGTCATGAACTATGATTTCAAATAATATTGACAAATTTTACAAATGTAGACAAGTTGGGGTTTTCATTTCACTGTCTCAGAAATAAACTTCTTACTCATTTAAATACAAAAATCATTTTCTTACCTCAGGCGATGTTGATCCGGAAGAAGCACAGCAATGAAGTCTTCATGTAATATGGAGGTAATCCAAATAGTTCGTACAGTGTCTTCCTCTTGTCTGAGAGTTTTATGCCGATATCCTCTCACTAACATACAGGCAACTCACTGACTACTGCTCCTCCTTTGTTTATGTTTTCCTTGGTTTAACAGGTTTTTTTTGTTTCTCTTTTCTCTTTTTGTTGCTTAGCAGATCTAAGCTGCTGGGTTTTGTTATTTTAGTTTGGGCTGGAGGTTGTTGGTGGACCTGTTTCCTGGTTATTTGATTATTCCTTGGTTTGGTTAGTTTTGGTTAGGCAGCTTATGGGAGAAATGCCAGGAACCAAGGCCTCTTATTGGCTGCCCTGATAGTTCCTCCCGGTTTTGTTCATTTTGGCCAACATTTAATTAATGTATTGAGAATGGACAGAACCTTTCAAAAGCATATTCGGCAGGTGACTGAATGATAGCTCCATCAATCAGAAGTGGAGCGACAAAATCATCTCTATCAAGAAATGCGTACTAGTTGTTTTTCATTTAATAAGGAAAGGTGGTCCAGATCTGATTAAGTTGCTACTGAACTGTTAGCATCTATGCTAATCTCTGCATGAGCAGTCACTTTCTGCTGTCGTCTCAGCCGTAGCTCCAACCTATTCCTACTTTTTGCTGCTTCTGGCCTAGCACAATCGTTGTAGATAGAGCCACCTGGTTACAGATACTGAATCAGGTGGATCCAGCTGCACTGCAAGGTTGCATCTTTACAGCCTGTTCAGAAAAGGCTCCACTCTAAATAAATAACACATCTATGTGCACTTCATGTACCTTGGTGGATATTTTTTTTATATTGGGCCTGTTTTATAATTTTTTGAGGATCTCCGGTTTTGGAAATGTTGAGTCACTGTTGGTCAGATGCCTCAAGACCCACCTCAACACAACCTCTCTGTCTGTGAGTAGGTTAGGCTAAAGTTTGGTTGGTTTACAACAGATGAAAATGTTCTTTGCATCTTCTACTTACAAATTCAAGAGGTCATATTTTTTTGTTAATTCAGGTTCACTTATTCAATGTATTGGTTTTTGATGACTGTCAGGGTCTGCCCACAATCACTCCTGGTAAAAATAAACATCTACTGCTTTAACCCCAGGCCCCTTCTTGTTCTGTACTTTACAAGTTATTTGTATATCAACATTTCAAATAAAAAAGAGTTTGTAAAATAGGTGCAAGAAGAGAAAAATGTTAGCACATCAGAGGCTGCTCCGAAGCCAATATGATGAGGAATATCTCCACAGACGTGACATTTCGTGTCCTTTCCTGAAACATCACATCTGTGGTGATAAGCTTACAGAATCACTGATCAACACCTTGTTGAATCTATGCCAAGAAGAATTATGGCAGTTCTGATGATAAAAGGAAGGGAAACCCGGCATGAGCAAGGTGTACCTAATATAGGGGCAAGATGGTCCAATAATCACATCTTTTCCTGAACTTGTCGCGATAAAACTCCATTAAGATTTATTTTCCTGCATATAAATGATGTTTTTCTTTTATTATCAGCAAAATTGTATTTCCCTGCACTCAAAACAGAAATTCCACATTAACCATATCTGATTGACGGACAAACGTCAACCTGTTATCCATCGTCAAACTTTTCTGTTAATTTTAAAGACACATCCCCACCTCTAGAGGATCCATGCTTTGCAGTAAAAGAACAAACACAGGCACAAAGAGAAAGATAGCTCCGACTTTATGAAGCTTCTTGATCCTAAATGTGATTTCTTTCAGCCTCATTGTTAGTCCCTAACTGGTAATGCAATAAAACAGGAAAGAGAAATGGAGGGCATTTAAATTAGTGTACAGTATATTTACAAATAATACAATCTGAAAATAATGATGTATAATTATAACTTCTTGTCATTTGATTCCTGGTCCACACTCTTACGTAAATCAGGTCAAGCATATCATGTATATTACCTCACTGGAGATTTTCTTGTTGAACCCTGTGATGAAGTCTTTTTGAAAACGTTGAAATCCTAAAACCTAACCAAGTGCATTTAAAAAAAATTAAAATTGTCTTCCAGCAGCAATTCATGTACAGAAGTGACGCCCAAGACAGCAGACACACCCTTTAGATGATCCAACACAGGAAAAAATCAACATCAAATTATTTACTCTGGCATGACAGTATCTTTAAGACAAATATCCTTCACTTAAAACACCAGGATGTTTGCAGTTAAAGAGTCAATACTTTTGCATAGATCAGGTTTGAATTGTTTGTGTAGATCTTGACCTGTTGATGGATCAGTTAGACATTTCTACAAACCCCATGCCAATGAAGTTTGGACGTCATGTAAAATGTAAATAAAAAAGAATACGATTTGCAAATCCTTCTAGACATTAGAGTGAATACACCACAGAGACAAGATCTATAATGATCACTTAGAATAAATTTATTTAGCAAATATTCACTCATTTTTAATTTCAAACTCCACAGGTGAACAGGTGAACTGGAGACAGGTGAGAGTCATGATTGGGTATAAAAGGAGCATCCCTGAAAGGCTCAGTCATTCACAAGCAAGGGTGGGGCGAGGTTCACCACTTTGAGAACAACTGCTTATGCAAATACTCCAACAGTTTAAGAACATCTGTCAAAGTGAAACTGTGGGTAATTTAGGGACATAATCACCTACAACCCATAACATGATCAAAAGATTCAGAGAATCCGGAGAATCTGGAGAATCCGGTCTTGCTGTTTATGTGAAGCCGTAAACCACCAATGAACACTTTGACCTTCAGTCCCTCAGGCAGCACTGTATTAGTTTGTTGCTACATATAAAATTGCAAGTTCCTCTTCGGCCTCTCTAGGCCAGAGCTCATCTGAGATGGACTGATATAATTTGGAAAAGTGTGCTGTGGTCTGATGAGTCCACATTTAAAAATGTTTTTGGAAATTATGGACGTCGTGTCCTCAACCATGCTAAAAGAAAAAGGACCATCCAGATTTATCTGCTCAAAGTTCAAAAGCTGGCATCTGTAATGGTATGAGGTTGTGTTAGAGCCCATGGCATGGGTAACTTGCACATCTGTGAAGGCACCATTAATGCTGAAAGGTGCACACAGATTGTTGAGCAACATACGCTGCCATCCAAGCAACATCTTTTTAAGGGACGTCCCTGCTTATTTCAGCAAGACAACGCCGAGTCACATTCTGCACGTGTTACAACAATGTGGCTTCGTAGTAAAAGCGTGCGGGTACTGGACTGACCTCCCTGTAGTCCAGATGTGTCTCCCACTGAAAATGTGAGCTGCATTATGAAACACAAAATGAGCATGGACACCTCAGACTGTTGAGCAGCTGAAGTCGCACATAAAGCAAAAAGGGTAAAGAAATCCACCTGCAAAGCTTCAAAGATTAGTTTCCTCAGTTTTTATTGAGGGTAATTCAAATGTTAGGTGATGTAACACAGTGGTAAACATGCCCCGTCACAACTTCTTTGGAATGTGTTGCAGGCATTACACTCAACACAAGTGAATATTTGCAAAAACAGTTACGTTTATCCCCACGGACCAAAAACATGCTCATTAGGTTAATTGGTGACCCCAAATTGTCCTTAGGTATGAGTGTGAGAGTGAATGGTTGTCTCTTTATGTTGCCCTGCGATCGGATGGCAACCGGTTCAGGGTGTACTCCCCCTTGCCCAATGACAGCTGGGATAGGCTCCAGCCCCACCGCAACCCCGAAAGGGATAGCCGGTATAGAAAATGAATCAATGAATGAGTTAAGTTTATCAGTCTCAACATGAAGTACCATGTTTTATGGTGAATTCAATTAAATCAAGGTCAAAACAATTTACAAATCATTGTATTCTGCTATTTTAATATTTTACAAGACATCCCAACTTCATTTAAACTGTGGTTTGTACATAAAAGTATTAATTAACTAGAAAAATTGCATTTCCTTGCAGCAAATACGTTGAAATGCTGAGTCTGAATGCTGGAACTGTGAAATTAATTGGCCAAAAGCAATGCAAACATAGCTGAAAATGGGACATAAAATAGTTGGAAGCAGTAAAGCACGGCTGCAAATGTGAGAAATGTGTACTAAAAATGGTTACAGTTGTGAAAGAAAGCAGAACATGAATAAATGTGAAAGGAAATTGCAGAAAGCTGTAGAAATGTTTGGCCACCATGAAGAAGTTGTAATCTATGATTAAAAGAGTAAAATCTGTTAAGGCTAAAATGACAAAGATTGTAATCAGTAGCAGAAGTGTGAAATATGTTATCAAATTTGCATTGTAAAGACAGGAAAAGAATAAAGTTGTATGGTAGTGAAAGGTTGAATCACTGACAGCCTGTGACATCCAGACTGAGAGGACAGCAGCCAGATGAATACAGCAAGGAGCTGTAGTAATCAGCAGTCTGTATTGGACACACAGTTGTAAAGTACAACTGCCTTCGCCAGAATTTGACACCGGGCCACCGGAGGGAGAGTCAGCAACTCTGCCGCTAAAAAAATATATATGTCAGATGTTATGGAAATTGTGGCTTTGTTGGATTTAAGTAGGAAGTGAAATAAACATTTCAGCTCCCAAAAAAAAAAGAATGTTCTGGCTATTATTTGTGCATTCAGGCTTTAAAGGGTTAAATTATGAAGTGCAATTGAATATGCATAATTAGCCTAGATTAAATTTTCCTTAAGTAACTGAAAAATGTTTTGGCATCAATTTGTAGGCTACAAGTCCACAACACTATGAACTATTCAGTATAAAAGCATCTGACTTGAAAATTAATGTAAACAGAGGTGATTTTCATTGGAGGACAATAAGGAGTGGACATTAACGGTCAGAATGTCATTAGAAACTGGATCTGTTCAAGTTAACATCTATGTCAAAGTTGTTACTACTTCATTTTTAAATCAACAAATCTATACATGAACATCACACTCAAAGTAATAATAGCCTACAGAAATGAATTCTTAAATCTGGACAGGAATATCTGAGTAGAGAAATGTAAAACAGTGTAATATTTGAGTGTAGTCTGGTTTATTCTAGTGGGTATAATCTGACATACTCTGATGATGTTTGTCCTCTTAGGGCCTCCATACACTGAAGACATTTCTACCGCAATTTGACCAGATTAATACAGCGTCCACTGAAAACAGCTCTGAGACCCACAATGGGCCTCCACCTACAGGTTGCGAACCGCTCCACTAGTAGACTGTATTTGAAGTTTGATCCTTCAAAGATTGATCTGATATCATGGAGAATAAGTGATGGAGGATCCCTCAGGGTGAATTTATTATTTAGAAAACAGTGAGTGAGTGAAAACAAGAGCTGGACTGATGAAGAATGTAGAGTTTTGATTAATGAAAGGCTGACTCGTCAGTTTTTGAAGTCTCTGTGTTCACTTAAACCGGGCACATGAGCTGTCAAGACACCGTGTGAATGATAAAATCACACAGAGTGACTGATGATCCCTCACTGTCCCTGCGATGTGCGTCTATCTGTGTCTTTACGCTCAACGGCAGACGGAGGAGTGCACACACACACACGCTGAGAGAAAGTGAAAGTCACACAAGCATGCTGCTATACCTATCCTTGCGCATTTTGTTGAGGTTATATGGTATTTCGGGGCGTTTTCTAGTGGGTATATGGTGTATACCTGCGTATGCAGCCAGAGTCTGGCGGACTGTAAGCAGAGCAGATTCAGCGGGCGTCAGAGCTGTCATAGTCGAGCGCACTGCCGCGTAGTATTTTCTTGTGAAATGAATGTGAAAGCCTACATTTCCCACTAACCTTGCGCATTGTTTTCCATTTCTCTGTCATGACGCTGTACATTGTGGACTAGGAAGAGGAGCTGCTCTGCCTGCTGACTTTGCAAAGCACTAACATGAAGAGGCGGAGGCAGTGTGACATTTAATGTGGGTCGATGATAAAGCTGGGGACTTCTGGGTATACGACCTAATGCTGTGCCAAAACCGTGATAGCTATCAAAAAAAGGACTGCACCGTGAGCATCACCAGAATCAGCTGAAACAATTGATGTAAGCTTCATGTCTGTACTGTAGAAAATGTTGACACGAGAGGAGTTTAAAAACGGGCTTGAAAGTGAAGCTGTCGGCGTACACCAGCCTACATTTCCCACAATCCTTTGCGCAGGTCTGTGTCATTAGGCTGTATAGTGAGGACAAAGGCCAGCTGACTTTGCAAAGCAGTAACATGAAGAGACACAGCTTGTGTCACATTTAATATCGATGTGAAAATATATGGCGAGCAGTGTTTTGTGTGACAGCAGCACTTGGAGCGGACTCGGCGCTGTCGTATGGTGTCGGCGTACATCCGCCTACTTTTCCCAGAATCCTTTTCGCATGTCTGTGTCATGATGCTGTACACTGAAAAGACGAGGAGATGGAAGTGGTGTTACGATAATGAAATGTGTGGGTCTGACGAGCAATGTGTGACAGCTGGCAGGCGTGAATTTTTGAGGAGTAAAATGGCAAAGACTGTAATGAGCAGCATGCGTGTTTACGTATTTTCTGAAATATGCACGATAGTATAAAAATGGTCTACACCAGGAATCAAACCCCAGTCTCTGGATAAAAAACCAAGAAAGCTAACCACTCAACCAACAGCTCATATGGTTTGCAATTGCACACCCGCCCATACACCAGCAAACTACGCAATGATGCTGTAAGCTTGTACAGAGCCGTGAAGTTAAGCTGGGTACTTCCGGGTATACGACCTAATGCTGTGCCAAAACCGTGATAACTATCAAAAAAAGGACTGCACCGTGAGCATCACAAGTATCTCCTGAAAAGATTGATGTAAGTTTCATGTCTGTACTGTAGAAAATGTTGACAGGAGAGCAGTTTAAAAACGGCCTTCAAAGTGAAGCGATCAGCTCTCTGGGGAAGAAAATTTCAATTGGAGTAGACGGAGGACTTTGCGGGATACCCGTGGCTTTGAAGGTCACTGAGACAAAACGATGTCAATGTCGAGGTTGAAACGAATTTCAGCTGAAAGAGGAGAAGTGTAGCTTCATTTTGATGTATAAACATATCTGTGGAACAAAGTTTGAACCTTTTATTGCAGTTTATCTGCTAGAAATTTTGGACTTTTTAGGCGAAGCTCACGCTCTAACAGGTCACGTGACTTGTCTAAGAAAAGAGAATCCTCCAAACTTAGTGTTGCTTAAACAGTGATATCTCAAAAACTGTAGAAGACAGCAAAAAGCTGAACACATGTAAACATAGTTGACAAGTCAGTGAATTTGTGAAAGCAAGAATGAAGTCTGTAGGTGGAAGTATGCCGAAGCTGTACAGCCTGAAAGTTGAAGCACTTTTCAGCAGAACTGCAAAAATCTCCCATTGACTTCAATGCAAAAAATCTGCAGAAAATCATTTTTACTGTAAAAACTGTAACAGTTACACATGTGAAAAATACAAGCGCAAATCTCCTGAACATGCTGCACTGCTCAATTTTTTTCTGTGAAAATCTGTGCAAATTTGAAAGCTGTGAAAAGGTCCAAATAGTTGAGGGAAGAATAAGAATAATAAGAAGGAGAAGAATAAAGTCGGATAACAATATGTTGAAATGCTGACTCAGCATTTCAACATAATAAAGTCGGATAACAATATGTTGAAATGCTGACTCAGCATTTCAACATAATTAATAATATCTGATCTGTTAATAGTTACCATTGACAATAAACTGCTGTGCACATATTGCTTTGTTATCCCCGATGTCTTTCCAGATTGGTATTTGGCCTTACCTTAGTGAACCCATTAACAAAGCTAATATTCTAAAGGCAAATATTCGGCTTGTTCAAATATTAACAAGTGAAACAATAAACTGAGGAACCCACCTGGCAAATAAGAAATCTTCCTTCAGAATAAATGACACACGATCCATTTCATTTGAACTCAGACGTAAAAACCACAGTGAAACCACGAAAAAACAAACATCCCCCCTCCCCCCACGAGTGAATGCTTAGCAGTCGGAGGATCTTCAGTAAATGAGGTGTGAGGTGATATACTTTCCAACTTCAACAGCCGTGATCTAAGTGAAACGGAAAGCACACCTGATGATAACCTGGAGCAGCTCTTCCCTGTGTAAATATACTATATTGCCAAAAGTATTCACTCTACTGCCTTGACTCCTATATGAACTTAAGTGACATCCCATTCCTAATCCATAGGGTTCAATATGACGTCGGTCCACCCTTTGCAGCTATAACAGCTTCAACTCTTCTGGGAAGGCTGTCCACAAGGTTTAGGAGTGTGTTTATGGGAATTTTGACCATTCTTCCAGAAGCACATTTGTGAGGTCACACACTGATGTTGGATGAGTAAGGCCTGGCTCTCAGTCTCTGCTCTATATTCATCCCAAGGTGTTCTATCTGGGTTAAGTTCAGGACTCTGTGCAGGCCAGTCAAGTTCATCCACACCAGACTCTGTCATCCATGTCTTTAGGACCTTGCTTTGTGCACTGGTGCACAGTCATGTTGGAAGAGGAAGGGGCCAGCTCCAAATTGTTCCACAAAGTTGGGAGCATGGAATTGTCCAAATGTTTTGGTATCGAAACTATTCAAAGTTCTTTCACTGGAACTAAGGGCCAGCCAACTCCTGAAAACCAACCCACACCTATTCCTCCACCACCAAATTTTCACTCTTTGGCACAATGCATTCGTAGAATGTACATTCACCTGGCAACCTCAAAACCAGACCTCATCATCAAATTGCCAGATGGATAAAAAAGAATGATTTCATCATTCCAGAGAACGCGTCTCCAATGCTCTAGAGTCCAGTGGCAGCGTGCTTTACAACACTGCATCCAACGCTTTGCATTGCACTTGGTGATGTATGGCTTGGTTGCGGTTGCTTGGCCATGGAAACCCATCCCATGAAGCTCTCTGCACACTGTTCTTGAGCTAATCTGAAGGCCACATGAAGTTTGGAGGTGTGTAGCGACTGACTCTGCAGAAAGTTGGCGACCTCTTCGCACTATGCGCCTCAGCATCCGCTGACCCCGCTCCATCAGTTTACGTGGCCTACCACTTCTTGGCTGAGTTGCTGTCATTCCCAAACTCTTCCACGTTGTTATAATACAGCTGACAGTTGACTGTGGAATATTTAGGAGCAAGGAAATTTCAGACACTGGACTGTTGCACAGGTGGCATCTATCACAGTACCACGCAGGAATTCACTGAGGTCCTGAGAGTCACCCATTCTTTCACAAATGTTTGTAGAAACAGTCCTGCATGCTTTAGGTGCTTGATTTTATAACCTGTGGCAATGAAGTGATTGGAATACCTGATTCTGATTATTTGGATGGGTGAGCAAATATTTTTGGCAATATAGTGTAACTCTGACACACTGACAGCCAGCTGTCATCTACACTGCACAAAAGGTCAGAGCAGGCTTTGTAGACCTGTGAGACAACAGCAAGCTAAGTGTTCTGTGAGCATCATGTGGAGGACATACAGTGGACAGTCTTTTACAGCTGACACATCAACCTCTATGTACTAAGGGAACTTCTTTTTTTTTTAAGTGAGTTACTAGTGGCACTTCTTAATATATTGCCACTAAAGCCCCTTGCCATCTTTGTCCATTGAGCTAATAGCTTGAAATTGATTCAACGATTCACAAACAAACTCGGTGCGGTTTGCAAATACAAAACATCATTCTCAAACTAATGCATTTTGTTCTGCGAATAAGAAACATACCTATCAAACAAATACATCATGCTTCAGAAACAAATTCAGCATGTTTTACACATACAAAGAAACATATTTCTTCAATTACAAAAAACGTTTTTCAATCACAAAAAAATGTCCCTCAAGTACAAACTAACATCTTTCAAGTACAAAAAAATATGCCTCCAGTACAAAAAAACATTCTTCAAGTACAAAAAAGGATTTCACAACTATGAAACACTGTCATCTTCCAGCTGTTATGTGACTTTTGGGACTAATTTTCCACCTAGCAGATCCACACTCAAATGTGGTCTGATCCACATGAAAATGTACTCTGATTCACACACGCCAGTAAAGTTTTGAAGCAATGTCCTGCAATTCACACTCCACAGCAGCAGGTGGCACTGTTGATTCAATTTAAGGCTGCTGATTAGGCCAACTTAACAATTCATTCGGTTTCTAACTTAATTAAGTTATCCTATGACCACACATAATGTTAACAAGTTGATACGTCTTGGTCTTAAATGGAATTTTGAGGTGAAGACGACCTCAGTCCACACACATAGTCTTGGAAAATTTTGATTTTTTTCCCCTTCACATAATGGATCACTCATTTTGTGACTCCTGTTAATCCTTTGTGATGGTCTCAGTGTTGACACACATGTACATGACATGCAGTGCTCTCCATACACCTCAGTTAACAGGATATTTCAGTATTTTTGAATGTTGGAGCTATTCACAGGATATTGCCAAATTTAAGAAGTAATTTATTTAGTTGTCATCCTGTTTAACTATGAGGAGAGAATTATGTTTATTATTGCATATATTTAGACTTAATTCTGACAGGTTTGGTTGTTTGGTGATATGGATATAGAGGGACAGGTAAGACAGGATAGGCGGGCAGCAGAGATGGTGAATGGTTATTTACCAGGAAGTCAGGATGGTGGGAAGCTAACGGTGCATGAGGACGCCAATTTGTTTGCTATCATTAATAAACAAAAGAAGACTGTCGCTTGCGGCTTGGACATGGACATTTTTTGATCCTGCGTAAGATCCACTTTCCCTGTGCTACAGTGGACGTTCTGAGATTTTTAGTTGTTTTGGAGTTGACAAAGCCAAATGGCTGCTACATTTAAGTCGGGGTGTATCAGGCACTTGACAATAGTCAGTGAAGTGGCTGGAAGAGCTCCCTTCAGTGCTGTGCCATTAAGGAGAGTGAGCTCACACTACTGATAATATACACTGCTGCATTCTATGTAAAATGAAAAACTACAGAGAACTTTATTTTTCCCTTCAGAAGATCTCTCAGTTTGGCATGATTTGATGCATGAATATTGATTCTTTTTTTAAAGAATTATGTTAGCAAGTGATGAACATCTTGTTGACAAGAGTTTTGAATTACATTTGACAAAGATTAATTTATACATCTTTCCACATCTTTGTTTGAATCCTGTTGCAGGTCAGGACAAACCATGAAGCCAAACAAACATTTCATCAGACAATGGTGCAGAAGTTACCCTCTAAAGGGCTTTGCCGTCCTTCTCTTTCTTGCTGTGTTCATCCTCTTACAACAAAACAAAGACTTTCTGAAGGTGAGAACTTACACATTTAACTTTTTACAGTTAACACTGAAGTTTGACCATGGGGATGATGTCATTATTTATTTTCAGATTACATGATACTGTGTTCAAATTTATGTCAATGTGTTTCACTTATTATGATCATATCATTTAACCAAAAGTGCTTAGAGAGCACAAACCTCTGCGAGTTATTGTCAAAAATGTGGAAAAGTGTCCAACCTCTCACTTTAAATAAATCCATACAAAAAAAAAAAAACTCCTGGATCCAAATCTGGTTTAGGATCCCCACCATATCAAATCACTTCTCGCTTTTGCCATGACTGTCATTCCTAGAAAATGCCTACAGATTCTTTTAAAACCTTTATCATTATTGGCTAAATGTTGAAAATTGCCCTATATCGCAATGTAAACAAATCCTTAAAACAGTTTCTAGATTGGCATTCAGCTTCAGATCACTACCAAAATTGAATCAGTCCTCCCTAGTGCCAGGACTAACATGCTCTAAAAATGCCATTCATATCCATAAGGAACTTGTTGAGTTATTGTCAAAAATGTGGGAAAATTCCTTATATTATAATATTGATGAAAAATGTAAAATTCCTGGATCAGTGTCACTACCAAATTGTAATCGCTTCTTCTTGTGCCATGGCCAAAATTCCACCAGATTCCTTCATTAGTTTTTGAGGATACAAACAAACAAACTTACAAATGACAGCAAATCACAACTTTTTTTGGTGGAGGTAATAGTGAGGTGCAGTTTGTAAGGATTGTGCATTTGTTGAACGAGCAACACAGCTGAACGTATGGGTATAGTTCTGTGTTAAAGTCAGAAAGTCAACAAATGCTTTACTGGTGAGTTTAGTTAATAAATCCTTCTCACCATCTTTTCTCTTCCCTGCCAGTTAAGTTGTAACTTTGCCACCAGCATCAAGAAAGTGATCCCTGCTCCTCCTCCGTCTGCTTCTCCCCCTGCCTCTCCCGTGCCTCAGGACTTCTGCACATTTAAGCCCCTGTCACCTGCAGACGCTGAGGAGGAACGTCCAATTTTAGACTCCATTGCTTGGCCTGAAACTCCACCTTTGCCGCATCCTCTTTTACTGACAAAGACATGTGATCCTGCCCACAGCAACTTCACCATTCTTCCACGCAGGGGTGGAGGAGAGTGGCATGTAGGAGATCAGCTAGAAGTCATGATACAAGTCTTTGACTTCCAAGGTAGCCAAAGCGTATGGAGGGGATTTCATTGTTGCCCGGGTGCACAACAGCGAACTTGAAGCAGGTGCCGCTGGGCAGGTGGTGGATCACCTCAACGGATCCTACTCTGCTTTTTTCCCTTTACTCTGGGAAGGGAAAGCACAGGTTGAGGTAAAGTGTGTTAAACTTTAAATTGATTTACAAAGTCCTTCATGCCCCCTGACTGCCAACAATTAAAAACCCAAATTTGAATGAAGTTGGGATGTTGTGTGATATTTCATTCATTTTTTTTTATCATTGCTCAATTGAAAACACTACAAAAATAAGAAATTTTATGTATAAACTGATAAACTAAATTGTTTTCTTGCAAATATTCGCTCATTTTGAATTTGAGTTGTTGATTTAAGTCTATGGTTATGCATGGTAGAGTTTTAACTTACACTTGTAGCCATAGCGACTAACTGCATTAACTAACACCGGTTTTTCAAAGTGTTCCTGAGCCCACATGGTATTAACATAATGATGCTGGTGGTTAATACAGTGCCGGCTGAGGAACTGGAGGTCATGGACATTCAGTGCCTCTAACTATTTGTTCAACTGTTTTGTGTTTCAGACAGGTGTTTTTTGAGCAATCCTCAGCTTTCCCAGTCTTTTGTTGCAACATCCCATCTATTTTAAGTCATGTTGTATGTATCAAATACAGATTGAGTGAAAATTTATCAGTGTTAACACTAAATATCTTGTCTTTGTTGTGTATTCAATTGAATATAAATAGAAAAAGGATTTGCAGATCATTCTAACTTCATTGGAATTGGGTTTTGTAAGTGCTGCTTTTGTTACAGTTGAGTATGCCATTTTAATAGATTGTGAGACCTGGGTTGGTGGCAAAGGAACTGCACTTAGATGGTTTCATTCTCATTTTTAAAGGGATATGCCAACATTTTCTTTCCTTTCGTGTCTTGCCTCACTCCTGAGTCCATGACAAGCAGATAGGCACCATTCTTTTGATTGTGCGTACAGTAACAAAAAAGAGATGGCCAAAGCTTGCCCACCACTATTTAGCTTAGCCCAAACACTGGGAGTCAATGGGTATAGCTAGCCTGCCTCTGCCTACAGTCATCTGATAAACTCTTCAGCAACTCTAAACAGCCCCGTGTGCTTGTTGTGACTCGTTTTTTACCCCATTGTGTTACGTTATATACTACTATCACTGTATTATCTTCTTCTACTCATAAACAGAAGCTTTGTTTAGCTGACCTACTTCCACTGTGGTTTGTGCTTTAGATGTAGCAAATGAGTTGATTCTTTTGAACAGCTCTTTTAAGTAAACATTGAGAACCAATTCGCAGTTGTAAGTGAGCCATCTATTTGCTAGGCATTCTTAAATTTGCAGGTAATTTGCATTAAAGAATGGCTCGCAAACGAAAGGCTCACTCACAACTGCGAATTGGTTCTCATCATTCACTTAAAAGAGCTGTTCAAGGACTCCGTAGCGCAAACCACTGCGCAAGTAGGTCAATAAAACAAAGCCTCTGTTTACCAGTAGAAACAGATAATAAGACAATAGTGGTAAATAATGTAACATAATGCGGTAAAAAAAAAAAAAAGACTCACAAAAGCACACAGAACCGTTTAGAGTTGCTTAACAGTTTATCGGATGGCTGTAGGCAGGCAGAGGCGGGCTAACTATACCCGTTGACTAACAGTGTTTGAGCTAAGCTCGCTAACTTGTTACTGGACACACAGTCGAAAGAATGGTGTCTATCTGCTTGTCATGGACTGGGGACTGAGGCAAGACACGAACATAAAGAAAATGCTGGCGTATCCCTTTTCGTAGCGCCAAAACTACTCACTCTCTGCCTCTTGTATTAGCCTACCTGTGGTGTATGATGATGTAGCTCATTATAAAAGTTAAGACAAATTATGATTTGACACTTGCTCTCTCTTCCATCAGGTGACACTTGTTCACTCCAGTGAAGCTGTCACAGTTCTGCGCAGGCTGAACAAAGAACATCCTGATAGGGTTGTTTTTCAAGGCTACTTCTGCTCAGGCAAAGTCTTTGCAACTACCACCTGTAACGTTTGTCTACCTCAAATCAACCAGACACAGTGCAACTTCACAGACCTCCGCACAGGTGAGCCTTGGTTCTGTTATAAGCCACAGGACCTGGGCTGTGACACCAGAATTCACCACAAAAAACAGGATATAAGAGGGTATTCAAAGCGGAGGAAGCAAAACTTTTCCAAAGGTGAGTTAGCGTGGAAATGTTTTTCTTTACAAGTTACTTTGAACTGAAAATTTGCAAAACAAGAGTTAAAGGTTTGCTTTCTAGTTCAAGAAACCTAATTTATAGCTACAGTCATCAATGATAGAGAGAAGACGTGTAAAGAGATGGTTCAGTATTTTAAACTTGTGGTTTATAAAGCTTTGTTGCAAAGTAAATACATCAGCCACAGTAAATGGAACGGACTTGCACAAGGTTTCTGTGGTCTTTCTGAATATTTAAAGCCATTAAACATCCATTCACGTGCATTCACTCTGATATATTCTCACTGATTGTTGAAATTCCTGTGCAAGATATCAGAATCAAGTAATACAACCACAGTTTTATACCCATTCACACGCTATTGCAGTCTGAGCAATTTGGGGTTAAAGAAATCATCCTGACAAATGGACACATACAGAGGTCTTAATGCATTATGTATCCTGATATGCATAAATTATGAACACTGAGTAGCCCTTAAACAGAATTCCTGCAACTTTTGTTCTTTTTTGAAAACACAAAAAATGCAAGGATTCTAAAACTCATGACGCTTAAAATGAATTCAAGCTGTTTTTGTAAATCATGGATGTCATGTTCTACAAGCTAAAGAGAAAAAGGACCATCCTGATTGTTATCTGCACTTTGTGCAGAAAAAGTATGACAAAAAATTCCAGCCACAATGCCTCAACAATTAGGGTCCTCCCAGTTCCCTTATTGAGTGTTGGTAAGAGGAGAGGTGATGCGACACAGTGGTAAACATGCCCCCTCACCCAGGTTTTTGAAACGTTTTGCAGACATCAAATTCTAAATGAGTGATTATTTGCAGAAAAAAATCTGTTTGAACATTAAATATCTTGTCTTCCTAGTGTAGTCAATTGAATATAGGTTGAAAAGGATTTGCAAATCATATTCATATTCTATGACCAAGCCTCTCTGCAGATTCTCTCCTTAAACAATCCCACTCTAAAAACACTTCACTATTCCTTTATGTATCTCTTGCAGAGGCATTATCCTATTGCTGTTGCTTTTAGTTACCAGTGTTTAAACTGTTTATTTTTCTCTGTGTAAAAGATGTCTTGTAATGTGGAATTTTATGTAGGTCTGTCAACATGAAAGTCTCCATTCCAGCTTCAGGACCTAGAGATATCGCTGTGTTGCCTCAAAAGAAAGGTATACGAGATGTTTTCTGTTCCCACCAATAAATATCTAACACTTTGATGGTAAAAGTGGATCAAACATAAAAATGTGCACAGTCAGACTCCTTAATCTGTGTCCTAAACAGTATAAAGTGAATAAACTCTTACAGCAGTTTGAACACTGGATGCGTGTGTCCTCATATGAGTATGCTACATTGTGGCTGCGTCTCTCTGCTGTCTCGGCTCTGTAAATACCACCTCAATCATGATGTTCTATAGAAAGTTAAGCAAAATCCACAATAAATCTCTACAAGTGACCTAATTCATTGAGCAACTGATGCAGGAGACCTGCATAAAGAATTATGTACAAAAAAGGGGAGGGACAAGCTGAGCTTTTACTTTGGAAGGCAAAGACAGGAAGTACATCTTTTCTGTGACATATTCTACCGCTGTGGACAAACATACCAGCTGGATTAAGGTTAAAATGGCTCCCTATATTTCAATATTTCTGCCTGATTTGCCTCAGACATGCATTGAGGTCCTATTCTCGAATTCTTCGGACCTGGGGATTTATGCTGGTAGTCTGAAAGCACTGACTTGATAGCATATGCATCCAGTGTAAAACGGCCATTATGTACCCCATGTCCACTTTCTGGACACTAAAAAACATTTCGACTTCTGCAAAGGTGGTTGTGTTTGTTTGATAGTGTGTGTTGGATTGTATGTTCATTTGTGCGAAGGAAATCTGGAAAAGTTGCCAATGTATTTTGATTAAATTTCAAGAACAGTTGGTCATGACTAACCTGACCGACCAAATGGACTGTTCATTATATTTCACTAGTCCATCTGGGCAACAGCTCATAGAAAGTGTCTGGCAATAGGCAGAACCTCTCAAAAGCATATACAGGAGGTGATTGGACGATTGCTCTGTCATCACCTTCATTACTGGCCAATTAGATAATGCAGTAGGTGGGTGCTACTGCCACGGTGTTAAAAACAAAACATAAGGCACTTAATAGAACAAACAATCTCCAAAACCTGTCTGAAGTGGAGTGAAAATATCCCTTTTATCGAGAAATGCTTTCAGTGTTGTTTGTGCTTCTTTTAATAGAGAAATGTGGTCAGAGTGACAAAACTGCTACTGAAGCTGTTAGCATCTATCACTTCCTGCTGTTGTCTCGCTCTTAGCTCCCTCCTCTTCCTGCTCTAAAGAACTCCGACAGGGCTGCCCTACTCTTGGCCACTCATGATCGTTGTAGATTGGAGCTTGGCAAGACTGATCTGCCTGATTACAGACACTGAATCAGGCAAATCCAGCTGCTGTGCAAGGTTAGGCCATGGCACAGCGAAGATTTTGGTAGTGATCTGAATCTGGATGCGGATCCAGGAATTGCCCTTTCTTGCACCATTAAAAAATCCTTAAAAAAATTAATGGATTAATATTCGGACTGCAGATCGCCTTTAAAACCAAATCACTTCTCTCCCGTGTCATGAGCAACATTCCCTGAAAATTTGTCAGAATCTGTTGAGAAGTTTTTGAGTTATCAACAAAAATGTGAAAAACTGCTCAGTCTTGCACTGAAAAGAAATTCTTGAAAACATTCCTTGAAGAGCATCTAAGTTAGGATCACCACCAAAATCATAACAATTTTCCCAACATTCCCCAAAAATGTAATGAAAAACCATTGAGAACTTGCTCAGTTATTGGCACAAAAGTGAAAATCTGTTAATAAATGTTGAAAAAAAAATCTAGATCTGCATCCTGATTCAGATCAGCACCAAAATAACTTCTTCCTTGTGCCACAGCCAACATTCCCAGAAAATTTCATCCATGTCTGTTCATAACTTTTTAGTTATCCTTTTTTCAAAGCATCAAACAAAGAAAGCAACGATCACCTGGCAACAACATAACCTTTGCAAAGATTATCATTTTTGTTTTGTTACTCTGATGTGTTTACTTTTTGGGTATTGAGTGCTACCTAGATAATTTTTTTCAGTGGGCGCCTGAGGGTTACTCAGAAAGATGAAAGACCATGTTTTCATTCTCTTAATGAGATTTTCTGACATTCAGTGATTAATGAAATGTCCCTACTTTTTTCTGTCTTTTCAGATCAACTCGGTGCCAATGAAAGCAGAAAACTCTCTGGGTATTATGCTCAGGGTATGTGGCGAGCACTAGATGGCGCCAAAGTCCACCAGTTTAGCACCTTCTCTGCCATCAGTCAGTGTCTGAAAGGGAAGGTTGTCCACCTGTATGGAGACTCTACCATCAGGCAGTGGTTTGAGTACCTCCGTGCTTCACTGCCAGGTAGGTGGAACTAAGTGCTTTCACTTAGCAAGTTTATTTTATTCCAGCTAAATCTGTTCTCTGTTACACTTTCAGATGCCCAGGAGGTCAACCTGAACAGTCCAAAGCAAGCAGGACCCTTCATGATATGTGACAAAGCACATAAAATCATTATAACCTACCGAATCCACGGTCTTCCTGTGCGTATTGAGACAATGCCAGCCAGCAAGGAGAGCTACATCGCCAATGAACTTGATGCCCTCGTTGGTGGTGCTAACACAGTGGTAGTTTTAGGGATCTGGGCCCACTTCTCCACTTTCCCAGTTGAGCTCTACATCAGACGGCTTCAGAGCATCCGCCGGGCAGTGGTCCGTCTGTTGAGCAGGGCTCCAGACACGCTGGTGGTTGTCAGGACAGGGGCGCTTCAGCATATGAATGTTGATAATGTTATTAGCAACAGTGACTGGTTTTCAATTCAGCTGGACAAGGTACTCAGGATTATGATGAAAGGACTTAATGTCCAACTGGTGGATGCCTGGGATATGGTTCTAGCCCACCACCTGCCACACGACATTCACCCAAAACAACCCATAATAAAGAATATGGTTGGTGTTTTATTGTCCTATATATGCCCCCTAAAAAAGGGATAGCTGTGTATTATAATAAGAGAATCATTTTATCTAGGGATGCACTGTATTGGATTTTCAAAGATGTTCAATGTGCTGATATTATTAAACTCACCACTACAAACACTGATACATATACTCAGAAGCACAAAGTCTGGATTTAACAAAAACTTGTTACAATGTGATAGTTTGTGAAGGAGACAGATTTGAGACAAGAAAAACAACATTTCCCTCTCTGACAATGAAATTATTATATCACTAATGTTGATATTCAGTGATAATAAGTCAAAGGATTACAGTAAATTCATATGTTTTCTTTTT
This sequence comes from Cetoscarus ocellatus, assembly GCA_037902135.1. NCBI lineage: Eukaryota > Metazoa > Chordata > Actinopteri > Labriformes > Labridae > Cetoscarus > Cetoscarus ocellatus. Next base: position 63,558 of record JBAMNC010001765.1, on the reverse strand, counting down.
CAACTAGAATAACGCAAATACTGTATATGGCAAATATGTAGAGTATGGATGATACACAGGCTGTAAAAACCACAGAATCAATGAAGAAAAGGCCATTAATTGGGATGGACTAAACTCTCTGGAGAACAAGGCCCTACTTTCCTGCCATCATCCATATGCTCTGCCCCCTCTCTGCTCTGGGAGATGGATTGTTGCCACAGTGGCAGCTCTTTTGGATACTTCTTATGCTGGCAAATTTGTGGACATAGCTTGGTGTGCATGCATTCAAAGTAAGTCAAACTCCTAAAGATGGGATGAATGTGTGGGACTTGCTAGACATTTGTTGTGCTAAAGAGTGAATCATGTAATGGTGGTATCTTGTCGCATTCACGGCATTGTGTGGAATTGCACCTGTTGTTTATCAAAACCTGTTGTCAATGTTGTTTATATTAGAAGTACTTTTATATTTACAAGTATGACAGAAATGTAAAGTATATTTCTAATTTCTATTCTCTGATTACATTTATATGTCATTCCAGAACAACACAAGCAACCAGTCTGTTCACAAAGTTTGGAATTGAGTGTGTGTTGAAATAAAGAACCATTGAGAAATACAGTGACACTTGTTCTTCTTGCCGGACACCCTTCATTGGACCTGTACCTGCACGAGTAGCACCATAACGTCCCCGTATCTTTCAATCAGAACATCTGCTGGTACCAATATCTTAGGTTTAAAAATGTTAGCTGCCAATATCAGTTTTGCAACAATATTGTGCGTGTCTGTATCAATTAATCAGTCAAACTTTATTTTTTTAAAAGAATAATTATGGATGTTATCTTCAGACAAAGTACAAAAGAGTAGATCAGTGCCATACTCTAAGATTTTTCTTAATGTCTTCCCTCTTTAAAAAAAAATAAAAAAAAATCTATATAATTACATTTGCAATATGTCTGCCAGGAAGGTACTTTGTGTTTTTGCTATTATGTTTTAGCTTGTTAGTTTATCATCTCCAGTATAGATTATTGCAACTCTCTCCTCTTTGGCTTCCCTCAAAAGTCCCTCAATAAACTCCAGCTGGTCCAGAACTCAGCTGCCCACATCATCACCAAGACCCCTTCACACCATCACATCACCCCCATCCTGTAGCACCTCCACTGGCTCCCAGGCAAGCATAGAATTGAGTTCAGACTCCTCCTGTAAACCTTTAAAGCCACCCACAGCCTCGCCTCTCCATATCTGTCTGACCTCCTCCACATCGCCACTCCAGCCCGCTCCCTCAGATCCTCCTCCATCCACCTCACTGTGCCCTCTGCCCACGTCAGCATCATTGGGAGCAGGGCCTTCAGTCACTCTGGTCCCCAGCTCTGGAACTCTCTCCCCATGGATCTCCGAAACTTGAACTCCCTCCCCCTCTTCAAATCCAGACTAAAAACCGACCTGTTCAAGATTGCTGACTCTATTTAACTACACCCTGCCATTTTTCCCCATTACCTATGATTTTCTGTTGTGTTTTGATGATTATTCTTCTGTTGATTTTATTTTTGTTTTAATCAATCAATCAATCAATCAATCAATCTTTATTTGTATAGCGCCAATTCATAACAAGTGTTATCTCAAGACACTTTACAATAGAGCACAAAGCTCTTCTTCTATTATGGATACACATATATGCATAGATACATATATACATATAAAAATACACATATACATATATATACAAATATATACATCCAACACCCAACATGAATCCATATAGCCAATCATGAATCCCTCCATCATGGCGGCAAGAAAAAACCTTCTGTTAAGCAGCAGGAAATCTTGAATGTGGACCCCAGTCTCATGATGAACAGCAAATCCACACGATGCTGTGTTGGGTGAATGGGCAAAGGGAGGGAGGTAAGTGGAGACAAGTGGACTAAAGTAAGAACTAAAGCTAGTGACAGATCAATGGACCAATCATAGACCTGTCGTCGTCAAATTTGTTTCTGCTGCAAACAAATTTATTAGAGGAGGGTCCTCATGTCTGTGTGGTTGTGGTGAAAAATTTATAGAAGTATAATCAATAAAAGTCTTACTGGAAGTAAGAATTTATGGTAGTGATGAACTCATGGGTGCCCAGACCACAAGTGCATCCCTACCATATTTGTCTCCGTTAAGTAAAAATGTATTAGTGGTAGACCTCTTGAGATGTGACACCTCATTTTCAGGAGGGATCTAAAGAGCTAAAGATAGTTACTATAGATGTATCAACCATGGATAGAAAGATCATGTTAATATCAACATTAACAGCTATAATGATTATGAACTGGAGTGAGATGGCCAAATATGTGTTATGTCTGTAACTGTAGTTATTGAGGCTTCGTGACTCCACAGCAGCAGGCAGTCTCCACCAAGGATCCCAGGCCACCTAAAAGACAAGAGCCAGAGACGAGTACAGGAGCAAACAGAAAGGGGCAGAGGCAGATATGGAGAGAGAGTGTGAGAGAGAGAGGGATAGAGCCCAGTGTGCCAGATCCCCCCGGCAGTCTAAGCCTATTGCATCTTAACTATGTGTCTAAACTATGGACTATGAGCTGGTCCCTAACTGAAAGCTTTATCAAAGAGGAATGTTTTAAGTCTAACCTTAAAGGTAGAGAGGGTGTCTGCCTCCCGAACCGTGGTCGGTAAATGGTTCCAGAGAAGAGGAGCCTGATAACTGAAGGCTCTACCTCCCATACTACTTCTAGAGACTGATGGCACCACGAGCAGGCCAGCATTTTGGGAGCGTAATGTTCTAGAGGGGTTGTACGGCACTACAAGCTCTTTGAGGTAAACTGGTGCCTGTCCACTGAGAGTGTTATAGGTGAGAAGAAGAATCTTGAATTCTATTCTATATTTAATGGGAAGCCAATGCAGAGAAGCTAATACAGGAGTAATGTGGTCTCTTCTCCTAGTTCTAGTCAGCACACGTGCTGCAGCATTTTGAACCAGCTGAAGCGTCTTAAGCGACTTACTGGGACAGCCTGAAAGAAGAGAATTACAGTAGTCCAGTCTAGAGGTAACAAAAGCATGGACTAGCTTTTCAGCATCGCTCTGGGACAGGATAGGCCTAATTTTAGCGATGTTACGAAGATGAAAAAAGGCTGTTTTTGAAATTTGCTTTATGTGACAGTTAAAGGATAGATCCTGATCGAATAGAACCCCAAGATTTCTAACAGTTGTGCTTGGCGTCAGGCTTATGCCATCTAGGGCACTTAAATCATTAGAAAAGATTTCTCTAAGGTGTCGAGGGCCCAGCACAATGATCTCTGTCTTGTCTGAGTTAAGAAGAAGAAAATTTTGGGCCATCCATGTCCTAATGTCCTTTAGACACGCGTCTAGTTTAGATAACTGATTTGTCTCACCTGGCTTCATCGATACATACAGCTGAGTATCATCAGCGTAACAATGAAAATTAATGGAGTATTTCCTCATGATATCACCGAGGGGAAGCATATAAATGGAGAAGAGAATTGGACCTAGCACAGAGCCTTGAGGAACTCCGTAACTTACTTTAGTGTACACAGAGGACTTGTTGTTCACGTGTACAAACTGGTATCTATCAGATAAGTAGGACTTAAACCAATTTAAGGCAGTCCCTGTAAACCCGAGTAATACCTCTAATCTCTGTATAAGAACATCATGATCAATGGTGTCAACCATGCCAGAAAATATGCATGTTTGATGGTAATTACTGCTGTAATTTAAATGTCTTTATTCATGCAACTGTTTCAGAGGGCCAATTCAAAATGGGCAGCGGGCCGCATTTGGCCCCCCGGGCCATAGTTTGGACACCCCTGGTGAAATACCCCCGCTTTCTGTTGAGGAACAGGAACACCAGACAACAAATACCAGGAGAGGACTTAGATAAAAATGTTTCTTTATTATGGTAAGTCTAAAAATAGATACTCCAGGGTTTGTCCAAAGAAAGAGTCCAACAGTTTGTCCACAGGTTTCCAGGGTAAATTCTCCTCTTGGAGGTTCCAGCACAGGTGAGGGCCAATAACTTCAGGAGGAAACAACAAGATATCCGTCAGGGTGACCAACGACCTATCAGTGTCCAGTTGTTCAGGCTAATTTATGACCAAAAACAATAGCTACATTTATGGTGGGCACAAATAAATAAAACACATTAAAGTAGGAATCCAACACAAGGGGAAGTGAATTAAATAAACAAATCACTAATGCAGATTAAATACACAGCAAATCAAGCAAAATACATCCAGTCCAAGATTACAACTACTGATGGTGGAGGTGCCCAAAGGGGTAGTTTGTTCTCTCTTTTGTAGGATAGAAGTTACAATAAAAAAATTTGGCCGCAGCAGTAAAAATCGCGTTCCCACCCCTCCACCTTTATCCGAGGCTTCCCCCTCTCCCACGGTGCGTCTCTGTTGCCTCTCTGGCGTGTGGCAACCTGTCCCGAGGTAGCGGCAGCTCCTTCCGTCCCAGCAGCAGGTAAGCCCGTTCTGTCCCCCGCACCTGGTAAAAGATGCCTTCCCGCTGTCACAGCTGTCCGACCAGCGCTTCTCCAAAAGCGTTTCTCCAGTGCGTCTGCTCCGTCCGCTCAGCTGCTCTCCAAGCCTGCCTCCTGCCCGTCATCTAAAATAAAAAGTGTAGGAAAGGTGACCCCAGACTACCCACACCTGTGATGTGTGACCTGATTACACAGGTGCTGTGTATCCTGAGAAAGTGGTAATTAGGATCAAGCAGACACACGTGCGCACACACACGAAAACACACACACCCTACTCTCACATGTTGTGGGCTGGAAGGAAGGCCAAATACCCAAAAATGTGTCCAAAAGCCTTCAAAAAGTGATTTTTGCATATGTCTCCGTACAGAAAGGCCAGATATCTGTAATTGTTGAACTGAAGTAGCCCGTCCACTCCACACCAGCAATTAACAGTGACAAACACAAGAGCAAAAGAGAAGGAACAGAGAGAGGGAGGGTGTTGGAGGGATTGAAATTGCTGGCAGAAGGACATGTAGCCCATACACTGCATCATAGAATAGTCCCAAACACAGAGACTTTGACGAGGAAAAGTAAAATGCTACAAAAGTCTAACTGTAGCTTCCAGTCAAGCCAACATAGTTTTAGTTTTAACCTTAAAGTGGGTTAACTACAAGGCTTTCAGTGGCACTGTTGACCACTATGCAGTACATAACCTGGCATCAATTTCAAGCCATTTGCTCAAGGGTCAAAGGTGACCAGGGGCTTTAGCGGCATTATATTTAGAAGTGCCACTAATAACTCACTCAAAAAAAGAAGTTCCCTTAGTATGCAGAGGTTGATGTGTCAGCTGTAAAAGACTGTCCACTGTATGTCCTCCACATGATGCTCACAGAACACTCAGCTTGCTGTTGTCTCACAGGTCTACAAAGCCTGCTCTGTCTTATGAGACCTTTTTTGTACAGTGTAGATGACAGCTGGCTGTCAGTGTGTCAGAGGTATTTACACAGGGAGGAGCTGCTCCAGGTTATCATCAGCGGAGCTTTCCATTTATCTTAGATCACGGATGTTGAAGTTGGAAAGTACATCACCTCACACCTCATTTACTGAAGATCCTCCGACTGCTGAGCATTCACTCATGGGGGGGAGGGGGGTGTTTGTTTTTTCCAACTTGTGAGTTCAGAAAAAAAGAATCGTGAATCATTTATGGGAAGGAGGATTTCTGATTTGCCAGGGGGGTTCCTCGGTTTATTGTTTCACTTGTTAATATTTGCACAAGCCTAATATTTGCCTTTAGAATATTAGCTTCATTAATGGGTTAACTAAGGTAAGGCCAAAGACCAATCTAGAAAGACAGCAGGGATAACAAAAAAACAAAACAATATGTGTACGCCAAGCTGGTTATCAATGGTAATTATTAACTGATCAGAAAGCATTGATTAATACTCTGATGTACAAACCACAATTTAAATGAAGTTGGGATGTCATGTAAAACATTAAAATAACAACAACAAAATACAATGACTTGTAAATTGGTTTTGACCTTTATTTAATTGAATTCACTATAAAAAGATGATATTTCATATTAAAACTGATAAACTTAAGTGTTTATATTCACTCGTGTTGAGTGTAATGCCTGTAACACGTTCCAAAGAAATTGGGACAGGGGCATGTTTACCACCGTGTTGCATCACCTAACATTTGAATTACCCTCAATAAGAGCCGAGGAAACAAATTTTTGAAGCTTTGTAGGTGGATGTCTTTACCCTTTTTTGCTTTATGTTCAACTTCAGCTGCTCAACAGTCTGGGGTGTCCATGCTCTTATTCTGTGTTTCATAATGCGGCTCACATTTTCAGTGGGAGACCCATCTGGACTACAAGGAGGTCAGTCCAGTACCCACACTCTTTTACTACGAAGTCACTCTGTTGTAACACGTGCAGAATGTGACTCGGCACTGTCTTGCTGAAATAAGCAGGGACATCCCTGAAAAAGATGTTGCTTGGATGGTAGCGTATGTTACTCAAAATCTGTGAGCACCTTTCAGCATTAATGGTGCCTTCACAGATGTGAGAGGCTGAAGAGGAACTTGCACTTTTATATGTAGCAACAAACTAATACAGTGCTGCCTGAGGGATCGAAGGTCACGAGTGTTCATTGGTGGTTTACGGCTGTACGTAAGCAGCAAGGTCAGATTCTCCGGATTCTCTGATGTTCTTTTGATCATTATCGGCTGTAGGTGATGAAATCCCTAAATTACCCACAGTTGCACTTTGACAGATGTTCTTGAACTGTTGGAGTATTTGCACAAGCAGTTGTTCTCAAAGTGGTGAACCTCGCCCCACCCTTGCTTGTGAATGACTGAGCCTTTCGTAGATGCTCCTTTTATACCCAATCATGACTCTCACCTGTCTCCAGTTCACCTGTTCACCTGTGGAGTTTTCCAAACAGGTGTTTTTTAAGCATTCCTCAGCTTTCCCAGTCTTTTGTTGCCCCTGCCCCAGCTTTTTTGGAATATTTGAATATTTGCTGAATAAATGTTATCGAACTGAACATTACTGATCTTGTCTCTGTAGTGTATTCACTGTAATGTAGATATTCTTTTTTACATTTTACATGACGTCCAAACTTCATTGGCATGGGGTTTGTAGAAATGTCTAACTGATCCACCAAGAGGTCAAGATCTACAGAGTATTGGCTCTTTAACTGCAAACATCCTGGTGTTTTAAGTGAAGGATATTTGTCTTAAAGATACTGTCATGCCAGAGTTAATGACATCTAATTTTGATGTTGGTTTTTTCCTCTGTTGGATCATCCAAAGGATGTGTCTACTGTCTTGGGCGTCACTTCTTCACTCTTCTCTTGTTGGGCACAGAATTCGCTGTTGGAATAAAACCACTGAAGACAATTTTCTTTTTTTTTTAAATGGACTTGATTAGTTTTTAGGATTTCAACATTTTCACAAAGACTTCATCACAGGGTTCACCAAGAAAATCTCCAGTGAGGTAATATACATGATATGCTTGACCTGATTTGAGTAAGAGTGTGGACCAGGAATCAAATGACAAAAAGTTTAATCATACATCATGATTTTCACATTGTCTTAGTTGTAAATGTACTGTACACTCATTTAAATGGCCTCCATTTCTCTTTCCTGTTTCATTACATCACCAGATAGGGACTAACAATGAGGCTGAAAGGCATCGTACTTAGGATCAAGAAGCTTCATCATTCGTATCGTTTTGACAGGTCTTAACAATAGACACTGTTTGAGTTTGTGAAGAGGGAGAAGCCGGTGAATTTATACTTTTCAAAGCTGCTCTGTACTTCTCCACATTGACACTTGAACTGTGTTATGGTGTTATACCACGCCCTATCTAGTGTCTTGTGTGATCCACTGTACAAGCCCATCCTCTTTGTTCACTGAGTTCATCCAAAGACAAGCCGAACATTCATTCATTCATATTTATAGCATGAATAATCCATTCCTTTATGTTAAGATTTTATTTTGGACAACAAGATTTCAATTTTTATATTTGTCCTCAAGATGGCACTATTTTTCCCATTCAGATCATGACACAAAATTTCACACTTTTTACTGTTTTCTGCAAGAGTGCCTGCAAAAGAATAAGAAAGCATCAAAATCAATTGATCAATGAGTCTGCCACTCATTGACCCATGTCAGGACCTAGAAGAAAATAACAATCAAATAAGCCTTGAAATGTATTTTATGGAACTATTTATTTTATTATAAGAGTGTTGTGTAAACATACTAGCATCTAAAGGGTTACAATCCCCCAAATATAAAAAATATTTGTTATGTTTATTTCAGGTTTAAGTAGCTTTAAAAGACTGACTTGTCCAAATTGGAAAGAAATATTAATATATTTTTACTGCTGATTTTTGGAATTTGGCATTTTTTGTCATTAGGACTATGAGAGTAAGTTTTTTTTTTAAATTTCGACACTGTGTAAAAAATAACAGGGCATCAAAATAAATGTTGCTACCAGTCAATAGAGATATTAAAGCAAATTAGTTTTGCAGCAGATCTTGGGAAACTGACATTTTGTCACTAGGGATAAATGTGTTAGATTATTAAAGGAACTCTTAGGGTTTAAAATCTAGTTCATTACATTGAGCTCTTGGCCCCATACACACCAATGTAGAGCTTAGCTTTTACACCAGGTTTTGCTTTACTGGAGCAGGCCATAATGAAAATCGCCTTGTCTACTGTATATGATATTTTAATGAACCTCATACAGATCTACTTAAAAAATTACTAAACTATCCCTTTAACATGAAGTAAATTTACTAATCACATGAATTATGAACACCTTAAAGAAACATCAGGAGAAGTCAGCAGCCAGAGACAGGAACTATTTGGGAGAAAAGTTACTGCACCTACTCTCTTGAAGTTTCTTCTTTTGGAAAACACTTGTCAAATATCTTATCTTAAAATGAATGAAAAGTAATTGAAAAACGCGTTCTTTTTCTTCTACCAGGTGACATTTGTTCACTCGAGTGAGGCCATCAGAGGTCTCTGCAGGCTGAGCAGAGTTCATCCTGATAGGATTACAAACTCTGCCATCGAAGCAGCCACCTGTAACGTTTGTTTACGCAAGAAAAGTCAGCCTCAGTGCAACTACACAGACCTCCGCACACGTGAGCAGTGGTTCTGCTATAAGCCCGAGAAGTTGAGCTGTGATGCCAGAATAAACCACATTAACGGGATATAAGAGCGTCCTCACGGCCGGGGAGAAGATGCTCTTCCAAGGGTGAGGAAGTCTTGACTCATCTGGTTTACTTTAAGTAGGAAATAAAAAAGGCTGATATTGTCTGGTTTATAGCTACATCCATTAATGCTAAAGTGAAAAGATGTTAAAACATTTGACGTCCAAATGCAAGCTGGTTAGTAAACCATCTTTTGACAGTAATTTAAATAAAAGCTCTCTTTAAAATAACATTTCATTCAGAGGTGTCAACTCCAAAATCCTCATTTGTGCTTCAGGACCTGCTGGTATCAAGGTGTTGCCACAAAAGAAAGGTTAGTATAGTTTTTTCAACTTTTAGCTGTAATGATGCAAAACTAAATAAGCTCAAAACCTTGATAGCAAAAGTGGTTTGAGAAAAAAATGAGCATACATCGAATCTCTTCTCATACAAGAGCAGAGCATTGACAAACTGAAGCTGCAATGTAAAATCAGTATCCCATTAAGTATTTATTTGAGATTTTATCCAAACAACTGAAGATTGCATTCAAAAGCAAAAGATTACGTAAAGGCTGTGTGGCCTTGCTTTCTTGACTTTTGACCTTCTGTCATAAAAGTCATGAAAAATCCATGACCTTCAATTTCAACCCTGTAGATACTACTATGAAGTTTAAGGATTACTTAAAGCATTTTAAAAATTGCGTTCACAAGATTGCATTTAAAAGCAAAGATTGACAATGAGGCTGTATGACCTTGACTATTAGACTTTTGACCTCCAAAATCTTATAAGCATTTATACAAACTTTGAGGAAAATCCTGATAAGCATTGTTGTGTATTTGATTCACACTGGGTTCCCACGTGAAGGAGGATGATGAGTCTAATGATCTTAATTTTCGACCCCTGACCTTTAAAATCTAATTAGCTGATTCTTAAGACAAGAAGACGAAAGTGTTAGTTTTAAAACAAATCTCTTGAAGCATTCTTAAGGTGGATACACCATAATACAGCGATATTTGGCATGGTGATAATGTCACTTCACTGCCACCAAGAATCAGTATTTTTCAAAGTATTAATTTTCACCATTTAATAAAGCTTTTGGCTCTATAGAAATAAAATCTATACCTCTTTAAGTCCACATGATGGTGCTGTTGAGCCATTTTGCAGTTCAGGTTGGCAGAAGTGACATTCACTGTGCAGGAGAGAACACAGCAGCACAGAGAGAGATGAACAGATTTAAGAGAAGGACACATGGTGTTTGTAAGAAGAGAAGCATTGGACTAAAATACTGTGGAAATAAGGCTCACTTCACCTGGGTAGGGAAAGCCAATTAGAGCAAAGCTAATGCTAACGTAACCCCACTAAAAAAACAGCCAACACTTGACATGCTTTGCTTGTCAAAGCTGCTTTCCAGTTCTGAGCGATCTAAGAAAACATCTCAATCAATGACTTACTTGATGTGCAAAGACTCAAGGCCTCATCATGTTGATGGCTTTTGTTACATGTTGGCTGGAGCCCAGGTGTGAGCCTTCGTCCCTGCATTAATTCACTGACACAGCAGTACCGAAGTAATACAGTGCAGTGAAGCTAAAAGTTAAACAGAGAGGCTGAGCACAGCAGAGCAGGTTGCATTACATTGTGATGCGTGGACATTAGTCTGCGGGTTTAACTCTTGTTTTCATAAAAGTGACCAAAGTGACACGATGAAAATACGGAGATATGTGAGTAGAAGAGAGGAGGGATGCTCCTGGTGTCCCTCAAACCAATGTTGCTCATGGAAGGGTAACATTTCAAGGAAAATGAGGAAAACCTAAAACCCCAAAAAGTGAGTGCAAATAATAAAGGTTTAGGCACTCAAAATAAGTTTTGAGGGATTTCTCTGTTATTTTTTCTTACTTTTTTATTCTTGAGTGGGAGGAAAATCAATTAAACTGAGAAAGTAAGTTCTGTGTGGAAAATGTTGAGATTTTTAATTTTTGGCCATGTTGTCCATCTCTTCCAGTTATTAAACAAGGAATGCCAAGATTAAGCATGTAGTAGAAAGACTATGCATTCAGTCATGTTATAGATCTATTGACTATAAATGATCCATGTGGAAAAAAAGTTATTTCTCTTCTTTCTATCAGGGCAACCCAGCGTCAATAAAAAAAACTTTAATATGGAATTCTCTTGGTTTTACTACAAGAGTATGTGGCAGTCCTTTACCAAAGTCCACGAGTTTAACACTAACAAGTTTAACACAAGACACTAGATAGGGCATGATATAACACCATAACACAGTACAAGTGTCATTGTGGAGAAGTACAGAGCAGCTTTGAAAAGTATAAATTCGCCGGCTTCTCCCTCTTCACGAACTCAAACAGTGTCTATTGTTAAGACCTGTCAAACCGATATCACAGTAAAAAATGCATCATGATGTTGACATAAAAAGTTCTTGAGCTTTACCTCAACCTGTGTGCACCCCTCCCAGAGTAACGGGAAAAAAGCAGAGTAGGAGCCATCAAGATGATCCACCACCTGCCCTGCAACACCTGCTTCAAGTTCCCTGTTGAGCAACCGTGCAACAATGAAATCACCTCCAGACTCCTTGGCTTGTCCATAGAAGTCATTCATTTCAATCAGAACCTCCAGCTGATCTCCTACTTGCCATTCTACTCCACCTCTCCATGGGAGAATTGTGAACATGCTGTAGACAGGATCACTTGTCTGATTCAGTAAAAGAAGATCTAGAAAAGATGAAGTGTCAGGCCAGGAAATGGAGTCCATAATGAAGCGTGTCTCCTCAGCATCTGCAGGAGACCGAGGCTGAAATGTGCAGAAGTTATCAGGCACAGGAGCAGCAGAGGTCACTAACTTCAGGTTGGTGTAGTTTTTTAGTTTGTAGTTTTCTGAATGATTGAACTGATGGGGAGAAGAGAGGTATATGGTGACTGACAAAACCAATAAAGTGGAATTCTACTCACATTGACCACTTTATTAGGTAGACTTGTTCAACTGCTCATTTATTGGTCAGACGTCCTTAAGTCCCACCACAGCAAGGCCTCTCTGACAGTGAGTAGGTTTTGCTAAAGGGCTCTAATTTCCTGGTGCAACTCAGGGTGGCACAGGGTGGCACAGCCTGGCACACTCCGCGCAGTGGTAATTTTGTCTGGCGCACCGCCGTGCGCAGCCAATTTGGCAGTTTGGTAGAGTGGCTGCGCCGAGATGGGTGTGACGGCGCACCAGGGGATATTGACTATTTCATGCCATAAAAACGCATGGAAGGTGCGCTGAAAGCCCGCCAGCTCTAACCTGGTCTATTCTCGGCGCAGGCGAGGCACACCCCGTGCGGTGGTAATTTGGCTGACAGGCGTGCTGTGCGCACACGCCACCAAAACCTCACAGGCAGGTGTCCACAGTGTCGGGCACATTTCAATGCAATAAACAATCACAGCAACCACTATTTAATGTAACAGTCTGAACCTGCACATACATTTGTATCTATATTAATTGTTCCATCACATCTGATGTCAGATCAAAGACGTTTGTTATAACTAACGAGTTCATATCTCTCAAGCCAACCACAAACAGCCACATCATCCGATACGGACTGCTGTGCATTTAAAGGCGAGGAGAGGCGTTCATTTGATTGGTGAAGATTACACTCGGCTGTGTTGAACCCACTCACGCCTCCTCTCCTTCCTCTCTGCTACTTGCGCCGGTAGGAGGGACAAAGGTGTGGGGGCGCCTCCCTGCGCCAGACTGCGCAGTGCGCAAAACTTGCAAAATGCCCTGGACACACCCCGTTTGGCGCGACGCAGGGCAGGTGCGCCCCGCATGCCCCTGGTCTACGAAATTAGAGCCCAAAGTTATGAAACCATATTCTTCATTTTATAGAAACTAATATATGCATAAATACAAATATATACATTTGTATATACACACATATATACATCCCATGCAGAGATGTATCCATCCAGGCACAGACTTAAATCACATTTGTCTCTGCTGAACATAGACTCAATCAATCATTCTTTATATATATAAAACACCATATTTGTCTTTGTTTGATATAAATTTATTCAAAGTAATTTCATTGAGATGTGGCATCTCATTTTTAACAGGGACCTCATGTCTGTATGGCTGCAAAGATAGTTACTATGGATGTATAATCAGTACAACCATGGCTTACATCATATGACTTTGTCCAATTCTCTTACAGTCTCTGAGTGCAATACTGTCAGTAAAGAGCAACAATGGAGGACTTCCAGCATCCATGGAGCATCATCTTATGTTGACAATCTTTACAGCAACAGCATTAAAAAAATCACTCTAAATCCACGGCTTGTTTAAACAATTTTGGTGACCAAGTCACAGACTGCAGCACTTTTAGCTCCACCCTTTAGGGCGGTTTGGTGTGCTCTGCACTCTATACCAAAAAAAATGGGCCACCATAAAACAGCTATTTGTTTACCTTGTCTCCTTATTTGACAGTGAAAACAACTGTAATTGTGCACAATTACAATTGACTTGAGCAACAAGTCAAACTGAGTTGGAGTGCCTGGTGGAAACGAGGTTTAATAGAGAACTTCAGGGATAGCTGAAAAGAGCACCTTGGGGATGCGGTGGAACAGGAGGTTTGTATCATGGATGTGCCTCTGCAGCAACTTTTATGTCAATTTGGACCAAAATTTCTGAGCAAAGTGCACCACATAAAGTGGCCAGTGCATGTTTTCATTTGTACATTTAGGATGCTTTTGTGTGTCTTTTGTTTTTGTAAAACATGTTGTGACTTATATTTATCTTAACTATTGCATAAATAAACTTAACCTTTTTACTCCAGTCTCACTCATCTGATAGTCATTCACAAATTGCTCTGTTTCATGACAAACCTGTTGCTCAGTGTTCTGCTGGTCTGTCAGTTCTTCTGTCACCTGTTACAGTGTCAGGTGTTTATCGCATCTCTGCTCCCACAGTGTAGACGGTACACATTATTTATGTACTTTAATTGATGCAATTGAAAGAGGATGGACGGGGCTAAGACCAAGTCTGTGTGGACCAACTGGGGCCTTAAAACTCAATTTTATGAAGCTTATCACCACAGATGTGATGTTTCAGGAAAGGACACGAAATGTCACGTCTGTGGAGATATTCCTCATCATATCGGCTTTGGAGCAGCCTCTGATGTGCTGACATTTTTCTTTTCTTGCACTATAATGTCCCATGTACCCACCTAAGGCTAAACCTGCTGCACATTGCTACCATAGACCGTAGAAGAACTGGACGAAGCCATGTGACGTCAGCCATTTGATTATCATAGGAGCCTTTGGAGTGCTTCGGATGCCCTGCAATGGACGCTGCCACACTGCACATGTCATCTCAACAAAACTTTGGCCAAACCTACTCACAGGCAGAGTGGTTGTGTTGAGGCGGGTCTTGAGGCATCTGAGCAATAGCAACTCAACATTTCCAAAACTGGAGATCCTCAAAAAATTATAAAACAGGCCCAATATAAAAATATCCACCATCGTACATGAAGTGCATATAGATGTGTTATATATTTAGACTGGAGCCTCATGCAGAGATTAGCATAGACGCTAACAATTCAGTAGCAATTTAATCAGATCTGACCACCTTTCTTTATTAAATGAAAAACAAACAGTATGCATTTCTTAATAGAGATGATTTTGTCACTCCACTTCTGACATGTTTGTAGAGACTTTGTTCTAGGAAGTGGGTCACGTTTTGTACTTTACACGACTGCAGTAGCGCCCGCCTACTACATTATCAGATTGGTCTGTAAAGAAGCGATTGATGGAGCTATCGTCCAGTCACCTGCCGAATATATTGTTGAAAGGTTCTGCCCTTTATCAAACACTTTTATAGGAGGCTGCCCAGATGGACTTGTAAAATCTTCTGAATAGTCCATATGGTGTGTCAGGTTAGTAAATATGTGCGTTGGGACTGTAAAAATTGTCAGTTTCTGGCACACAGTAATTTGGGTGTCAGGTTTCTGCAGCCAGCCTCAAGTGTCCCAAAGACAAAACTTACTAGATGATGAGTTTCAGTTGAATAAAATGTTGGGTTAGGATGAGATTTGTTTTCTTGGCTACATGGAAAATTTACATCACTATTAGTGTGTCAGTTTTGTTCATTCATGAATTAAATTGATGAATAAGTAGTTACACTGTGTAACTAAGAAGTCCATACTGTGGGATACTTGTTGCTTTTTCCATGAGATCTTTTTGAATTCTCTGTTTTGAGCAAACAGTCAACAGAACATGATCCGTACTGGTCACATGCTGCTGACACAGGGAGTAAAAACAAATTTTGGGTCTTTTCAAGGACTTGAGATTTTAATTCTGTATTAGTTATGAGGTAGTTATGTTAAACTGACAAAAAAAAACATTTGCAGCTCAAAGGGGTTGTAAAATCTGCCATAAGCTAACACCACAAAACTTCCTCATTGCTATTTTCCAAATTGCTCCTCCTTCATTGGTCAGTGAGCTGCCTGTATGTTAGTGAGAGGATATTGACATAAAACTCTCAGACAAGAGGAACATGCTGTATGAACTATTTGGATTACCTCCATATTATATGAAGACTTCATCACTTTGCTTCTTCCAGATCAACATCTTCTAAGGTAAGAAAATAATTTTTGTTTTTAAATGAGTAAAAAGTTTATTTCTCAGACAGTAAAATGAAAACCACAACTTGTCTACATTTGTTTATATTTGAGTTGATTGTAAGTTCATCCACTCCCCATTTTCAGCTGATTTCACTTGTCTAATAAAAAAATCTTGACAGCATTGTTTGTCAGGTATTTGTCAGTTTTCATCATTAACCTTTATATAAATGACAAAAACAAGGTACAGTCAATCAGAGTCTTAAAGTCTGGATAGAACTGTGTACAGTGGGCTATTCAAACATGTGAATTTTATGTAAAATCATACTTCATGACTTTACATTGATTCTCTTCCATATTTATCTGAACCTGCAATACCTGCGATAGAGCTCTGAGTAATAGATAAAACTGTATTTGTGTCTGAAACGTGCAGCAGGAGAGGTTCAAGTATCAAAAAGTACCAGTTACAAAGTTCACTCAACAACAAACTAGCTACAGCTAACAATACTATTACCTCTATTTACCATGAGGTTGTTAAACGACAAAAAGATTTTGTGAAGACATATAGACACCCCACTGACAAACTGAACAGGACACTCAAGCCTCCACTTCGTTAAAGCAAGACTGTACTGTAAAACGATGAAAGTTAACAGGGACAGTGGAGTTTTGTGAATAAAAAGTACACATTTTAACTGTTTTTGGTAGGCCCAAAACATTTAAAAAGGACATCACACAGAAGACTAAGTTAATTATTTCTTTTAAATAGGAAAAAAAAATACCAAAAGAGAGACAAATGGAGTAAACCAAAAGGGACTGGAAATGTCGGCCAACATAAACAAAACCAGGAGGAACTATCAGGGCAGCCCATAAGGGCCGTCATTCCTGGTATTTCTCCCATAAGCAGCCTAAACAAAACTAACCAAACCAAGGAATAATCAAATAACCAGGAAACAGGTCCACCAACAATCTCCAGCCCAAACTAAATTAACAAAACCCAGCAACCTAGATCTGCTAAGGAAAGAAAGATGAAAAGAGAAACAAAAATAACTGTGAAACCAAGGAAAACATGAACAAAGGAGGAGGGAGTGGAGCCCTCATACCTGGTCGGGTGTGCGTGCCAACCATTGCTCCTCTCTCAGCTCCTCTAAATAACCCTCCTGCTCCTCAAGCACAAATACCACTCAGGTGCTCATCAGGCAGAGGGCGGAGGGACACCAGAGTGAGAAGACAGGGAGAAGCAAGGCCACACGTAACACCCACACACATCATTTGCATGTCAGGTTTCTGCAGCTAGACCCAAATGGACACTTGAGGTACTACATGTTTTGGCACTTCCACATAGGCCTCTATTTTCAGCCCTGGAGGTTGATGCCTGATTGCAACGCTACAAATCCATGATTTTTTTGGTGTGTAAAATTTGTTTATTCTTGAATTAAAGGGATGAACAAGCAGCTACATTGTGTAAATAAGAAGTCTGTCTGGTCACATGAAGCTGACACGAGGAGTTAAAACAAATTTTGTGGGTCTTTTTCAGGACTTGCCATTTGAGATATTAATTCAGTATTTGCCATTGGGTGGGTGGTGAGTTGGAATGTGGTTGCTCATGAATTACAGCATTTTATCATTCAGTTATTTTTCTTTTTTTTAAAGCAGCAGCAGGAGGAGGTGTTCAGATGGCTGCTTTTATAAATGAATGGATGAAACATCCTGTTAGCCACTGACAAAAAAAACCTTTGTTGCTCAAAGGGGTTGTAAAATCTGTCATAAGCTAACACCACAAAACTTCCTCATTGCTATTTTCCAAATTGCTCCTCCTTCAGTGGTCAGTGAGTTGCCTGTATGTTAGTGAGAGGATATCAGCAAAAAACTCTCAGACAAGAGGAAGACGCTGTACGAACTATTTGGATTACCTCCATCTTACATGAAGACTTCATCACTGTGCTTCTTCCAGATCAACATCTCGGGGTCTAATTTCGTACACCAGGCGCAGGCGGGGCACACTCGCCTGTGCCGCGCCTCGGGGTGTGTCCAGGGCATTTTGCAAGTTTCGTGCACCTCGCAGTCTGGTGCAGGGAGGCGCACCCACACCTCTGATCCTCCCAGCGGCGCAAGTAGCAGAGAGGGAGGAGAGGAGGCGTGAGTGGGTTTAACACAGCTGAGTGTAATCTTCACCAATCAAATGAACGCCTCTTCTCGCCTTTAAATGCGCTGCGGGTGCATTCGGTGACAATTTCACCTTGGTGGAGAAGATGGTCAGAGCCGCTGTCCCTTTTGCAGCAACTGGGAAAGCGCAGGGGCCACCGGGCTGCGCATCCGAGGCTACGATGCGCATAACCGTGTGGACCACCTCGCGGGACAGATGTAATCTGTTCCTGTCTCATAATTTTGAGTACAAAATTAAGTGATTATTACACTTAAACACAGCAGCAGGATAATCCATTTGTCATGCTTGTGACCCACCTGCATTCCTGGTCTGTCATCGCTAAATAGCAGAGCCTTAGGTGAAATATATCTCCTCCTCATCCTCCTTGCAATAATGTAGTCCATCTTTTTAGATCACATTACGAATAAAGATTAAAACAGAGAAATATAGGCAATCACCGGTAAATCCTTAAGACACCGAGTGACTTACATTTATTCAGTGAGCGTCTCTCTCTTTTTTCTTTTTTTTTTGAATTTCATGAGATGAGAGAAGCCGGGAGTTGATCTTATGGCTTCGTCGTGTCCCATTCAGCTCAATGATGCTCAGAGCATCTTGCTACATGCTCCATTAATGCATATATAGCAGGGTGACTCGATGGGCGTTACACAATAAATTTTCATGCGTGAGAAGTACCAGGTTTGGCGTGAGAAAAGGTTAAAATGCGTGTCACATGCTGAATGCGCGAGACTTCAGAGCCCTGAAGATGACGGATTATACATAGGTGGGTTTAGAGTCAGATTGTCAGCTCTCATTCTCTTTAAAATAAATGTGCGCCAACAACTGGCACTTTGCTATTTATATTGCAGGTTTAGTTGTTTTGTTGTCTAAATTTCAGATAGATTATTTAAATCCTCCTTTATTTAAATCCTTTCCTTTTATTGTGCCACTTTACTCAAAGAACAAACACAACACAAAGAATTATGTTTTTACTCAAATGTAAGTGCCTTTTTAAGCACGCAGAACTTCAGAAATGATCCAAAAGACGGGTCAGACACTCCTGCATAAACATAAAAGCAACATCTCCAACATCTAATTATTTAAATCTCAAGTTAAAACTCTCAGGATCACGAGAGTATATGTTTGTGATAGATCTGTTAACTTAACATCAAATGACTCTTGGCTCCAAGAAATAAACTTTTTCATTTTTCTGCCGGAGTCCTTGATTCTGTTCTATATGCTTGTATAAAACACACTGGACAGCCTGTTTTATTATCTGTGGGTATAAGTAGAGATTAATTGATATGAACACAAATATTGCAAATGTAGCTCTGTGTTTTGAGAAAATCTTTAATCCCTTTTGTGTTTTTTTCTTGCTTCTGAGAGTATTATGCATGCTGAGGTGCACTCCAAAAACAGCTGTTTTTCAGCTGTCTGTCCTGTCATGAACTTTAAATCAAATTCATTCAGTTAAGAGGAAATGATCAAAGTGGAGATTACAACGTGACATTATACAATGGAAGAGTGGTAATTTCCTCTAAGTCAAACCACCATGTTGTAGTTCCATAATAGCTTGATGATAGATTTTTACTCTAGGAGATTGTGTTCAAGCCTAAAAAATCATGAAAGTTAGGTTTGTTTGTGAATATTATCATGATGAACAAAATGTGTACTTTTCAGGAATTTTTGTTACCTTAAGACTTTTTACCAGAAATGATCCAAGAACACACTGTAATATCCCATTAGCTTTGAGTGGAGGGAACCGGCGTGATGCTAACCAGCAAGTTGGCCAACAAAAATACCACCTCCCAGCACCACCCTACTGTAGTTAAGGACAATCACAGCCAACGTGTTTACCTCATCTTAATGTCTGTGGAAATAATTTCAACTTTTTCTTTTGATCCAGTACACAAGGAGGACCAACCATGAAGCTACAAGTGTCTACAAGAAACAAAGTCAACATGGGAGTCAAGGGCATCATTATTGTTCTGTTTACAACGGTTTTGTTTTTCGTGATAAGAATGGACCTTCTAGAGGTGAGGATTTAGATAATGTCACTTCCTGTGCATTAGGTTACCTTCAACTTACAAATGACAACCATTGATATTAATCATCTAAAAATTGTGTCTTTGCATCACACTTTGTCAACATCTAACTCTGTGAACTTCCTGTCAGTCAATTTGTACAGAAAAATTCCCCTACACCCTCAAGACCATGACCTCTGCTCCTACCACTTCCCCTCCCAAAGCCCCACTGATCCCTGAGGACTTCTGCACCATCAAGCCCCTGTCTCCTGCTGATGCTAAAGAGGAACGTCTGTTGTTGGACTCCATTGCTTGGCCTGAAACTCCGCTTTTGCCATCACCTCTATCATTGAACCAGATGAGTGATCCGGCCCACAGCACCTTCACCATTCTCCCAAAGAAGGGTGGAGGAGAGTGGCATGTAGGAGATCAGCTGGAGGTCATGATACAAATGAATGACTTTCAAGGTAACGCAAAGACTTCGGGAGGAGATCTCTTAGTTGCACGATTACATGACAGGACACTTGAGGCAGGTGTGGCCGGGCAAGTGGTGGATCACCTCAACGGCTCCTACTCTGCTTTGTTCCCTTTACTCTGGGAAGGAGGAGCACAGGTTGAGGTATGCTCTTCTCTAGACTCAATCATTAGATGCTAACCAGCAGGTCTGACATTAAGGATGCTTTTCCACAGTCCAAGCTTGCCTGTGTAATTAAGTTTGAGATATGGTTGATTATCTTTGACATACTATTACCTTTAAGCATGAAAAAGCAAAATATGAGGACAGAAAGTCAACTTTACAAATCTGGATTGAGAATGCTATGCTAGCAAGCAGACAAGTTTGATTTTGAAACAGATTCAGGCAGATAAGATGGAGGAGAGATCTACAGGGTTTTTAATTCACCAATTGGATTTAGTTTGCTACATCCATCCATCTTCTTCTGCTTATCCGTGATCGGGTCGCGGGGGCAGCAGCCTAAGCAGGGAATCCCAGACTTCCCTCTCCCCGGCCACTTCGTCCAGCTCTTCCCAGGGGATCCTGAGGCGTTCCCAAGCCAGCTGCGAGACATAGCCCCGCCAGCGTGTCCTGGGTCTTTCCCGGGGACGCCTACCGTTGTGACATGCCTGAAACACCTCACCAGGAAGGCGTCCAGGAGGCATCCCTAATAAGATGCCCAAGCCACCTCATCTGGCTCCTCTCAACACATAGGAGCAGCAGCCCTACTCCAAGCCCCTCCCGGATGACCGAGCTTCTGACCCTGTCTCTAAGATAGAGCCCGGACACTCATTTCAACCGCTTGTTTTTTCGGTCACTACCCACAGCTCATGACTGTATATGAGGATAGGAATGAAGATCAGGCGGTAAATCGAGAGCTTCATCCGTTCCTTCTTTACCATGACAGACCGGTGCAGAGTCCACATCACTGCCGACGCCGCACTGATCCACCTGTCGATCTCCCAGTTCCTTCCCCCACTTGTGAACAAAACCCCAAGATACTTGAACTCATTCACTTGGGCTAGAATCTCTTCCCTGACCCGGAGAAGGTACACCACCCTCCCCCCGGTGAGAACCATGGACACAGATTTGGAGGTACTGATTCTCATCCGAGCTGCTTCACACTCGGCTGCGAACCGATCCTGTGAGAGCTGCAGATCACGGTCCTATGAAGCCAACAGGACCACATCATCTGCCAAAAGCAGTGACCCGATTCTGAGGTCACCAAACCGGAACCCCTTAATGCCCTGGTTGTGCCGAGAAATTCTGTCCATAAAAGTTATAAACAGAACCGGTGACAAAGGGCAGCCCTGGCGGAGCCCAACCCTCACTGGACATGATTCTGATTGACAGAGAATGGACGGCCCGTATCAGGGGATCCCCTACCCCATACTCCTGGAGCACCCCCCTACAGGACTCCACGAGGGACAAATGCCCTCTCCAAGTCCACAAAACACATGTAGACTGGTTGGGCAAACTCCCATGCACCCTCGAGGACCCCATGGAGGGTATGGAGCTAGTCCACCGTTTCACAACCAGGACGAAAACCACATAGCTCCTCCTGAATCTGAGGTTCGACAATCCGGCGGACCCTCCTCTCCAGTACCCCTGAATAGACCTTACCACGTTGGCTGTGGAGTGTGATCCCTCTATAGTTGGAGCGCACCCTTCGGTCCCCCTTCATGAAAAGGGGGACTACCACCGCAGTCTGCCAATCCAGTAGCACTGTCCCCGATGTCCACGCGATGTTGCAGAGTCATGTCATGACAGCCCCACACCATCCAGGCGGATCTCATCCACTCCTGGAGCCCTGCCACCAAGGAGCTTCTCGACCACAGAGATCGGAGTCCACCACAGAGTCCCTCAGGTCTGCTTCCACAATGGAAGACGTGCTGGTGGGATTAAGGACATCTTTAAAGTATTCTTTCCACCGATCCAAGAAGCCCCAAGTTGAGGTCAGCAGCACACCATCCCAACCATACACAGTGTTGACAGCGCACTGCACCCCCCTCCTGAGATGCCGGATGGTGGTCCAGAATCTCTTTGAAGCTGTCCGGAAGTTGTCCTCCATGGCCTCACCGAACTCCTCCCATGCCTAGGTTTTTGCCATGGCAACCATCGAA
The DNA here is from genome assembly GCA_037902135.1 of Cetoscarus ocellatus. Classification (NCBI taxonomy): domain Eukaryota; kingdom Metazoa; phylum Chordata; class Actinopteri; order Labriformes; family Labridae; genus Cetoscarus; species Cetoscarus ocellatus. The sequence continues at coordinate 41,020 of JBAMNC010001765.1, read as the reverse complement.
GTCGCATTCTGCTTGGCCAGCCGGTACCTGTCAGCTGCCCTGGAGTCCCACTGGCCAAAAAAGCCCGATAGGACTCCTTCTTCAGCTTGACAACATCCCTCACTGCCCGTGTCCACCAGTGGGTTCGGGTGTTACCGCCATGACACGCACCAACCACCTTACGGCCACAGCTCCAATCAGCCGCCTCAACAAGGCCCACTCGGACTCAATGTCCCCCGCCTCCCTCGCTACATGGTTGAACTTCACCCAGAGGTGGGCATTTGCTACAATACAGCCTTATTAAGGTTGCACTTGACTGTCAGATTGCCAGATTTACTTCTGAACTTATTTGAAGCTTTTTTTCATGATGTCTGAAAATTTTGACTCTAACAAAACACAAGCAAACCATTCAAAAAAGTTTAAAGGTAGATTTACAACTTTTCCATCAACTACAAACGGATTTAGTATGCCCTTCATAGTTACAAACAGTTCAGAAAAAAGTGCTAAAATATTAGGGCCATAGGTTTTTTTTTTTTTAAAGATTTAACATGACTGCTTCTCCGCTCCATCAGGTGATGCTTGTTCACTCGAGTGAGGCCGTCACAGTTCTGCGCAGACTGACCAAAAAACAACCTGATAAGGTTTCCTTTAGGAGCCGCTTCCAGTCAGGCTTCATCTCTGAAACTACCATCTGTAATGTTTGTTTACGTCAAACCAGCCAGCCACAGTGCAACTTCACAGACCCCCGAACAGGAGAGCCCTGGTTCTGCTACAAGCCAAAGAAGCTAAGCTGTGATACCAGGATTAACCACATGAAAGGAGAATACAAGAGAAAGCTCAAGGATGGAGAGGATAAGCTCTTTCAAAGGTGAGAAAACATCAGCGTGGACAGAGTATGTATTTACAATAAATCTGATAACATTACAATGTATATCATAGTATATAAAAAGATTTTTCCCTGCTAGCTGTATCGATCAAGTCTGAATTGGTTTAAAAACAAAACTACAGCCCATATATAGACACACTGTTTCTGTATATGATTAAGCTTTTTTGGCAAATCATCTTTTGGCGCTTGAAAACTTTATTATCTGTGTCTATTCAGCAACATCAACATGAAAATCTTCATCAAGGCTTCAGGATCATCCAGTGTCAACGTGCTGCCACAAAGTAAAGGTGAGGGTAGTTTTTCCTCCTTTGATCATTAAAAACTCAAAAACTGATTGTGCTTGAAGGGAAGGTTCAGGATTTTTGAAGTGGGGTTGTATGAGTTAGATGTCAGTCGTAGAAACATCAGCTACAGTGATGGATATCAGTTCTGGCCAGCATAGAGACTAAGGTTACATATTGCTGCAAAGGGGACTCAGAACTCTGCATAATTTAAAGAGTTTAGGGTGAAACAAGCCACAAAAACAGCATAGGGTGATTGCACACTGTATTTAACACATTCACAACAAACTGTCACAACTGCAAGCTGCTTTGTTTTAGTACTACCTTGGCACAGCACATCCTCAGAGTTCTTCTGTTAGTCTAAATTTTGTTGATATTTTGTTGATCTTAACTTTTCTTAAATTCAACCCCAGTAAGAGGATTAAAAGAATGATAGAGTGTGGTTGTGCAACTGACCAATCAGAGACCCCCTCTCAAAGTTGCTACTCTACTAACATCAAGCCCTTTCAGAAGCAGATCCATCAGATGATTGGACATCATTCTGTTGACATGTTGATCAATCAGATAATGTAGTAGAAGGGCGCTACTACTGCAGTCTTAAGTACAAAACGTGAGCCACTTTGTAGAACAAACTCTCGCCAAAACATGTTGGAGGTGAAGCAAAGATATCTTTCCTATTTGGAAATGCTTTCAGTGTTGTTTTTCATTTAATAAAGTAGTACGGTCTAGATCTTACAAAACTGCTGCTGAGGCTGTAAGCATCTATGCTAATCTCTGTATGAGCAGTCACTTCCTGCTGTTGTCATACTTGTAGCACTGATGGGCTGTGTCGCTATGGGCTGAGCACAAATGTAGATTGGCGCTTGGCAAGATAGATCAGCCTGATTACAGACGTTGAATCAGGTGGATTCAGCTGCACTGCAAGATTATATCAACTCAAAATATTTAAAAAAACCTCTATTACTTTGTCCATGTTTTACAGGATCTTGCAATATTAACTTAGTTCTTCAAAAATGTACAAATTCCTAAGGCACACCAAAGTACCCTACTCCACCATTGCAGTAACACTGCTCTAAGGTACAGTAAAGAGAGAACATTTAACATTTCTGACAACAGTTGTTCTAGTCAGGCTTTATGGTAATAATAACAGCAAGATCAAGTGTAGAGACGGAATTAAATTATTCAACTAGAGGTGTCCCAAGACCACAAACCTCCTTCAAGGCATTTCTGACATTGCAGAAAATGTTGGAAACTGCTCTATCAGACAAACAGACTACTGTGGCAAAAACCTAAACTTCTGGGCAGAACAAAATATGAATAAAATGTAATTAAATTGTGAGCTGTTTTCACTTTTTCCAAATGGGACCTGGACCAGCAACACCAGATTTTGTTTAGCCTTTTAACAGAGTAAAGGCTTTGATAAAGTCTCCTATAAAGGGCAGGCTTTACAAGGAGTCGGCTACAAAGAGTTGTCGACCCCATCTGCAGAAACATGAAGTCCTAGCTTCTGTGTTGGTTCTTCTTGTACATAAGCAAAGCTAATCTCTACCCTAATGTTTACTCTATGAATATGAGCTGACTTATAAAATCCTGAACTCTCTCTTTATTGTGCACATTGTTAAAAATTACAGTTTTGTTTTTTTTTTTTACAATAAAATCAATTGTTTTGTTTCATATCTTTAACACTCACAATAAAAGGAACAGATCAGTTCTACTGAAGCAGAAACTTGATGGCAAAAAAAGGAAAACATCATTATTGGTATTCCCTGAATGAGTTTGGATATATTGAAAGATTCTATTTAATTTGTGAGACTGTTCTAAATTGTCTTTTAATTTTTTATTCTAATTCCATTTGATTGTATTTGTGCCAAACCCCAAGTCAAGTACCTCACAGTGTGTACATATTTCCAACAAAACCCAACTTTGTTTACTCAATTCTCCTCAGGACAGCCCTCGATCAATCAAAGCAATGGGAAACCAGGACCCTATGGGTATTACTACCAGGGCCTGTGGCGATCACTAAATGGCACCAGAGTCCATCAGTTCAGCAGCTCCCCTGCCATCAGTCAGTGCCTGAAAGGCAAGACGGTCAACCTGTATGGAGACTCCACCATCAGGCAGTGGTTCGAGTACCTCAGCTCCTTACTGCCAGGTAGCTGATCCTCAGTGATTTCAGGCTGCAGTTTAATGACTTCATACAAAACACTTAATCGGTTTCTTCTGCCATACTTCCAGATGCCAAAGGAATAATCCTGAACAGCCCCAAGAAAACAGGTCCTTACATGATATGGGACAGCGCAAAACACACCTTGGTCACATACCGCTGCCATGGTCCTCCACTTAGTTTCATCAACGTCCCAATTAGCGACCTCCACTACATTGCAAATGAACTCGATGAGACACTTGGAGGCAAGGACACAGTTGTAATAATCGGGATCTGGGCCCACTTCAGCCCTTTTCCAATCGAGTTCTACATCAGACGGCTCCAGAGTATCCGCAGGGCAGTGGTCCGCCTGTTGAACAGGGCTCCAGGCACGCTGGTGGTCATCAGGACTGCAAACCTCAGAAATGTAAACCCTGTCACAGCATTATCTTACAGTGACTGGTATGCGCTTCAGCAGGACAAGGTGCTCAGAGCTGTGTTCAAAGGACTGAATGTGCAACTGGTGGATGCTTGGGAGATGACTCTGGCCCACTACCTGCCACACAACATTCACCCACCTCCCCCCATCATTAAAAATATGCTTAATGTTGTCTTGTCTTATATATGCCCCCAATGAGGCCAGCTGATGTGTTTTTGGTTGACCGTGGACTTCTTCCAGATTGTTTGTGCTTGCTTGATTAAAAAGCTTCGTTAATAGTGAAGGCACACTATGTTTGGATGTTGGGAGTTGTCTGCGTTTTCACAGATTATTTATGCAGTAGTTTCACATGAATCTTCATCATCATTACACCTTAGGACTTTCACATTAACTCTGCAAGAATGTTATATTTGTGTAGCTTCGCAGCGCCATATTGCTTTGGATGCTTATAAGACAGTATGACACAGAATGTGTTTCATGTACACAAAGGCAGACACCCACACTCATTATTCTTACCCCCTCTGAGTCTGCCTGCCCCCCCTCACCAACATTATGTCTCTGATACAGTCTCTGGTGACGAAGCAAATGAGGGGTCAACTCCTCCTCCAATTCCTTCTCCACCACAGTTGGAGTGGAGGCGAAATATCAAATGGTGTAGATATTATGGCTTCAAATGGCATGGGATTTGTTTTAGCTAGTAGCAGATCTATTTTATTTATTCATTACTTTTTTGAAACTGTCTGAAATTATTTAATCTCATTAAACATAAAAGAAAAGAAAAGAAAAAAACAAGCACAGAAATGAGCCAATGCACAAAATGGAAGGCCCATATTCCACAAACATTAATCACATTTTCTGCATTTAAAACTTTGTTGTTGTGTCTGTGTTGCAGGGAGAAGGATGAAGGCCACTGAAAAAAAAAATAGAGAGGTCAATTTTCTTTTCAAACCTGTGAAAAAAAGTCAGAATATTTTATGTGAAATGCAAAATTCTGAGGAAAAATCCAGTTTTGAGAGTGAAATCAGAATTTAAAACAAAAAATAACAGAATTCTGAGAAAAAACTAAAATCTTATGAGATTTAAGTCAGAATTTTGAGATTAACATAGTTAGAATTCTGATATAAATATCAAATACAAAGATTAAAGTCAGACTTTTGAGATAAAAAAAAGAAGAATCATGAGGAAAAAGTCAGAATTCAGACGTTAAAGCCACAAGTCTGAGGAAAAACAAAATCAAGATTAAAGTCAGAATCCTGATACTTACTGTCATGATTCTGCTGGCCCTGTTTTATTTTCTATGCCTTTTTCCTTGTGTTCTGTTTATTCACTCCTTGTCCTGTTTTATTTTGTATTATCTGCTCCTTATTTCCGGTTTTGATCTCTTGTCCTGTGTCTCTTGACTTGTCTTTGTCCTTGTCAAGTTACCCGTTTTGTTCACGTTTCTAGTCTTGTCCTTCTGTTTCCTGTTTTATTTTGAAAGTCCTCCTGTCTCCCCTCAATGCCGTTTTGCTTCCTGTCTCATCCTGTCACACCTGATCCCCGATTGTTCTTTCCCAGCTGCTTCTGGTTTACCCCAATCACCTCATGTATGTTTTCCCGTTGTCTTTGTGGGCTCATTCCCGTTTCTTCTGCCTTGTTTCCATGCTCTCAGTGTTTCCCTGTTCTCCAGTGTCTCCTGAGTTTGAGGTACTTTCTGTTGGAACTTTGTTTTGCGCTTTGTGGATCAGTTTTGATTTGTTACTTTGTTTGTTTCGTACTTTTGAGCTTTTTGTTTAGGACCATTTTTGGACTTATTTTGTAATTTATCTTTGGACCCTTGATCCCTTTTTGTTTATCTTAAAGCCTTTTTGTGTTTAAATCTGCATTTGGGTCTTCCCCGTTGTTTTTGTTAGTTTTTTGGGTATACAAACCGTGACACTTGCATTGGAACTCCAAGGAGAAAAGTCAGGCTCCTATGATTAAAGTCAGCATTTTGAAATAAAAATCAGAATCCTGAGGATAAAATAAAAATCCTGAGGGAAAAAAAAAATCTGAAATCTTATGAAAAGACAGAAATCTGAGATTACTGTAAATGAAGGAATCTGATATATTTTATTTTTATTTAAGTCTGAATTTTGCATTACGGTCAGAAACAAAGATTTTCCATGGATTTGAAGGCAAAAATTTCCAAACCCTAAATAATTTCTTCTTTGGTCCTTCTCCTCCTCCGTATCCTCAGTTTTTAACTGTTACATGAATTTCTCTTGATTGCTTCCTCCCTTTATTGCCGCTCTATCCAACACTCCAACCATAAAAAACCACTCAGCTCTGGTGATCTGGTGTTACTGTTGAAGGAGAGACAGTAGTGACCCTTGGCTGCTCGTATTGGCAGCTGCAGTTGTTCCATGTAGAGATGCCCATAAATACATTTTTATGATATTATTTGATGTAGCACTTCAGATATGTCTATGATGAATCTGAATGAAAATTCATAAAGATCACCAGATAACATGATCAAATATTAAACCTTAACAGCAGTGACCTTGTGTTGAAATAAATATTGTTTTCTTTTGGGTTGGAAGTGTCTTTAAGTCTTTATTTGTTGATTGATTTCATAGAGCTCGTGAGACAGGGAGCTTGTGTTTAGATGGCCGTGCTGTTTTACTACAGTTAAAGGAAATCAAACTTTAGTCACTGTGATTTTTTAAAAGAATTTAGACGGTCGGCAAATTAAGTTTATAGTTTTTTGTAGAATAAATAAAATAATGTCATTAAATGCCTTGAATGGTTTGTTCATGTCCTCATCATCATTTTCAATATTCATGTTGTGTCTTCAGCCTCTCTGTGTGAAGTTTGCATGTTCTTCCCATGCATGCGTGGGTTCTCTCCGGGCACTCCGGCTTCCTCCCACAGACCAAAAACATGCTTATTAGTTTAATTGGTCACTCTAAATTGTCCTTAGGTATAGTGTGAACGTAAATGGTTGTCTGTCTCTATACGTTGCCCTGCAATCGACTGGTGACCGGTTCGGGGTGTACCCCGCCTCTCGCCCAATGATAGTCGGTATAGAAAATGAATGAATGTTGTGTCTTCAACTTTTTATCTAAATGTTCAAACATCCTTGAGTAGTTAGCACTGCTCTCTCACAGTAAGAAGGTCAAACTCAACTGTCTAATTTCAATTCAATTTCAATTTAAAATATCATCCAAACATTAAAATGCATAAGATATCTTTAAACATTTCAAAATATAAAATATATAATATTTCAAAAATTTTACTTTAAATCTCATTATTAAAACCTTCAGTCTTGTAGCAATGACTTTTTTCCCCACCATTTTGTTTTTGTATTCCTTATTATTGACTTAATATTTCATAATTTTGACTTAAGTTTGTCCAGGCTCGGCTGTCACAACACTTAACCTGTAAACAATTATGAAAGAGCACAGATGTGTTAATTAGCTCTGCAAGTGAATGGGTGTAAATGGGTAGAACTGACTATTTTCTTGTTAAAGAAAACACCTTTAATCAACTAAACAAATGTGTCCTTTTTATTATCCAGCACATAAAGACGACCAATCATGAAGGTGCAAGAGTTTGTAAGATCCACTCAAAGTAAAATCGCTCTGAAGAGTCTTGTCGTCCTTCTCTGTCTGACGGTGGTTTGCTTCACAGTGAGGAACATGGGCTGGCTGGAGGTGAGACGTTAAAGTTAATTGATTGTTTATATTTGGTCTGATTACTGGATTTTTAATCAAATGTTTCAGTGTCTCAAAGATGGTATTAATGATTTCCTTACATGTAGATTCAATTTTATTCAAAAGTTTTATGCTAACAAAATGTTTGGTTCTGTTAATCAATAATGTCGGCTCAATGCTCTGCATCTCATGACAGGACAAAACCGTCAAAATCTTCAAACCTGAGGAAAATACTGGAGAAAGTCATGGAAAGGTCAGCTGTTTCATTTTTTTAAAATGTTTTCCGGCCGTTTTGCCGTCATTGGACGGAGAAGATAGTGGGTGGAATTGCTGTGTTTCCACTATGCAGTCTGGTTCACTGTTGCTCTGTATGCATTTGACAGTGGGTGTTTCCACTGTCAAATGAGAAGAAAATGTACCTAAAAAATCAACCCGTGCCATCCCACCTTTTGGCACCAGAAGCATACAAAACTAACCCTAAAGGGTGAAGTTATAAAACATTAGCTCTGCTCTAAAGATCAACATTTAAACACGATTGTATGATTTCCAGCTTCATTTTTTAACCCTCGGGGTCACCACTTGGTTATAGACTTTGTTTCTCATAGTTTAAAAGAATCTAGTGTGTGGGCGGCAGGGTCTGGTTCCTGTGATACTGGTTCTCATCAGTATCTCATTGTTTAGTCCTGCTGTAACTCCAAGTCTGTTATAGCTTGTTGCTTTGTCAGGGGTAAGGTTTGTTCATATTAGCTGGAAGGGGTATTGCTCATTTCCAAAGGTGACCAGTGCATCACCTTTACTTATGTTGGAAGTTGCTAGACTTTTGAAATACTATTCAGATTCAGATTCAGATTCAGATTCAAATTTGGATTCAGACAACTATTAATCCCCAAAGGGAAATTCTGTTCACAGTTACCCTGCCTTATTCAACCATCCAAACAAATCAGGGAACAAACAAACAAATGCAAGACATCCGTAGCAGCATATGGACAACCACATTGCCCTGTCAGTACCCACAGATTAGTAGGTTCAGCAATAAATACTAAATAAATACAATAAGCATTCCACAGTGAAATTACTACAATAGGATAAGGAAATAAAGAGATAAAATAAGAAATAAAACACTCCTGAGACTCCAAATTCAGCACAGGGCACATATCATCTTCAGGCTACTTCCCAGCATTTAGCAGCCTGATGGCTGAGGGGATACATGAGTTGGAGTATCTATTTGTTTTCCTTGGCGGTGCATAGTAGCGCCGCCCAGAGGGCATAAGAGAAAAGTCAGAGAAGAGAATGTGTCCGGGCTGATCCATAATTCCTCTGGCTTTCTGGACCACACATTTCTCCTAGGGAGAGCTCAGATGTGTCAGCTGTACTCCAGTAATCTTGGAGCAGACTTTTACAATCTGGTTCAGGCTGTTTCTGTCCTTTGCCGATAATCCATGAAACCAGCAAATAAAGGAAAATGTCAAAAGACTTTCAATAAAAGAATGATAAAACAAGATAAGATGCCCTTAGAAACACTAAAGGAGTTCAGCTTCTGCAACAAGAGAATCTTTTGTTGACCACGTTTAACTATTGACTCTGTGTTCTGAAGAAGGGCCGGGGTCAAACACAATTCCAAGATACTTGTAAGAGTCAACAATATGCACATCTTCACCATAAATGATGCTAGCTTCAGGTGAAAGCCTCAGGCCAGTCCTTCTGAAGTCAATTACCCATTCCTTTGTCTTTTGGACATTAAGGTCCAGGAGGCTGTCATCACACCATTTAACAAACATTGATAGAGCATCCCCATGGCCTGACTCAGAACCCTGAAGAAGAGACAGCAGGGCCTTATCATCTGAGAATTTAACCAGATAGCTGCTCTCTTGGGTAGCCCTACAGCTGTCTGTGTACAAGATAAAAAGCAGGGGGGACAGGACACAGCCCTGAGGAGAACCAGTGTTGGACCTTAAAAGACTTGGACACATTTTGAAGTGGAAAACCTGTACAGTTGCTAAAGATGTAGGAACTTTCCTCAAATGACTTTCTGCAGCTACCATTGATAAATATTTATTAAATCACCAAAGCAAATCTGTCTGATGATTCTTTGTCTTATCTCCCTGCCATCTCACTCGTAAAGGTTACTCTCTCACTACCCTCAAGACATTGACATCTGCTCCTCCCACCACTCCACCTAATTCTCTTTCCACTACTCCTCCCAATGCTCCTCCCATGCCTCAGAGCTTCTGCACCTTCAAGCCCTTGTCTCCTGCAGATGCAAAGGAGGAACGCCTCATTTTGGACTCCATTGCTAGGCCTGAGACTCCACCTTTGACAGACCCTTTATCACTGAACGAGACGAGTGATCCGGCCCACAGCACCTTCACCATTCTCCCGAAGAAGGGTGGAGGAGAGTGGCGTGTAGGAGATCAGCTAGAGGTCATGATACAAGTGCATGATTTTCAGGGTAATGCCAAGAAATTTGTGTTACTTGCGCAGTTGCACAATAGGACTCATGAGGCAGGTGTGGCCAGGCAAGTGGTGGATCACCTCAACAGCTCCTACTCTGCTGTGTTCCCTTTTTTGAGGTAAGCTCCTCTCTGAACTCACCATTTTTCATCTACGATGGCCTCTTCAAAGGGCTGCTTGCATATATGAAAAAAATCAATTATCATGATTAATTTGATTTATTAGGAATCACAATTATTATGCATAGTTACTCATTGATTTTTCAACAATTTTACAGTTTTTAAATTATTTAGTATTTAGTTTATTTAATGATTTATTAAGTAGATCATGAAATAGATTTAGACCTATCATCATTATTTCACAAACTGTTTATCCTACCAGTGCAGAAGTTTTGGGAGTTAAGAGGCTTTCAGATTGATGTGATTATATTAAAACCATGTGCTAAACTGACATCCCACCATAAAACTACATGCATTTAACATTTAAAACAGCACATTCAGAAATCTTTGTGATTTAAAACTTACCTTACCAGTAAAGAAAGTTTAAAAGAGACTCTGGGAAGTGCTAAACCATTTTAAAACTCACTTCAGTAACTAAATATCTGCCAAGGGAACAAATCTGTATACAAGTGTTGTGTATATTCCGTTAGTCTCATGACTGAATCAAACATATCTTGCTATAACTCTGCAGTACATCCTGAAAGGCATACATTGTCTTATTGGCAGACCTGGTGTGTACTAACAGGTAGGATGCCAACCACTGGCTGCAGTGAATCTGCTTCAGCACACAGCTTGAAACCCCGTAAAATCTGGTTAATGTTGAATTTCATTACACAGAGGTCAAAATATCTAAATTGCAAATTACTTGGAATGCACCCTTAGTTCAGGATTTGTACTAGGGTGGTCAGGTACTCCAGCTCATAAGTGAAAAGCTTTTTACTGGGATGTGATGTATTTCCCAGCTCTAACATCCAAGTTTTGATGGCGTTCTAAGTTGAAACTGCGAATGAATGGTCCTTAAGGGCTACAAGTGGTAAGATATTTCAAATCCTGGGTTTTTAGTTGTATCTTTCCTTTATTGAGTTAACATCATTATTGGGCACAGACATCTCCATCTTTAGGATTTTTTTTTTTTTCTTTTAAAAAGCAGAATGCTGTTGGTCATCTTCCATGTTAGTGAGTGGGTTTTAGAAACTTTTAACCAAATTTAATTACAAACAATTATTTGTAATCAGGACAACACAATATCCATTAAATATATATATATATATATATATATATATATATATATATATATATATATATATATATATATATATATATATATATATGTATATTTATACATATATATATATATATATATATATGCAGCTTATTAAGTGATTATTCATTGTAAAGGTAATTGACTTTTTATATTAAATGGATAATGAAGTAAAGGTCTGTGTTACAGATGGAGGAAGTCTGTGACCTCCAGCACTCCTAACAAGCCTGTCACTCAGCTCACCTGGCCTCACTGCACCCAGCTGGTGCTCATCAGCCTGGGCAGTCTACAAAAGGAGGCTCTTTCCCTCAAGTAGCGGTGTGACACCAAAGAGCCAACACCTTCAGTTGGTTTTCTTTTGGTTTGTGGAATGAGTGTTTTGCAAGAGTGTTGTGCGTGCATGTGTTTTGAGGGAAAAGGGTGAATTCAAGATCTTTTGTGAGAGTTGATCTCCAAGGAGACTTTTGCACTTATTGTTTTCTCCCCACCAAGTGACTCCAACTTTGTTTGAGGCCTTTTTCTTTGAGTTTGTCTACTTTTTTAGTAGGATTAGTGGGTGGCTGTGGAGAGTCATAACTCCACTCCACATTTTAGATCTCAGAGGCCTTATTTGTTTTGGTATTAAGGTGCAGATTTTCTTTTGTTGGTTTTCCTGTCCGTGACCCTTGTCATTCACGTCACATGACTTGCAGATACATAACAGTCTTATGTACCATCCTGTTTACAGCCCAGTGTTAATTAGTTAAGAATCTGCGGTACATTCATAGCATCCCCTACTGTCATGGCCTGTATAAGATAGTACGAGAGGAACAGTTAATTTTCTATGACTACTTTCAACAAGTGTGGTCTGTTGTCATGGAACGAATCTCACAATTATAAGTGTCATCATTTCTAGCTACTACTAGTTAAGCTTTTGCAACTTTTTCACCAGAAATTTAGCATTTTTCTAGTATTTGTTCCTAATTCTAGATTTGCTTACTCTTCATACTTAACACTGTAGCCCATAACTAACACAATCACTGGAGCATAATCTTAATGAATCAGTCACACAAAAACAAATGGTAGTTCACTGTGGGCAGAGAGTAAAATAAGTTATGCACAATGAGAGGGCCACATAGCTACCTTGATTGCTGTGGTGAAGTTTGGCCAAATTCAAGCCACAATGCTTTAGTCCAAATGGTTCTCACATCCACCGTGAACTTAACTCAGGTTTGAAGCAAACACAGAACCCAGTTGTCAAGCAGACCATCCATCCATCATCTACCCCACTGATTCCTTTACAGTCCAAAAAAGAGGACCAGAGTTTGATTGGACCAAATGTGTTAGTGCGAAAGCAACCTTAGGTACTAATATGCACTTGATGATGTCTCAAAAGCAGTCTGTGTGATGCTGATTTGCTTGCTAATATGCAGCTAGTTTATTATTATTGTTGTTATTATTATTATTATTACTATTATTATTATTATTACTATTATTATTATTATTGTTGGCCGGTTGCTTTACTGGCAATCATATTTACTCGAGCAACCCCCGCTAAAGAAACCCAAACTATCCCTTGAAATCGCCTCCCACATGGTCCCAGTCCACTAGCACTATGCTAGCAGTTTGCTCTGTGATGATGGTCAGTTCAGTGCTAGTCACCTCCATGTTGTCAATGACTTCATTCATTATATCATCTCTGCTTCAGGCTGATACTGGGGACATATGATGTGGGATAAGAAGGGGTTCTGATGCATCAGGCTCTTTGTCTTGTTTATAGAAGTGCTCCATCAGGTGGAGGAGACATATTAACCCTCTCAAGCTGTAGCACTCACTTTGTTTACCTTTATCTTTAGAACCTTACAACAGATCTTTATGGGGATAGCTGTCTTGGAAGCTCACTATTTTGTTAATCTATGGAGGGCTTCAGTTATATCCTTTACAGATTTTTTTTCAGCTATGTAGTGTTGAATTTTGTATTGGTGGATACACAAAGATAAATCTGTAATTGCTAATTTTTTTAAAATCCTAAATATCCTTTTACTTTGTCAGTGAAATAAATAGCAGTGTTGATATCCTTAGAAAAACTCACCGTATGTCTATTGACTGATCAAATGTCCTCTTTTGTTTTCTCAATGGAAGTGTCCAATCAGGAGCAGCCGAAGTTATCTGTCAGTTCCCACAAGAATCAAAAAAGACATGCGAGTAATGTGTTATGGCGCTTTGTAACATTTGAGATAAAATAATTGCTTACAAAAGTGGCACAAATTAATCAAAAATTCACCTGGAGAAATAAGTGTACAGTATATGGGCAGGTTTCTAGCAGTAAGTGTCTTTGTATACAGTACATTTCTTTTAATCATGAATAGCTTCCACTTGTTTGAACCATGTTCAGATGGAAAAGGCTTGTTAATTACAGATTTGATGTGACTGTCAATGTGACATTATTATAGCAAAAATATTCTTGCAGTTCAGGGTGCACTGAAAACGAAATCAAGTGTACTGAAAATGGCAAAAATAAACATAAAATCAGAATATGGTCTCTTTAATGAGTTATCTTTCATAGACTGAACTCTGTATTATCAAATGTTGCCTGCTTTACATAGACTGACCACTAATTGTTGTCAAAGGTGAAAATATGGGATAGTTACATGTACAGATCACTAGAGGGCAACATAGAGTAACTAAAGTAATACAACAGTTCACAATGCTGTCAGGTGATGTACTCTACATATGTTGTAATTCTTCGCTGGTTAAGGCGTAGTATGATTAAAAAGATTTTTTTTTACCTTTAAATAAATGCATTTCTCTAACTCTGTTTGAATATTGTGTTTATTTTGTTCATTTTCTTGTTTAAAATAATGGTAGATAGAGACAAAGGAACTAAAATGAGAATTCAGGATAGTGATGCATTTATTTCTCTCTGTTGAATATCAGTTTATTAGAGGTTAGTCCCTTGAGATGAGACATCTCATTTTCAAGATGGTCCTCCTCTCTATATGGTTGTAAAGGTAGTTATTATGGTGAATCAAAAACAGACATGAATATACATATTGATCTATTACTAACATCACTTGCTTTTAGGATTATGAAGTGGAGAGGACTGATGTTGGTCTTTGCAGGATGCCCGATACACTCCAGTTGGTTGATTATTCTGAAGTTCTAAATCCACACTATCTAAAGCTGACAGCTCCTCGGTCTCCCCCTCCCCTCAGTGAAGAGTCTGGGTGTCATCTTCTACAGCAAACTCTCCTTCCAATCTCACATCAGTAATATCACCCGGCTACTTCCACCTCCGTATAGTGCCTTCATTCTTGTTCACAGCCTCGTCACCTCCCGTATAGATTATTGCAACTCTCTCCTCTTTGGCTCCCCCAAAAGTCCCTCAGTAAACTCCAGCTGGTCCAGAACTCAGCTGCCCACATCATCACCAAGACCCCTTCACACCATCACACCACCCCCATCCTACAACACCTCCACTGGCTCCCGGTCAAGCATAGAGTTGAGTTCAGACTCCTCCTGTAAACCTTTAAAGCCACCCACAACCTCACCCCTCCTTATCTGTCTGACCTCCTCCACATCACCACTCCAGCCTGCTCCCTCAGATCCTGCTCCTCCTCCATTTTATGTTGTGTTTTTCTGATTTTATTATTCTGTTGTTGAATTTATTGTAGTTGTTTTAATCTTTTACAGTGTCCTTGAGTGTCATGAAAGGCGCCTTTAAATAAAACATATTACAATTATTATTGTTTAGTTTAAATTTAGATCTGTCATGACAATTAATTGGGCTTAAAGAAAGGCCAAATATCTATAATTGTTGAACTGAAGTTATGTAGGTCCACAGCAGTAGCCCGTCCACTCCACTCCAACAGTTAACAGTGACAAACACAAGAGCAAAAGAGGAGGAACAGAGAAAGAGGGAGAGTGTTGAAGGGATTGAAATTGCTGGAAGAAGGACATGAAGCCCATACACTGCATCATAGAATAGTCCCAAAGAGACTTTGCCAAGGGCAAGTAAAGTGCTCCAAAAATCTTACTGTAGCTTCCAGTCAAGCCAACATAGTTTTAGTTTTACCTTAAAGTGGGTAAACAAGGCTTTCAGTGGCACTGTTAAACACTGCAGTACATCCCTGGCATCAATTTCAAGCCATTTGCTCAGGGGTCAAAGATGGCCAGGGGCTTTAGTGGCAATATATTTAGAAGTGCCACTAGTAACTCACTTAAAAAAAGAAGTTCCCTTAGTATGCAGAGGTTGATGTGTCAGCTGTAAAAGACTGTCCACTGTATGTCCTCCACATGATGCTCACAGAACACTCACCTTGCTGTTGTCTCACAGGTCTACAAAGCCTGCTCTGTCTTATGAGACCTTTTTTGTACAGTGTAGATGACAGCTGGCTGTCAGTGTGTCAGAGGTATTTACACAGGGAGGAGCTGCTCCAGGTTATCATCAGCGGAGCTTTCCATTTATCTTAGATCACGGATGTCGAAGCTGGAAAGTACATCTCCTCACACCTCATTTACTGAAGATCTGCGAAGCATTCACTCATGGGGGGGAGGGGGGTGTTTGTTTTTTCAACATCTGAGTTCAAATGAAACGGATCGTGTATCATTTATTCTGAAGGAGGATTTCTGATTTGCCAGGGGGGTTCCTCGGTTTATTGTTTCATTTGTTAATATTTGCACAGGCCTAATATTTGCCTTTAGAATATTAGCTTCATTAATGGGTCAGAAGCTCGGCCATCCGGGAGGAGCTCGGAGTAGAGCCGCTGCTCCTCCGCGTTGAGAGGAGCCAGATGAGGTGGCTCGGGCATCTGGTTAGGATGCCTCCTGGACGCCTTCCTGGTGAGGTGTTCCGGGCACGTCCCACCAGTAGGCGGCCCCGGGGAAGACCCAGGACACGCTGGAGGGACTATGATTCGCAGCTGGCCTGGGAACGCCTCGGGATCCCCCGGGAGGAGCTGGACGAAGTAGCTGGGGAGAGGGAAGTCTGGGCGTCCTGGCTCAAGCTGCTACCCCCGCGACCCCACCACGGATGAGCGGAAGAAAATGGATGGATGGATGGATAATGGGTTCACTAAAGTAAGGCCAAAGACAAATCTAGAAAGAAAGCAAGGATAAAAAAGCAATATGTGCACACCAAGCTGATTATCAAGATTAATTATTAACATATCAGAAACCATTAATTAATACTCTGATGGACAAATCACAATTTAAATGAAGTTGGGATGAACATAAAAATAACAGAATACAATGATTTGTAAATTCTTTTCCACCTATATTTAATTGAATTCACTTTAAAATAATGATAAATGAAATAAAAATGATATTTCATGTTGAAACTGATAAACTTAACTCTTTATATTCACTCGTGTTGAGTGTAATGCCTGCAACGTTCCAAAGAAGTTGTGACGGGGCATGTTTACCACTGTGTTACATCACCTAACATTTGAATTACCCTCAATAAAAACTGAGGAAACTAATTTTTGAAGCTTTGTAGGTGGATGTCTTTACCTTTTATGCTTTATGTTCAACTTCAGCTGCTCAACAGTCTGGGGTGTCCATGCTCTTATTCTGTGTTTCATAATGCGGCTCACATATTCAGTGGGAGACACATCTGGACTACAAGGAGGTCAGTCCAGTACCCACACTCTTCTACTACGAAGCCAAGCTGTTGTAACATGTGCAGAATGTGACCCGGCGTTGTCTTGCTGAAATAAGCAGGGACGTCCCTTAAAAAGATGTTGCTTGGATGGCAGCGTATGTTGCTCAACAATCTGTGTGCACCTTTCAGCATTAATGGTGCCTTCACAGATGTGCAAGTTACCCATGCCATGGGCTTTAACACACCCTCATACCATCACAGATGCTAGCTTTTGAACTTTGAGCTGATAAATCTGGATGGTCCTTTTTCTTTTAGCATGGTTGAGGACACGATGTCCATGATTTCCAAAAACATTTTCAAATGTGGACTCATCAGACCACGGCACACTTTTCCAAATTACATCAGTCCATCTCAGATGAGCTCTGGTCTAGAGAGGCCAAAGAGGAACTTGCACTTTTATATGTAGCAACAAACTAATACAGTGCTGCCTGAGGGATCGAAGGTCAAAGCGTTCATTGGTGGTTTACGGCTTCACATAAGCAGCAAGACCGGATTCTCCGGATTCTCTGAATCTTTTGATCATGTTATGTGCTGTAGGTGATGAAATCTCTAAAATCTCCACAGTTGCACTTTGACAGATGTTCTTGAACTGTTGGTGTATTTGCACAAGCAGTTGTTCACAAAGTGGTGAACCTCGCCCCACCCTTGCTTGTGAATGACTGAGCCTTTCAGGGATGCTCCTTTTATACCCAATCATGACTCTCACCTGTCTCCAGTTCACCTGTGGGAGTTTTCCCAAAGAGGTGTTTTCTGAGCATTCCTCAGCTTTCCCAGTCTTTTGTTTGCCCCCTGCTCCAGCTTTTTTGGAACATGTTGCAGGCATGAAATTAAAAATGAGAGAATATTTGCTGAATAAATTTTCTCAAATTGAACATCATAGATCTTGTCTCTGTGGTGTATTCAATCTAACATAGAAATGTCCAACTGATCCACCAAGAGGTCAAGATCTACACAAACAAATTGAACCTGATTTATTGGCTTTTTAACTCCAAACATCCTGGCGTTTTAATTGAAGGATATTTGTCTTAAAGATACTGTCATGCCAGAGTAAATAATTTGACGCTGATTTTTTCCTGTGCTGGATCATACAAAGGGTGTGTCTGCTGTCTTGGGTGTCACTTCTGTGCATGAAATGCTGTTGGAATAAAACCGTTGAAGACAATTTTATTTTTTTTTAAAATGCACTTGATTAGTTTTTAGGATTTCAACATTTTCCCAAAGATTTCATCACAGGGTTCTCCAAGAAAATCTCCAATGAGGTAATATACATGATATGCTTGACCTGATTTGAGTAAGAGTGTGGACCAGGAATCAAATGACAAAGTTTAATCATACATCATGATTTTCAGATTGTCTTATTTGTTCAATAAGACTGTAAGAGAATTGGACAAAGTCATATGACGTAAGCCATGGTTGTACTGATTATACATCCATAGTAACTATCTTTGCAGCCATACAGACGTGACGTCCCTCTTGAAAATGAGATGCCGCATCTCAATTGATTACTTTGAATAAATTTATATTAAACAAGACAAATATGGTCTTTTATATATACAGAATGATTGACTGAGTCTATGTTAAGCAGAAACAAATGTGATTTAAGTCTGTGTCTGGATGGATACCTCTCTGCATGGGGTGTATATATGTGTGTATACATAAATGTATATATTTGTATTTATGCATATATTAGTTTCTATAAAATGAAGACTATGGTTTCATAACTTTAGCAAACCTACTCACTGTCAGAGAGGCCCTGCTGTGGGTGGGACTTAAGGACATCTGACCAATAAATGAGCAGTTGAACAAGTCTACCTAATAAAGTGGTCAGTGTGAGTAGATATCCACTTTATTGGTTTTGTCAGTCACCATACTGTATACCTCTCTTCTCCCCATCAGTTCAATCATTCAGAAAACTACAAACTAAAAAACTACATCTACCTGAAGTTAGTGACCTCTGGTGCTGCTTCGCCCGATAACTTCTTCACATTTCAGCCTCGGTCTCCTGCAGATGCTGAGGAGACACGCTTTATTATGGGACTCCATTTCCTGGCCTGACGCTTCATCTTTTCCAGATCTTCTTATACTGAATCAGACAAGTCTACAGCATGTTCACAGTTCTCCCGCGGAGAGGTGGAGGAGAATGGCGAGTAGGAGATCAGCTGGAGGTTCTGTTTGAAATGAATGACTTCTATGGACAAGCCAAGGAGTCTGGAGGAGGTTTCATTGTTGCACGGTTGCTCAACAGGGAACTTGAAGCAGGTGTTGCAGGGCAAGTGGTGGATCATCTTGATGGCTCCTACTCTGCTTTTGTCCCATTTCCCCTTTTTACTACACCCTTGTAGTAAAACCCAGAGAATTTCATATTGAAGTTTTCTTTATTGACGCTGGGTTGCCCTGATAGAAAGAAGAGAAATAACTTCTTTTCCACATGGATCATTTGTAGTCAATAGATCTATAACATGACTGAAAGCATAGTCTTTCTACTACATGCTTAATCTTGGCATTCCTTGTTTAATAACTGGAAGAGATGGACAACATGGCCAAAATTAAAAATCTCAAAATTTTCCATACAGAACTTACTTTCTCAGTTAAATTGGTTTTCCTCCCACTCAAGAATAAAAAAGTAAGAAAAAATAACAGAGAAATCCCTCAAAACTTATTTTGCTGAATTCCATGAAAAAAATCTAAAACAGATGCTGGATTTCTGTCTTGGAATGAAAGTGCATGCTGTCATTTCTGTATCATAAGTAGGGATGCATGATACTATCGGTATAATATTGGTATTGGCAGATATTGGCCAAAAAGTTGAATGTCGGTGTGGGCTGATACATACACATATTTTCATTTATATGGGCAACATACACAAATGTACCATAATGCTTCACCTTCTCATCACTGCATGGGTGCATTTAAAAGTCAAGAGTTTCATTTTCTCTAGAGATGAATGTAGTTTTTTTTTGTTTTACATCTGTTCCTCACACAAATAGACTGTCACATTAAAAGCAGCTAGTCAGTTTTCAAAAGGTTCAGACTTTGTGCTCTTGATGAAAAATATAGACATCGGTATTAGCGATAATGAGTACAGAAATATCTCAGATATCAGCAAAAATCCTATACCATGAAGGAAGAAAACTTAAAACCAGAAAGTGGGCTGGAAACATAAAAAAAAACTGACACCAAAGTGTATTGAATTTAAGGTCTTAAATATTTTTTCAAAGCATTTTAAGTGCCGGAACCTTTATTATTTGCACTCACTTTTTAGGTTTTAGGTTTTCTTCATTCTCCTTGAAATGTTTCCCATCCATGAGCCCCATTGGTTTGAGGGACACCAGGAGCGCCCCTCCTCTCTTCTACTCACATATCCCAGTATATGTGTAAGTTGGAAAAGTGCAATTGTGACGTCAAATCCATCTTCAGGTGTTTCTACGGGTTATAATGTGGGAAAAAATTCCATTACAGCTGAAAAATTCAGTTTTTGTTTCTGGTTTCTCAGTCATTTGGGCAGGTCGCTGTGGCTTTAATTCGCATCATAGACAATCTTTAGTTGAAAAAGGCTGGAGGCCACTGTTATGCAGAGGAGATTTTCGAGCAATTTAGATCCATCCAACTGTGTTTTTCTCTCATGCCGTAGTAGCAGACGGGGCCAGAAATCGTATTTTGGGGGGGCATCAATACGTGGTTTCCTCTGGTCTCAAGTCCACCACTCTGAGCAGCAAAGACACTCCTCCTCTGTTGCCATTGCCGTGCAATGTCCACAACATCACCACCAGTTTAGCCCCCATTCGTGGACGTGCAGTGGTTGCTTGTTCTCTGGCCAGCTGTTCAGCTCTTTTCCCTCTGCATCCTCCTTTCAAATAGCTCCTCGTCGGTATATTCTGGCTCAAAGCGATACGGGCATCCATTATACTCAAAGTCGTTGTCAGACACTTCTACATCGGATAAATATTCCGTCATGTTGCACAAAAAGTGACGTGTAGCCTAGCAAGAACAGCGGCTCTAGTCATGTTCTTGTCCATGACGTCACCAAAAGTTACCCATCCTTGTAAAGCCCCGGATGACCATAACAACAAGTTGAGCTGACAATGGTGATAACACTGGCCATATTCATTTATAAAATGTAGCTTGAAATGAGCGAGTTCGAAGCAGATAATGTCTAATTTAGGGGCTTCGATTTCTGGCCCCGTCTGCTACTACGGCATGAGAAAAAATGCCGTCGGATGGATCTAAATTGCTCGAAAACAGCTCCGAGCTCCGCCAAAATTGTCTGGGTGAGTCTACGAGCGTATTTAATCCTAAAAATAAGGTCAAGGTGTCAAAAACTGAACTTATCCTTTAACGCTCTATGTCACGAAGCTCAAATCATCTCAAACTGGCTTCTTGATCATGAGAATGAGTTTGTACTCCAGTGGTCTCCACAGTCACCAGGTTGTAATACAATAGAGCACCTTGGGGATGCAGTGGAACAGGAGATTTGTATCATGGATGTGCTGCTGCAGCAACTTTTATGTCAATTTGGACCAAAATTCCGAGCAAAGTGCACCACATAAAGTGGCCAGTGCATGTTTTCATGTGTACATTTAGGATGCTTCTCTGTGTCTTTTGTTTTTGTAAAACATGTTGTGACTTATATTTATCTGAACTACTGCATAAATAAACTTAACCTTTTTACTCCAGTCTCACTCATCTGATAGTCATTCACAAATATGCTCTGTTTCATGACAAACCTGTTGCTCAGTGTTCTGCTGGTCTGTCAGTTCTTCTGTCACCTGTTACAGTGTCAGGTGTTTATCGCATCTCTGCTCCCACAGTGTAGACGGTACACATTATTTATGTACTTTAATTGATGCAATTGAAAAGAGGATGGACGGGGCTAAGACCAAGTCTGTGTGGACCAACTGGGGCCTTAAAACTCAATTTTACTGAAGCTTATCACCACAGATGTGATGTTTCAGGAAAGGACACGAAATGTCACGTGTGTAGAGATATTCCTCATCATCTTGGCTTTGGAGCAAGCCTCTGATGTGCTGACATTTTTCTTTTCTTGCACCTTTTTTACAAACACTTTATAATTTGAAATTTTGATATACAAATAACTTGTAAAGTACAGAACAAGAAGGGGCCTGGGGTTACAACAGTAGATGTTTATTTAAACAGTAGTGATCGTGGGCAGACCCTGGCAGTCATCAAAGATCAATACACTGAATAAATGAACCTGATTTAACAAAAAAATATGACCTCTTGAATTTGTAAGTAGAAGATGCAGAGTAACTTTTTCATCTGTTGTAAACTTTTTTAAAGTTGATTGTAGATCATTGTTTATGAATAGGAAAAAGTAATTTTTACTTGATGTATAAGTAATGAGTTACTTTTCATATTATTTTTTCTAGAGTAATCAGTTAGTAATTGATTACAATCAGGTAAGAAAACCTTTATGAGCCTCAGATAATCTGGGCTTTTGCTGAGTTTGGTCAGGAAGCAGGGATCTGAGCTAAAACTCAGGCTGAAAATAATGTCCCGTGGACCCCTCTAAGGCTAAACCAGCTGCGTATTGCTAACATAGACCGTAGAAGAACTGGACGAAGCCATGTGACGTCAGCCATTTGATTATCATAGGAGCCTTTGGAGTGCTTTGGTTGCCCTGCAATGGACGCAGCCACACTGCACATGTCATCGCAACCCAACTTTAACCAAACCTACTCACAGGCAGAGTGGTTGTGTTGTGGGTCTTGATGCATCTGACCAATAGCAACTCAACATTTCCAAACTGGAGATCCTCAAAAAAATTATAAAACAGGCCCAATATAAAAATATCCACCATCGTACATGAAGTGCATATACACGTGTTATATATTTAGACTGGAGCCTCAAGCAGAGATTAGCATAGATGCTAACAGTTCAGTAGCAATTTAATCAGATCTGACCACCATTCTCCATTAAATGAAAAACAAACAGTAAGCATTTCTTATAGAGATGATTTTGTCACTCCACACTCTAAAATCTAACAAGTTGGCATTACTTAAAAATATTTTGGAACCGATTGCCTTAAAAAAGTTAAGTAAATATGATTTATAATATACATTTACTTTATATTTACTTGTTTTGTGTACTCAGAACACTGTTGTATTTACTTAATTTATTGAGTTATTTTAACTTGGATTAAGAAAGTTATTGTCAATTAGTTATCCACCAGTATCATCTCACACATTCACACTCTTTTGCACATTTACACATCAGAAACTTGGGGGTTAAATGCCTTGCCCAAGAACTCATCACCATTTGTTGCCCAGAGCTGTATTCAAACTTGCAACCTCTTGATTACCACTAAGCGCAGCACCATCCAACTGAGCCACCAACACCTCACATACAAGCAAGCCACAACAAAGGATGCTTAGTAGTTTAAAAAAAATTGGCATTTCACTTCTGTGTTGCAGCTTAATGCAGATGCGTGAAATAACTCACCTTGAGACTAAGAGAAACTGGAAACAACAAAATCAGTCTGCAGAGTAGTCTCCCACCTGGCTTTACTCGCACATTGCAAATCCTGAAACTCAGTGTTCAGTCCACCATGATAAAAAGTTTCGAGACCAGCTTACACAAAGGATTTAGTTGTATAATTTTCTCAAGCTAAAGGGTTCCTTACTCATATTGATTGAGTTCATCAACAGGTTATTAAGATTTAAGTAAAGTGCACACTAAGGTAATTTAAGTAAGAATAGCTATTACATTTTAGAGTGTGCAGATTTAATACCTGGGAGGGTGAAAGTTACCAGTTCATAAAACTGCTAATAAACCATCACAAATAGATGCAGTCTATTAACTCACATATTTACATATGGAATGTACTACAACTCAACCTGATCCTGAGTTAAGATATAGCTGTTTTAAGTTAGTTTTTCTTTTAGTCGTTTTTTTGTTTGTTTTAGGTCAACAATAATACGTTTTGCAGCTGTTTCACATAATACCAAAGCAAACTATTAATTAAGATGCCAATGCAGTTTAAAAAATGTTTGCTATACAAAGCAACAGTTTATGGAAAATAATTACAATTTTGAAAGCTGAAGAATTGCATAACACGTTAGTGCAAATTTAGAAACTTTCACATTTCCAAGTGAGACATTATGCATTTGCAGTAGGCATACACTATCAATCAGTCGATCAGTCTTTGTTTGTATAGTGTCAGTTCATAACAAGTGTTATATCACGGCACTTTAGAATAGAGCAGGCTGAAGCCATACTCTTCATTTATTTTAGATACACGTATGTGCATATATACAAACATATTTATCAGGTTTAAGGGAAATTAAATACTTTTGAGTACTTATTACTTTAAATCTTACACAGCTGATCAGTGTAAGGCTTTTGTGTGTGTTTTATTACACTTGTAAGCTGCTATTACATTGGTTGGTGTTTCAACAAAAAGAGTAAAGGTGTAATAAATAGATACTACACAGAATGCCAGCTTTAGGCCACTGTCCATGTGGAGACAAAACGTTTTTGTTTTGAACCTTCTCTGTTAACCACGGTATTGTTTTTAAGAAATGTGTCTGTCCACATGTAACACTGAAATGCTGTAGTTATATGCCAGACCTGTAAGTGGCGCTGAATACGCTGTTGCAGACATGCACCAAAACCAGAGAGCAAAACATGAAGAATGCACATACATCATAAGACAAACAAAAACAGGCATATGCTGTTCTCCATGTCCTCTTGCTGCTCACAGTGGTCGTAGAGGAGCAGTAGATTTTGCTGTTAAAGTCATAACAAGCTCAGTAGCTTCTGTAGCACGAACGCAACACTGTATTCCGCCATTGGTTTCTATTGTTGTCTGGGTCTGTGAATTCGGTGTAAAGGAGAGGTGGGGCTATGACATCATCGTTTCTGAAAATATCCGTATTTGTTGTAAACAGGGAAAAGCAAAGGTCAGCGTTTCTGATTTATCCACTCTGGACTCGATATCAAAAATATGCATTTTTGGACACCCACACGGAGTATCCATGTCTACAAAATACGCCTATATGATTCGATGATGTATTTCTCTCAGTGTGGTATTGCAAATGCATCATTAGAGTAATTAGGTCATGCCTGTGCCTTTTCAGCTCAGACAGGTCAAAACGTTTGCTGTCTTTAACCTTGTAACTGATTTTCCTGTTGCGTGTCTGCTTTGTGCAACAGCTTGAGAATAGCACTGACTGTTTGCTTCATACTGGGATTTTTTTTTCTCATTGGTCCTTCTTTGGTTCATGGCCAATGTTAAGAGTCCCATGCACATCAACATACACTGCCTGGCCAAAAAAAAGTTGCCACCACAAAAAAAGGGTCACACACCTATATTTTGTTGGACCAACTTTAGCTTTGATTACAGCACACATTCGTTGTGGCATTGTTTCGATAAGCTTCTGACAATGGTCACAAGATTTATTTCCATTCCAGTGTTGCATTAATTTTTTCATCAAGAGCTTGTATTGATGTTGGGAGAGTCTGACCACTATGCAAAGCCTTCTCCAGCACATCCCAAAGATTCTCTATGAGGTTAAGGTCTGGACTCTGTGGTGGCCAATCCATGTGTGAAAATGTCTCATGCTCCTGAACCACTCTTTCACAATTTGAGCCTGATGAATCCTGGCATTGTCATCTTGGAATAGGGAAGAAAAATCCATTGATAGGAATAACCTGGTCATTCAGTACATCAGGTAGTCAGCTGTGACCTCATTCTTTGGGCCATAATGTTGCTGAACCTAGACTGACCAACTGCAGCAACCCCAGATCATAGCACTGCCCCCACAGGCTTGTACAGTAGGCACAAGGCATGATGGGTGCATCACTTCACCTGCCTCTCTTCTTACCCTGATGTGCCCATCACTCTGGAACAGGGTAAATCTGGACTCATCAGACCACATGACCTTCCTCCAGGACAGTTCTTAATCCAATTTTTAATAGTTTCTGCAATCCTCCTTAGATGTTTTCTCTTCTTGATGCATGCCAATGATTTGACCCTTCTGAAACAGACTAACATCTTTTCCATGAACACAGGATGTATCTTTCGACATGGTTTGTTTAAGAAATGAGAAGCTACTCATTGCAATCAGCTGGGGTTAAATAACTTGTTGCCAGCTGAAAGACAGTCACCTATGCGGTAATTATCCAATAGGAGGACAATTTAGTATTGTGTTCAACACAAGCTGGTGTATCCAAAGTGAGAGAAATGTGAAGGAGAATGACGTATCCTGGCGGCCCCAGACTAATTGTAGATGGATTTCAAACATTTGCCAGTGTAGAAGTAATGCATGGGTATCGCTCCTCACTTAAGAGAACTTTGGTCTAGTGAAGCCTGTTGGAGCTTGGCACTTCGGAATGTTGTACAAAGTTATTGCAATCACTCAATGATCGCTGGTATAAAGCAGATGTAGATGCCATCTCAACAAGCACAGCTGCAGCTGGTCTCAGTAGTTCAACACCATGTCTAAGGACAAAAGATGGCTGTCCCCAAAAGGGTGCCTTGAGTTGTACAAACAGGAGCCCAGACACTGAGGAAGAAGCAGTAGGAGCCGACAGAGAATGAACACAGCTGTAATTGAGGGGAGTGAAGATAAGCACAAGTTGCTGCAATTTTTCAAGCATGTTGGATCAAATGATTGAAATTTTTAAACTTGCTGAAAATTTTTTGACATATTCGACCAACTGCCCTAAAACTGAGGTTGTCTGTAAACCTGGAGACCTGGACCGGGGTTCGCATCATGGTTTGGATTTTTATTTCTTTGTATAACATTTGGTCTGGTAAGTTTTGGTTTCACTTTGCAAATTATGAGTGGACTTGTAGACTTCATGACAGACCTATGTCATGTCATCATCAACCATGAAGGCTGTGTGTCTCCATACTTCACGTCGATGGGTGTGTTAGTGGGCAAACATCTGATGCCATCTACATTGAAAGTGCTTTGTTGGAACTACAGCTGTTGGAACAGCTGCAACAACTACAGGAGCTACAAAACAGCAGAGAAATCCGATTCTGCATTTTGAGCTTTCCTATCATGTGGAAATTTAATCATTGTCGACAGAAAAGGGAAGAGAAAGAAACATGCAATCCTGCACCCACGTGTTTTTTATGTTTCCTTGAATTTCTGAAGTCATGTTTTACACTTGGATAAAATGAAACATCTAATAACCCTTTACTGAATGCTAGCAAAGTTTGAATGTATACATTAACAGAAACAAATTTACCTTTTGTGTGAAATGCAGTCACCTTTATTTTAGTCTACCTGGCAGAGCATCTCAGTACAATACCAGAGCTAGACAACAAACAGTGAACCTGCTCTACATGAATATATCAATTCGCAAAGAGAGTAGCTCTGATTGGATCGCTCCCCAACTTATCCCGCCGCCACCCAAGCTAAGGCAGTTGTGGTTGGATGTCCCTTTTAACTCATCCAACCTTTCCAACAACCCAAGTAGACTGTGATTGGATGTATTCCTAACTTGTCCCTACTTTCTACATGATGAAATTAGGTCTGATTGGATTAAATCTCCGTCAAACATTTTCATCTAGTTTTTATTTGTTGATGAAAATGTCAGTTAATTTAGTTTTTAGTATCTGTCCATGTGAACTTGTTTTCTGTTAGTTTACTGTCTAGTTTTTGTCAGGGGAAAAAAGTTGTTGACGAAAACTGTGATAAAAATAATTTGTCAACAACATTGACACTGATGATTAAAGACAGGTGGGGTAAAAAACACTCAGCATCCAGGTGCGACAGGAACAAGTGTCAGTGACTTTCAAAATAAAACAGGAAGGACAAGACATGGACAAAAATGATCAAAAAAGAAAAGAAAACCGCCATAACAAGTCCAGACAAAATGATGTATGTGTGAAAGCTCCCTCAGTTCTGTGAACTGAACTTGATGTGCTGATGTTCCCCCTCGTCATCAGCCAAAGTTGGCAAAAATGTTATTTTGTGAATGTGACTGTAGAGGCAGTCTGCTTTTGGGGACATCAACGAAGCAAAACCGCTAAACTGTCTTCTTGTTTTTGTGTTTAGTATTAGCATCAGTGTGCTTGGAGTATGTTTTACGTTATAATGTGTCTGGTGAAACAAGGCACAAAATAACCTTTTTCAGTAAAAGGACTGATCAGAGTGTCTTCTTATCTCCCAGAGTGCAGACATAAACACACACTCTCGAGCAAGTGTGTGTATCAGCTGTAATGTAAATCAGGCTGGAGCAGCGTCTGGGCTGCGGGTGGTTCTGATAACAACATGACGGCTCTCTGAGGGCTCGTCGTGTGGGGCTCAGGAGCTCTCCCAGCGGGCGACTCCTTTTGTCGTTGGGGTATGAGGGGCTGATAAGCAGGGCGCCAAAAATCACCCTGAGAGAATGAGGAGTGGGGAGGCAGCGACAAAGCAAGACAATAGGCTGTTAAAATTAAATGCTTGAGGGCATAACGCCACACTCAAGCTCTGATTGATTTCCTCCCCAAAGTCGATGATGTTCAGACCTGGTTTGCTTCGGTCTCTCTCTGTGGCTTTATCAGAGAGTCTTTGTGTCTGCGTCCACATCCACTGTCACATGGACTCACCTAAACTGCTCTGAGCTAAGCTAATGTAGAACTTAGCTCAACTGGGCCCTCTCCCGACAACATTTACACCTTTTGTACATGTTGCTCTTCTTTATCTTGTGATGTTGATGAGTGCTCTGAAGGCCAAAATTAAGCTTTGCTCTCATGCTAAATTCAGGTGAGAATCATTGTGTATGAAACGTGGACCTGGTCTATTACTTCATGTTTCATCCCATTTTTAAGCTTTAGTAATAGATGGGTGCTGTGGATAGTATTTTTTCTTGAGAATTTTTTCCCCATATAGTTTGTTAGTTTGTTTATTAGTGAGAGGATAATTCAAGTTACAAGCTGATGTTGATTAAATTTTCAGGGATGTTGTTTCATCGAGCTCAAGAAAGAGCTGGTTAGATTTTAGGGGTGATCTGAATCTAGATGCGGATCCAGAAATTTAAAAGAATTTAACATTGTGAGATTGTGAGACAGTTTTCCACATTTTTACTAATAACGAAGTAATTTCTTAACAGATTGTTAGGACATTTTCAGGAATACTGGTCATACGCCACAGGGGGAGAACTGATTAGATTTTGGTGGTTGATCTGAATCCGTATGTGGATGCATAATCTTTTCAAAGATTAGTTAACATTGTGAGATAGGACATTGTATGAAATGCCTTTACAGAGGTAAGTTTCTCTGGAACACTATTAATTTGTAATATTTACAGAAATGGCCTTGGTCGTCTAAATTAGATTTCTCCCTCCTCCTGTTGTAGAAAGAAAATTGACCTCATCAAATATATCACTAAGGCAACATTTCACACTGCAGCCCTTAACGCTCAATTCCGATTTATTGCTCAAATCCGATTTTTTGTTTTGGTGCTGTTCAGATTACGCCTTTAAAAGTGGCCTGTCTGCAGACTGTGATTGTGAACAGCTCACGCTTCAGAAGTGACACCCATGCTCAGTTGAATATTAATGACATCAAGCACAGAACGGTGTGATGAGGGCAACAAACACAGACCAAAAATGTGCTTCACAATGCTGAGAAGTTTGTTCCCATAACGCAGAACCTGATGTTACAGCAGCTCACCTTGAGTGAGCATCTTTATTAAAGTGATTATGGGTATATTTTATTTCTTATGAACCTAAAGGCGGCCGCTCTTTCCGTCGACCCCTGCTGATGAGAGATTGTTGCTGAGAGAAAAACAGCTCAGAGCCATAGCGCACAGAACAGGTGAACCAGAGGCGAAAACTTAGTTTTATCATCTGTTCTGATGTTTCTTAGTTTGAGTCTGAGAGCAGACAGGAGCAGACTGTTCACTGACTGACGCTGTCTCGTAGATAACACACAGCAGCGCGCAAAATGCGCACAGGATTAGATGGTCAGCAGTGATCATCAGTGTCTTTCCGCGTCCTGTAAACTGTTTATTTTAGCCTGATAAATATCATTAGAACTGTTGGGTGCAGTGTTAATAAACTAAGTTTATCAGATATCGTAGTACAAACAGTGTAAAGATGTATGATTCATTCACGTTTATTGTTTATTGTGCATGGTGATGGAAACATCAGTCGATTGCACCAGCGCTCTCTCACTTTCTCTCGTCACTCCCCCCTTTATGCATTTTTTAATCATGCTTGTAGAGGGAAAATCAACTAAAACTCTTTATTTTCGAAAAAATTGTATAAACTTTTTAATAATCATGTCTATATATTAACCTCTCCTTATGTTTTGGCCATGAAGTGACTCTGCAAAAATTTGACCCGAAGTAAATTGCCGACCCCTGCTCTAGAATGACGTCAAAGTCGCATTGAATGCGACCTGGCTGTTCAGACCGCGGTCGCATTCAAGAAAATCAGATACGTATCTGATTCAGTACCACATTTGAAAGTGGCCTGAATCTGATTCGAAAATGTCGGATTCAATGTGACTTGTGCTGTTCACACTGTCAAAAACAAATCAGATACAGGTCACATTTGACCCAAAAAATCAGATTCAGGTCACTTTTGACTGCAGTGTGAACGTAGCCATAGTGTTCTAAAACCGTGCCTTTACCATTGAGCTCCATACATTGTTTGTTTACCTGTTTTTATAATAATAATAATAATAATAATACATTTTATTTTTAAAGCGGGGGTGGGGGATCGAGCTTCTGTGTGTATAACATCCAGGAGTAGAGAGATATCAGCCTACCAAGGACATTATGGGGGAGCCAATGAAGATAACAACTGTTTTTGGGTCAGGCCGGCTGTAATTTTCCGTCTGCCTTTAGTCTGTCCTGGTTCTCTGATAGCATTGTTCCAATAATCCGAAATTGGTGGCCATTTCAGCCGAGCCGAGCTTTCAGCTTCTCTAAGGTGGCATCCATCTTACGAAGGAGTTCAAGACTCGTAACGGCTTGCGATTAAGCTCACATGTTGCTTGAGGTCTGAGTGTTGACAGCCCTGCATATTCCCTCGAGGAGCTTTGTGATAGAACAGGAAACTGCTAACTCCAAACAGCAGAATACCAGTTATCATAATTCCAATTATGTGGACGACTTCAACATCCTCCATGGAAAGTGTCACAGGCACACAGTCCTCCACTTCTCCCAGGAGTCCAACGTGTATCCGGCTGCAAACGTTCCGTCAGGGCAGGCGGGTTCTCCTTTACCCATTCTTCTTGTCAAGAAATTTGGTCAGTTGCGTTGAGAGACCAGCTGATCAATTCCTTGATTTTGGGGTTTTGGAAGAAACGCAGAGAGAGGCTGCGATAGTTCAGACAGAGACAGCACAAAGTCAAGAGGAGCAAGCAGGGCAGATAAGGACAGGGAGGGAGCGAGAGAAAAAGCACCTTCGTTGAGAGCAGGGAGCAAATCTTGGCATTATACCCATGTGGATCAATTAATGAACGTTCTTGTCAAACCAACTTGGAGTGAGACAAGAATTGGATTTGTGTTTTTGAACTTCCTCTTTATTTGTGATAGTGCCTCCCGTGGTTTAAAGTAGAGAGTTTTTCAATCAAAAACGCATCTGATTCAAAGTTGTACCTCAGAATTAAAAAATATTTTTAAAGTAACTTATTAACATGGTACTAACAATTTAGTTGTCTTTAATCTTTTAGTGGGGTTAACTAACATTGATAACAAATGAAGCCAATGAAGTTACCAACATTTTCCCACTTTGCTTGAGAGAACCCTGGCGTGGTCTGTGCTGGGCTCTGCCCACCTCGTGGCTGTAATAAGTTTCCTGCGTTGATGTAACAAACATGTAATGACTGTGTTGACGCCCCCAAGTGCCCCTTTTTTGAGACTAGTTGCAATCTTGGAGTCAATCCACCAGGAGGTGCCGTGATTATGCAGACTGAAGTGATCACATGGCTCAAAAACTGCAGCTCTTCTAACCATCAAGTTTTCACCTTTCTCTCCATCCCTGAGAAAAAAATGCACTATAAAGTTTTAACACATCTAATTTTCAATATGACATGTCATTTTTCTAAACCATTTGGCAAGGGGAGTAAGTAAGTAGTAAGGGCAAAGGTTTAAGTCCCCTGGCTGTGTTTTTGTTGGGAAGTGTCATGTTTTTGGGGACACCCTGCAGTTGCATGAATATGCATGTTCATGGTTGAATAAAACAAAATAAAAATAAAATATATATATGTTAAAAAGGAAGAGTGTGGCATTGACCTCCTCTTTTGCAAACTGTCTTGAGATAAAATTTGTCATGATTTGTCACTATTGCAAATAAAGATGGATTGAGCCTCCCAGTGTAGCCATTTGGCAGCATTCGTCTGGAAGAGGACATTAAATGGGGTTTCTCCTCTGTATCTACTTACAAAGGGGTATAATATCTAAACAGACCCATGATGTTTATGAGAACCTGTTTTCTAAGTTGATTAATTGATATTTGAAGTTGATTTGTTTCTACAGCTCAGTGACAGTTTTAAAAGCCTGTCCAGGTATATTTAGGTCCCACTCCACTTGCTGGTCCACATGTTTCACTTTTTTTTGCAGTGTCAGTGCCACCTGTTTCTGGCCCTCCACTTTTGCTTCAGGAGATTTGAAAAGCGAGTCAAGACACTTCCTCCCTCTAAATATGTCCCAGTGTGACCACCTGATTATATTTCAACTGTTTTTATTTTCATCTTACCTCAGGTGACAGGATGTCACAACAAGTTTCACATCCGTGTCCCTCTGCCACACTCTGTCATGAAAACGAGTAAACAACCTGCTGTTACTGTCCGGAGTGCAGCACTCAGAGGTGGTGGAGAGAAAATTAGACCTTTTGAGACTTTTAGTGAGTGATTACTTTGTGTAAGTGCACGTGCCTGATTTAGCCTTACATTGGTATGTGGGAAAATGTATAATATGTATATACAATATGCAACATACATTTATACAATTTGATATACAATCCAATTTTTAACATGCGGTGTAAATATTACTAATGTCCTTTTCCAATGATTAAGATGTTACCAACATATTTGTACAATTTAAACAGTGCTCTCCATCTTTTAGGTTAAAACAAATACATCAAACCATCCATGTTTTTAGAAACTTCTGTACCAAAGAAAACTAACAATCATTACCCATAACAGAGATTTTATGTGTTCTCTTTCATTTCAACATTAATAGTGTTAAACGCAGGGTGGTGCAGCAGGTAGTACACGTGCCTCACAGCACGTCAGTTTTTGGTTCGATCCCTGTGTCAGTCAGGGCCTTCTTGTGTGGAGTTTGCATGTTCTCCTAGTGCGTGTATGGTTCTCTCCCAGCACTCCACTTCCTGCCTATTCCAAAAACATGCTAAGTAGATTGATTGGTGACTCCAAATTGGCCCTTAGGTATGAGTGTGAGCATGAATGGTTGTCTGTCTCACTATGTGGCCCTGTGATTGGCTGGTGACCAGTTCAGGGTGTACCCCGCCTCTCGCCTAATGTCTGCTGGATGGCTCTAGACCCCCAGCAACCCCGGAAGGGATAAGCAGTATAGTTAATAGATGAATGTGTTAAATGCTTGTACTGTATGTGATGTAATCAGGCTTGACAGTATGGACCAAAAGTCACATATTGTGTTTTACTTTTATAAGAGGGCTCTTGCAAATCCCTATTAAACTCTCAGCCTGAAAGAGGTCATATTTTGCTGTAACTTGGCATCATATATTTAATTTCAATGACTGCCAGAGTATGTTCATTACCCATTATGGATGCACATCAGCATGGTTCAACATTGTATCGGTCAATATCAGTGGTTGTTTACAAACATTGGGCAACCTTTCAGTTAATGTGGAGTCAACTGATATCAGTTTTCAGATGTTTACTTGTGTTGTGCCGATTTGATTCCGACATTATGTCCTGCCTATCTCCTGATTTAGAGAATAATATTTATACAGGGCAGTAAATATAACCTTTTTGACAAACTGTGATGTGTTTTCATGATCAGAGATGAGAAAATATATTGGAATTGCAATACAATTTTGCCAAACAACGCAAATAGAAAAATGTGAGTAACTGGCTAAAATGATTTTTCAAACATAGGTAGAAGCATTGCCTTGATTTTCATAATCCCGTGCTTCACTACTGTTGAAAATGTTCCAAAAACCTTCTAGTTTTAACATACTGAGTACCCCAATACATGGCTGTTTTCCTCTGTTTGATTACACTCTGTTAGAGCTCCTGGTCTCTTTAAGTCCCCTTTCCCACATGGGCCCACTTCTGTTCTGATTTGTGTTTGTCTAATCTTTGGTTAACTGGTGGTTCAGTGCCTTGGTTTCAATGACTCTGCATTCTTTTTAGTCTATTCTTTGCACTTGGGTTGTCACTCTGAGCAGAGAGTGGTGGGATGTCAAATGGTAGGTCTTTTCATTTGCCTGCTGTAGGAAGCTTCTAATGTTGTTCACAGATGAGGTTAAGTTCTGATCTTGTGGATGGAAGTTCTCTTTTACCCCATGGAGACATGTAAACACATTACAGGGCATAATATGGGCTCTTTTATTTTTTAAGCCATAAAACATTCAGACTGTGCATGGTTTTAAATATTAGGACCTTCACTAAGACTGTCTTTTCAAGTCTGCTTTGGGCAAGTTTTTGAAAGCCACTTCCATAAGACTTCCATAAAACCGGAAGTAGATTGGATACCTGTAAGTTAATGTAAAACGGTTCCCTGCTTATATGCATGGGCAGTCTTTCTTAGTACTTTTGTCTCTTGTTAAGCATTGTCTTCCATTTCATCTTCTCATTACCACAATCATCAGCTCCTCCCTCAGCTCTGTTCTGTCCCTCAATCACTCAAACTGTCAGCTGTCACCCCATCCTCAAGAAACCAGTATTACCTCCGACAATATGTCCAATTTCAGACCCACTCCAACCTTCCCTTACTGTCAAAGAGTCTTAGGGTTTTTCATTGCCACACAATTCACGACACAGCACCAAAACACAAAGTAAATAATGATCTTCTCCTCCCCTCTGACTTAGGCCAGCTCATCATCCTCATTTTCCTTGATCTTGCTGCAGCTTTTGACATTACAGAATCCTCATCTTCTGTCAGGAACACTCTCTCAACATCGCTTGCACTGGCTCTCACCTGGATTATATCATACCTCACAGACAGAAAATAATTCATCCACCTCCTTTGTAGCCCCTCTGTCCCAAGGCTGGCGGCTTGGTCCCCCTTCTCATCATCCTATACTTACTCCCACTGGCATGTCATTCACCACTTTGGTTTAATGTTCACCAGATCCATAACCACAGACACCTGCTCCACTGTCACCACCCTGCCTGACAGACATAACTATAAATGTCTAATATCATCATCCCAAATCTCTAACTCCATCTCCTCTCTTCCCATATAAACTGTAACCTTGGCATCATATTTGATTGTCAGCTCATCTTCAAACAGCCTGTCTCTCAGTTTTACAAAAATATCCTTCTTCTACCCTCAACGACAAAGACTGCCTACGTCCGTTACATCCTTTTCTCTGCCACTGAACTCTAATCTACACCCCCATCACACTCCAGACTTGATTACTGCAATAAAATCCTTTACAGATCATTATCCAAAGTCCTAACTAAACATTTAATACATCCAAAACTCCACTGCCTGTCTCCTCGCCCACACTGGATCCTCCAACCATAATCACCCTGGTCCTCTAAAATCTTCACTGGCTCCCAGGAATTTCACATTTCTGAAAAATCAAACTTAGTTTTTAGAGCATGTTGAAAACTGAAGCTATTCTGTTATTAATGTGTATGCTTGCAATCTTGTCTGTGATGGCCTTTTTCCTCGCCTCTGGTGGGGGACCTAATTTGGAAGGATGGCTTGGAAGTACAAGGCTGAGCACTTGACAAGGCACCGCTGGACTGCAGTGGTTGAAAGGCAGACAAATGGGCCTGTGGATTTGTCATAGTGGGCCAGCTGCTATGCACATAATCGACACAAAGTGAAGCCCTAAGTGCTTCTACATGGGGCAATTTAAGTGTTCTGGCGTTATTGCCCGCTCAGAGTGGCTTTGCCTGTTCTCCATTTCTTTGAGGTGTCTTCTTCATCTGTTTGTTTCCAGTGAATCAGATGCAGCTATTGTTGAGGTCAAGATAGTATTGACTGATTGGTTTGTGCTGGGAATATCCTCTGCCGGATCTAGTGGTTCACTGCTCCAGACACCTTAAGTACTGTTCAGTGGTTTATTTTATATTTTAATGTTTATTTATACTCAGAGTACGGATTTTAACCTTCATCCTCAAATGGATATTCAAATATCAAGTATAAGGTGACAGCCTTGCTGGGTGCCTGTCCCATACCGCACATAGTTTGAACTCCTTCTCCTAACCCACAAAGCCCTAAACCACCAGACCCCCTCCTACCTAACCGACCTTCTCCATGTCACGCTCCTGCCTGTAACCTCAGATCAGCAGACGCAAACATCACACCACCCCTCAGAACTAAGCATCGCACATGAGGGGACAGAGCCTTCTCCATTGCTGCCCGCTCCCTCTGGAACTCTCTCCCTCCTCACATGCAAAACTGCTCAGACCAAGCCACTTTGAAATCAGCACTAAAGATTCACCTTTTTCAAGAAGCTTTTAATGTGCCATTATGGCATACCTGTGTATGTGTGCATGTGTTTTTGAGATTCAAGTCAGAATTCTTAGATTATTGTTAGAATTCAGATCTGATACCACAGCCACCATTATTGCGCTTGGCAGCACTTATTTTCAAATTAAAACCAATGCAGTCCAGGGTTCTCAGTGCTTAGCATCCTAGGCAAAAAAACATCCTCAGGATCAGCAAACATTTGTTGCAGTGCTCTTAGTAAAAACAGCTTAACTTTTGATTAAGCATCACTTCAATCGCCCTGGACAATAGGAATAAAGAATAGAAGAGACTCCTCAAATCCGCTTAGTAAACCGCAATATGGAGTAGAAAATTAGTTTACTAGGTTTCTCAAGGGAACTATTTCACAGTCCACGGCTTCTTTCAGTAAATGTTTGTCCTTCAATGTCGTTACTCATTGATCTTTTTATACACTCATAATTTTTATCTAATGTACACTGTCTTTGAGTTTCTGAAAAGCGCTTTATAAATAAGCGTGTTATCAGTATAATTACTTAATATGTGGCCTTCAATGTAAATGCCCTCTGAATAAGATAAATAAACTAATCCCTCATGGAGCCTAAATATTTCAAAAAGGTTATCTTGTGTTTAACAATCATAGAACTGAAAACAGTCTTTAAACTGAGCATTAGGCCTGACATCTTTTTTAAAAAAATCAATATGTGATGTTGTCAAACTCTGTATTTTGCATGAAACTGTCTCGGGATATCTTGAAACCTTGCTATCAGCCCTATGATTTAAAGGTCCCATATTTTGCTCCTTTTCTGCAGTTTAACATGGATCCTTGATGTCTTCATGAAACTTTAGTGACATGCTTTGGTCCAAAAAGCCTATGAATAAAGCACAGCTGCATTCTTTCCACGCTCACATAACCGCTCTGTTCAGTACAGCTGGTTTTGAAGGCGGTCGCCTTCATATGCTAGTGAGCCAGAGAAGAGCAGCGTACATACGGAATTCACGATAGTCCTTCAGCGTAACTTGAGTGAAGCGGGCACTCCAGCTATGTGCTGCCTACAGTCCTGAACACACACGAACCGTTAATTCATGCTGTTTAACAGATAACAACGATCCCATTTCCCCCAAACATCACAGACTAATACACAACATGCTAACTGCAGTGGGATAGCCACAACTTAGCCTACCTTCCGGGCTAACGTTAGCACAAACAAAGGGGTAATGGGGTGGGTAAAGGACCGATTATATTCAGCCAACTGTTACACTTGTCTTCCTGAACACACATGAACCGCAATTCACTCAGGTAGAAATATCAGGTTAGGTATGCAAATGAAAATATACTGTTACGTAACAGTATATCCACAGACTCAACAGCTTGCCAAATACCATGAGTTTACATTCATGCAGCCTGCTAAATACAGGTTTTGTTGTCTACTATCATATTTTGTGGGCTGGGAGGAAAGCCAAATACCCAAAAATGTGTTTAAAAGCCTTGAAAAAGTGTTTTTTTGCATAATATGTCTGCTTTAATATAGTTAAAGTGTTATTACCTTATGTGTTGTGTGGCTATAATGTGTGCACTGGTGTGTTTTTATGCAGGGAAAATGAGGTCCTGAAGGTCCAGCTGAAGAAGTATGTGGGGGCGGTGCAGATGCTAAAGAGAGAGGGGAGCCAAGGCAATGACGGTAAACACACTTAAACACACACACTCCATCCTTATGACCTGAAATTAGATTTCATATCAGTGTCCCAGTCTGTCTATTTTGCTCTAAAACAGAACCTCTCATAGATGCACTCACAGAAAAATAAGGTCATCAGCTCCCTCAACATCCCATATCGCTTCTCCTGCGTTTCTCAGGGGAAACTTGGCTTTTACACATTTTGAAGCCTTGTCAAATTGAGCCATCATCTCACTGCTCTTTCTCTCTTTGCCTCATCCTTGTCCTTTTTGTTTTTGAGTAGATTTGATAACTTTGACTTTGTTTTGCTGCTGCCGGGGGATGTAAGCGTTGCTCGGTGCACAGGCTGGTAAGATAAGCCCCCGCTGTATCAAAGGCAAACAAAATGAACATGGCAGATTATAGAGGGCCACATAATAGCTAATTGCATTTTCAGGGATGAAGGGGAGAGTGGGTATCTGCAACGCCCTGAAGGCTTTATGCGCTTGTGCATTTTATAGATGGTTTTTGTGAGACCACAGAGGTAAAGAGATGTGTTAAACTCTGTAATATCAAGTTTTATTATTGTTTTTAAAGACACCATTAAAGCAAAGACCTATAATTCATACAATGTAGAACAAACATGGAATTCAGATATTATATTCTCTTTTTTTAATGCATAATAGTGACAAAATAATATAAAAGGAAGATTCTGGTTTTACAGCATAATACTGCACATAAAGCCTATCATTGATTCAACCAGTAAAGTGCTGGTGGTGTGTGGGGAAATGAGATGCAGGCAGATGGATAGAGAGCTACAGCAAGCATTTTACATCACAGCAACTAATGTTAGGTTGTAAATGGTGATCTAGGAAAGAAAGTTAAAGTATTTGACATTGTTGTCCATTTGTTTAGGTTGGAAGTGATAGAAACGTCAGCATGTGCAGCTCATAAAATAATCCACTGGGGGAGCAAAGAGCCCTATCATTGATGTCAAGCAAGTTTATTTTCAAAAACATGAACTCATTCTGCATGACAAATTAAGAACAATCCCATTAGTAACTTTAGTATTTCAATAATATCCTATTTGTTCAGGTTCCCGTAATGTCACATCTATTAACAGAAGAGATAATAACATGAATAGACATTATCTGCTGCGGTCTACCCAAACAATGGAGCTTATAAAATAGAGATGCACTAATTGTGAATGTCAGGGCTGATACTAAAAGAGGAGATTAGGGCCGTAGAAAAAAAAAAATAGAACATTTTTAATAAACTAGATTTTTGGGGGCTTTTGTCTTAATTCTGAGATTCAAGTAGGAATTCTTAGATTATTGATTAACTGAGCTGCTTGGCGAAGGTCTGCACTCTCTGAGTGCTTGTCTAGTTTATTATGGGGGATCGCAGAACAAGGTTACAGTTTATCTGCCTGACACAATATAGCCGATTTAGGTGAATCCCATTAATAGATCCTTGGAGTACCTCTACATTTTAAATCCCAGAACTGTGTTTGCTGAAGTACTGAAACAAAGTCCAAGTTGAATAGGATTGATCTCTCCATCCACATGCAAATTTACCACCAACCAATCAATCATTTATAAACATTCCCAAGGCTTTTTCTTCTCCCTGAGTTCAAACAGTGCTGCCACTTGTTAATGGAGTTCAGACCTGTGCTGCCTCGTCCTGCAGCAGCATCATGTTTAAAACATAGCAGCAGCTTCACATTTCATCCCCCTGCTTCCTGGCAATTACCGTGTTCAGCCTGTCAAACAAGGCCGCCTGGCCCGCTCACCACCACAGAGCTCTGCAGGGATGGACCTGACGATGGGAGATGATTGGAGGGAGGAACGAGGATTCTGTCTCACCTCCCTTATTAGGAAAATAGTCATCACCCTGCTCAACCACAAAGCCTTGACAAATCTGTTCCAGTTGGTCGTCTTTTAAGTTTCAACTCACGTTTTTTGTTGTATTGAACTGCCACTTGCTATCTTTTGTTTGTGTGTTGACTTTTCATTCTCTCATCATTTGAACCCTCTTTTTCTCCTCTTTCACCCCTCCGTCATTCCTCTTGTCTTCCCTCCTTCTTTCCATCCGCCCTCCCCTCATCTCGACAGGCGTAGTAATTCCCTCTCCACAGCGGCGTCTAAATGATTTCATCCCTCCTCGCCTCTGTCTTTTCCTGCTAATGATTTGCCTCGTTCCATCATACTTTGATGTTGACAACCACACTCGGCTGAAACGTGTGTGTGCTGAGAGTGAAAGAGAAGGTTGAATGTTTGAGTGGTGTAGGGGGAGCAAAAAATAGGGGGTTGAAAGAGATAAATTGATACACAAGCACTCGTTTTCATCTGCTGACAGCAGGCTTTGCAATGATCAGTGTGAAGCTTTTTTGAGACTCGTCCTGTCTAA
Organism: Cetoscarus ocellatus; assembly: GCA_037902135.1. Classification (NCBI taxonomy): domain Eukaryota; kingdom Metazoa; phylum Chordata; class Actinopteri; order Labriformes; family Labridae; genus Cetoscarus; species Cetoscarus ocellatus. The sequence continues at coordinate 622 of JBAMNC010001765.1, read as the reverse complement.
TGATGCCAATGTGTGCATGAATCCTTGAACACTCCTCAGGCACCATCAGATCCACTGACATCCTGGAGAAGATGTTTCTCCTTTCTTCTGTTGAGAAAAAGTGGAAATTATCTTCCTGGTTTGGAGGGATTTCCCCTTTACTTTTAAACATGGGAAAAAAGTGTGTGGTCCTTGTTTTACTGTAAAAATATGCTGTAAATGCACTCTTACTGAAAGATAGTCCTCTTTGTAATTCATCTCAGGTTGTATTTGTACCCAGTGTTAGGGAAAGCTGGATCCACCTGATTCAATGTCTGTTATCAGTCAGATTCATCTTGCGAAGCTTCAGTCTACAATGATTGAGCTCAGTCTGCAGTCACACTGCCCAAACAGCATCCATTAAAGCAGGAGGTGGAAGCTACAAGCTTTCAACAGCAGAAAGTTACTGGTACAGCGATTAGCACATATGCTAACAGCTTTAGTTGCAGTTTGATCAGATCTGGACCACAGCTCTTTTTAAAACGAGAAACAAATGACAACACTTAAAGCATTTTTTGATAGAAAGGACATTGTCAGTGCGGCATGGTGGCGCAGCAGGTAGTGCACGTGCCTAACAGCAAAAAAAGGTCGCCGGTTCTATCTC